>BMAU01020482.1:0-488276 GCA_019973935.1 Trichonephila clavipes
TTTGAAATGTTACTTCTCTCAACATAGCTGTCAGAAACAGAATTCATATACAAACATGAAATTGTGCAACCCTCAAAATCTTCGTTAATTGAAATTTAAAACTACTCAGTACCTTAAAAATTTCAAATATACCGGAGAAAAACAAAATTTCTTTTTTTTTCTTGCTATTTCTTGGCGGCTTTTCATATCGTTCACGAAGTTTTGCTACCAAATATCTAGATGTGTCTTTCAAGATTAGTTTTAAAAAATATTTGGCGAGTTTTTGAGCTTAGTTTATAGTTTTGGTTTCATTTTATAGCATTTTTTCATTCTTAAAGTTGTGGCCGAAAGTCTAGTTGTCAAGGTAACGGACTCGTGACTGGCGTGTCATAAGTTCAAGTCTTGTACACTGTAGACCCACCGTCTAGGGAATCGATGCACGTTAAATTCTGTCGAGAGCGCAAATGTTCTCCCGTTGGTGTGGTGTGGTAATCAGGAGAGGAAGGTGCCAGTTCGGGTGTTGTCCTCGTCACTTGACCATGGCTCAAAATTACGGGGTCATCGCCTACGGTCTTCCAGGAGTAGACAGTGCGATATTATATACGTTACACCGTTAAAGTATGCAATCGTTATTTCATAAAATAACTGGGTATTTCATGTAGTGATTGAATATTCAACGTCACAGTCTGTTTAGCTAGAGATAAAAATGAAAAGCACTAAAGCCCTAAATCATTTGAAATTCTCCTAAGATGCTAAAATAAATATAGAAATCAATCTTGCGTGATGGTATCGCTTTCCTATTCAATTTACAGCGTTCTGCGTCTTAAAAAACTTCGAAAGTGTTAGATATTTCAACAATCTAAGCTATGTGGATGACTACCTCCGCCTTCTGAAATGTACTGAATTTTGCACACCGCATGTTACAAGTCTTACTGTGTGGAAAACACCTGAGATCTGCACTCTGCAATGGGGGATTGAGCTCTTTCACATCCTTCACGAGATCTGGAAAGGTGTTCTCACCATTCCTGTGGAGGTGTACAGAAACATCTCTACTGATGGCATTTTGGGAAAATATGTTTGAAATCCATGACATAACTTCCGTAGACGAAAGGGTTGACGCATGCATTGAATGAGGCAAATATGAACAAAAAGGACTGCACTCTCGAATCGACATTGCCAGACACTGGATCAAAATGATTCGACAGCATCACAATAACGTAGGGGATCCAGCACAAGAAGAGGGCCAGAAAGACGATAATGGTGATGCGAAGGGTCCTGGTATGGGCTCTTTCAACTTGGGTAGTATCCCATCGTCTGAGACAGGGGTGTTGCCTTGGGTGAGGCTGTTGAGTCATGTCAGTTAAGGGAATACAGACTGAAAAGAGACAACGGAATGTTTTTTTTTAATTTTTCAAAATAAAGTAAATGCATAATTTTATATTTATGAAAAGTAAATTTATTTTTGTTTATATGTGATAACTGAGATTAATTTTGATTAAAAATTTTTCGGAACTGAAATCATATTGGTCAAAAAAAGGTTTAATGAATGGATCGTGAAATAAAATTTTTGAATATTGTTGAGCATTTCTTGAAAAAGAATACAGAAGCTTTAAATAGAACAATTTGTAGTAGAATTTATATAAAAAATAAACCAGCAAGAAAAAATGCGTGTGCTTATGACCACACGATAGAACTGAAAACTTCAAATTTTATGATGTTATTTCAGGGTTTAGATAAGTGAATAAATAACAAGGAGGTGTCAGTATTGTCCTATAAAATTATTTATTCATATGTCTGTACTTATAAAGTAATATTTTTGTGCGAAATATACAATCATATTTCGGAATTAATTGTATTCTAAGAAGGAAACAATAAGTTTATTGTAGCTGAAATAGGTTATAAATACTTTAGATACAAAGTTTTATTTATAAAATCTACAAAAAAAAAAAAAAAAAAAATCCGGCAAGCGTTGTTCCGTACTTCATCGTGCTTTACTTGGATCATTTGACATAATTAAGTTGAATTTTGATTTAAAAAAATCAAATAAAGGTTTTGATTTGTCTTTTGTACAAAAAATCTACATTAAAATATCCTCTTAAAATCATAGGTAATATTTTCAGAAGATCTGATCCGGCTTTGCGAATTTTGCTTGTAATTTAACAATATTTAATTCTAGTCATGACATAATCTAAGCAAGTCTATAGATAGTGAGAACATGTAGTTGATCGGGAAGAGAGGAATCTAGGTCAAAACCTTTAAAAAGGGATTTAATCTGAAAATTTATATCACATAATATCTGGCTTATACTAGCTCTTTTGTCATTGTATGTGAGTTTTGTGCAAATATATCCGGTGCTGCTGCAAGGAAAGTCTTCCTAAGTATATTTTGTATTCTTGTATTTAAATTATTTAATGTAACTTTTACTTAATACCTTATATTGTTATTTTAAATTTTAAATTGTTTTAATTTTCTTTTTAGACTCAAAGTATATTTAAGTAATGTGAATAATTGAATTATTTATTCATTGTGTGTGTGCTATTCCGATATTTACTTACAAAAATAGATTTTAATTCTTAAAATCACTAAAATATTCCTAATGATAATAATACTATTTACTTAGTTCTATAAAAATTTGTTATTTTTCTACATTTTATGTTTAATTTTAGTGTAGGATTTATTTTTCTCTCTAAGCCTATTTTTTAAAAATATTACGTTTTATTTTCATGCTTTAACTAGGATTAGAAAGAATCCCGCATTCATTCCCTTAGAACAGGGGTGCTCAACCCGCGGGCCGGATGCCGCATGTGGCTCGCCGTGAATAACTTTGGGGTCCGCGAGATTCTTTACAACTTTACAAATTTCGACTATTTTGTGCAATATTTTTTGTTTAAAAACAGGGGGGGTTTTTGTAAAAAAAAAATACCATAACTTTTATTATTTTATCACGCTACTTCTGTTACTGAGAATCTCTTTTTTTGTCTAAATTGAAATTTATGAAACATAAATCATGCTCAAACATAAGAGCAGTCAGTAGGGTACACCCCTTTTAAAAATAGATTTTGAGTTTTTCATGTTTCTAAAATTTTAAAATCAAGACCTTTCCAATCATATAACATGCAAGCCATTATATGAATTAAAAGTACTTTAAAATTATTTAAAAAAAATAATCAGCTGATTTTCCACTCCCATTTTGACAGATAGAAATGTAAACATTACCTTTTTAAAACTGGGGAAAAGTTGGAAAGCCTTGATTAATTTTTATTTTTTAATACGCAAGTTAACTTTAGATAATTGTATAACCGTAACTGTTAGATTTGCTAAAAACATTTGGAGGCAATTTTAGATTTTGATGTGGGTTTTAGTAAATGTTATACTTAAAATGTAGGCATGATTTACTGAAATTTAGGTCTTTTCTTTAGTTTAAATTCATTTTTAATTAGTTAATTAATAATTACTAAATCTTCGCGTATTTAAGTAGTGTTAAAAAAAATAGGATATATAATTGTGACCAGGTGAGAAATATTTACGTAATGAATCTTAATTTTATAACTGAATAATGCATAATGAACATAATATGTGATGAAAAAAAGTAGGATATTACTTTTACAATGGAAGATTTTTTATAAAAATTGTTTTCTCAGTGTATTTTTTTAAATTGCATGAATGTTCTCTGTTTCATAAATGTAATTGTGTATATTGAATTGACATTTTTGAAATATTCTTAAACAGATATAACAAAAAATGACAATTTTCAATAAATTCACAGTAATCATATTTGCTCGCTCAACTAAAAGTTTGTTTTTGAAAAAATTAATTAATATATTTCAAAAATTTTACTTCAGTATAAATATAAATGTATAATTAATACATATAGTCAAAGTCTTGAGTTTATATGTTTAATAGTTTCTGAGATAAATGTATGAGATGATACATCAAATGTGATGTTTGTTGCCTTTGCGAGAAGCTTGTTACATACATAAAAATACATAAATTTCATTTAAAAAAATAGCTTTATTTTGGCTGTTTTTAAAACCCTTTTTCCAGTTTAGAGTAATTTTTGAAGTTTAAAACTTAGAAAATGTTTGCAACAACAAAACCTATTGATAACTTTACAAAATCCAATCAAAAACTTTCAAAATGTCGTATAATAAGGTATTTTTATAAATGGCCTCTCAAATTCATACAAAAACCATATTGATACAATTTCACATTATATTTATGTTGCTTTATGTTCAAATTTGATATCTGAAAAGCATGAAAGCTACTAATTCTTCAAAAATTGATACAGAATTGAGACAATTGATGTAATACTAGAAATTATCTCGTTAAAAGAAACTGAAAAAATGCTATTCTGGGCAATTTAAGACTCTTTTTGCTTACTATTTTTTGCAAAATAAATTTCAAAGATGCTAATGTTCAATAAAATGGGACAAATACATGTGTTGTAATTCATTATTTTTGTAATTAAGTGGCACTTAATAGTGAAAATTCAATTTTTTCAAGAATGATGTTCTTAAAACTGTATTCATGTTTTCCTCAGAATATAATGTATGAATGTAATTAATTTTTCTACCTCATGTTACTGATATGTAACTATATATATTCATGTGAGGTTTTTGGGATTTTCCCAAAATATTTGACTGGAGTCCATATATCGTGACAAAAAATGTCAATTTTTTAAAAAAATTCATAGTGATATTTTTATGTTACATGTTTTTGAGAAAATTAACCCTCCAAGCGTTCCACACGGAATATTCCGTCATTGTAAAGATGTTTTGAAAATGCACTACACGGGGTTTTTTGCCTTCAAGTGACATTCTCAAAAGCGGTTGAGCCGTACTTTTCTGAAATCCTTTCCCCCTTTCAAGATAACTTGGACGTGAAACTGCTTTAACTTTCATTTTCGTTTTTTAATTTTACTTTTTTTAAAAAAAGGGCTTTTTTCTGCATCCATAGATGCATTATTTATGAAAATGGGATAAATAGAACGATAGAAAATCGAATTTTAAAATTTTAGCAAATGTGATTTAAGTATGATTAAGGTACTCTTTCTTCAAAATCCAATTTGTATATAATATGTATTGTAAAAAACTAATTTTTCTATACAAATAATGCATTTTTTCTGTATTATATGTTCAAATTTATTGAAAATTCTACATTTTTCCTGCAAAAATTACGAAAAATTTAAATAGTTACAAATTTTTAAAAAAAATTGTTTTTGAAATGATAATTATAAGTTTAGTTTTACGTAAATAAATACTAAGTGTATTTCTTAAATTATAAATTAATTGTACTTTGTACAAAGTGGATCTTCAGGATTAATCTAAATTAAGTGCAAAGCTTGTAAAACAGATATTTCGTTTTTCCTAACTGCTTATTGTTAACATTTGAATACTCATGAATATCTCTATATGTTTATAACTATTGATTTTACTTTAAAATAAATATTCATATGTTAGAGTAAAAATACAGATTATTTTGTTAAAGTTTTTAAAAACAGAGTTCCATTTAAATAAGACATCAAATTAACTTTTTAAATTAATCAAAGACGTTTTCTTTGTGTATTTATTATAACAATAAAAATATATATAAGGAATGCTGTAATATCCTGTAATCATGATGTTCAAAGTAAAGTAAAAATACTGAAACTTATAGACATAAATATCTGGTATTTTAAACGGAAGAAGGTGTGAATCGTTGACAACACTTGTTGATGAAGTAAAGAAAGAGTAATTAAAAAGACTTCTAAATATTCTAGAATTTTAAACTTAGAATTTGCAAACTGAGAAATGATGCAAAGTAATCCAATTAATTATGTTATGACTTTATATTACATTAAAAAATATTATTTTACAAATCATAGATGAAAATATCTTTATTTGCGATTTTCTCAAAATGCATTTTTTGTTCATTCCGGTACACTTTTCTCAAAATATACTTTACCTATATTGCTGATATTTTGCATATTATAAGATTCACAAATTTTCAAAAAAGTGAATGAATTCGTTTTCAAATAAACATTCACAAATTTTAGATGTAGCACAATTTCTGCGTAAAATTTAACAGAAATTTGAATCACTAAATTAAAAAATTTATAAATTTACTTTTTTAAATTTCATTTCATTCATTTTATAGATTGTTATGTTTGCAAAAACTCTGCCAAATTTTATAGCTACATATGCAGTAGGTTTTATGCAAAGTGTACCTAAAGGTAGGAACATGGCTCGAAAATTAAAAAAAAATAGTGGTTGTCTGTTTTTTGCTTCTACAGATTTAATTGTTAAAATGGATTTTTTTTTACATTAACAGATGTATAAATATACAGATAATTCAACTTAAAAACTTTACTTCCGTTGATTTTAATTTAAGTAAGTGAGTACCATTTAAATTTGGTGTAAAGAAAGTTCATTTTTCCTTCTCGCAGACGTCCCAGTTACCTTAAAGGTTTAACATCTTGAAAGATAATTAGGGACGGTGAAAGCCACACAGCAGGATACTGATATTAAGTTTTATGGCTCGCAGGGAACCCCGTGTTTTGACCCTGGAGCAATCGTAAAAAATCAGGGAAAAATTTCTTTAGACCTCAGGAAGTGTTTGTTTGTTAGCTTGTATTTTAAAAGTTTTAAAAAGTCCCAACGCATAAGTAAAATATGTTTCAATTCCATTTGGTTTCATATTAATTTGAAACTGTAACAAGTTGGGGCGTGTCAGGGTAATCTGCTATTTTATATAGTTAGACAAATTATATATTTTTAAGTATATTCTTTCGCTTCATTTTTCTTATCTTAATCAATTCTTTCAGTTTTTGAAACATGATTATTTCGTTATAAGATGCCAAAAAAATTAATAAAACACCAAACACTTTAAAATTTGAAAGCTTTTCAACTTTAAAAACACTAAAAATGAATAAATTTAAACATCATCAAATAATTTGAAACAATTTCTTACACTTTGATAAAAATAATAACGAGAAAAAAAACTAATTAAGATCTATTAGTTTTTTTTTTTAGATTTCAAAGCCCAAGTGTTTAGGGAAGTTTACGTACGGTACATACTTACATATTGTTAAAATGCATCGAATTATATTTGAATTTTAAGTGCTTGAACTTTAGTTTACATCAAAGACAACATGGTTGAAATTTTCACACATTTTTTTTTATAACTCGAATGTTTGAATAAATGGTAATTAAAAATGTACGGAAACATTTACAGTAGACACTTATGCATATAAATAAACATAAAAATCAATTTTAAATTCAAGCTATCCAAAAACAGTCGAATTATTCTTCAAAAATATCTATTTATGCAAAATACCTCAACATTTATACTTTTAAAGGCTAACTGAATAAGTAATTAAATTGTGGATATTTTTTGAAATCTCGACCGTATAAAGCTAGAAATTTTATGTTAGAAATTTCGAACAAAATGTATAGCACAATTAAAAATTATTTATCATAAGTTCTAGCAATCATTCGAGTATAATATAAATTTCAAATATTATTATATATCTTCTTTAGTATTTTTTAATATACACTGGTGTGCAAAAATTAAAGACTAAGTCAAAAAATTAGCATATCAGCTGAACGAAGAGGCAGAGCGGACAGAAAGACGAATGAGGAGATTAAGTAAGGTGATGTACGGTAGCACATGCGCAGATATGCAGGTAGACGTAATGGGGGAGTGTCTGAGTAGTATAAAGCATGTTGTCGGTGTAAGATCAGTATTTCTGGCAAATAGATTGCACGCCGTATAGCAGTTAAAATCACATCGAGTTGCTGCTTCAACGAGAAATGGCGAATAATCAATCTGTTAGACGACATCTGGATGCTTTTACCCGAGGTCGAATCATTGGGAAGTTGGAGGAAGGCCGCAGTGTGACAAGTGTGGCTGCAGAGTTCGGAATTGCTCACAGCATCGTTTCACGACTTTCGAGACAATTTCAAACTACAGGAACTGCTATCCGGGAAATCAGTAGTGGTCGTCCACGAGGAACTACACCCGCAGATGACCGGTACATTGTCTTACAGGCCAGAAGAAACAGGCGGCAGACAGCGGGAGAAATCGCTAGACACTCGACACAGGCGACTGGACGACCGATATCGCGTTTTACCGTGGCCAGAAGACTGCACGGTGGTGGTCTGTTTGCACGACGCCCTGTACGGTGTGTACCTTTAACGCCTGCCCATCGGAGAAGGCGTTCTCTGTCGTGCCGGGAACACCGGGATTGGAGAGACAATGAATGGGGACGAGTACTCTTTACAGATGAGAGCAGATTCAGTTTGAGTAGCGATTCTCATCGCATATTCATCTGGAGAGAGCGGGGAAGCCGCAATCAACCCTCGAACATCATTGAAAGGGATAGGTATGGAGGTCGCGGTGTTCTCGTTTGGGGAGGCATCATGCTTGGTAGTCGTACAGACCTTCAAATCGTCGACGCAGGTTCAGTCAACGGGATCCGTTATTGCAACGAGATTCTTCTTCCATATGTGCGTCTTTTTAGACGCGAGTAGTTAAAATATACCAGTTCTGGAACAGTGGAGCCGGTGGCGCCAGGAGGTTGAGGCGCATGCAAACAAAAGAAGGTGGAATTCCTTCCCCGGATCTGAACCGGGAAGATGGTTTGTGATTGATAAGGGTTTCGGGGCTCTGTACTGATAAGAAATGCACGCTTTTAGCGATAACGAGTTATATTCTGATATAGTTTTAATTAAATGATTATGATTTTTTTAATTACGTCATTGGAAGCAAATTTTAATTGGGATAAAGAGTCAAATTTTTCTGTACATATGATTATTTTTATATAATTCAGTATATAAACCTATTTCTGAAAATCATGATATACGTGTTGAATGATTATTTGTTATATTTCAAATTTGTTGCTTTGTGCTTGTGGTTTCTGAAACAGAGGATTGAAAATAAGGCAAACGAAACGGAGTGGAAATCCCCCCTCCCCCGGGTCTGAACCGGGAGGATGGTATTCCCTCCGCTCTGATAAGGGTTTCGGGGCTCTGTAAATGGGTGCTAGAAGTGCATGTTTTTAGAGATAACAAGTTATATTCTTATATAGTTTTAACTAAATGGGTAGAATTCTGATTTTTTTTAAGTACGTCATTGGAAGCAAATTTTAATTAGGATAAAGGGTCAAACTTTTTTGTACATATAAATATTTGTACATAATTCTGATAAAGTCTATTTCTGAAAATTATGATATACGTGTTGAATTATTGTTTATTACATTTCAAATTTGATACTTTGTGCATAACTAAAATATATTTTTCATTGATTGTGCATGTATTTTTTTTTTATAATTCTGAGATAATTTAAAAAATACTATGCTTATATAAAGTAAAAGTTCTGCATATGTTTTTTTTGTTTGCAAAGTAGTTTCCTTACATGAAACATCCCTTTCCTATGATAATATATGCGGACCTTGTAATTCTGGTAAAACTTTCTTTGTTAGACGAATCTTAGAAATAAAATTAATTAATTCTTTTCCGCCCAAAATTATTTGGTGTTATGGAATTTATCCAAAATTGTTTGATAAGATGTCTGACATAGAATTTCATGAAGGCATGCCTTTCGATGTAGAAGATATTACTAATGCTTTCGTAATAATAGATGACTTAATGAATGAAGTAGGATATGACAAAAGAACTTTCAAACTTGTTCACGAAAGGAAGCCATGATAGAGATATTTCCGTAATATTTATTTTACAAAAATATTTTTGCAATGAAAAACAAATTACAGGAATATTTTTAAATACTTCCTACCTAAGTTGTTTTAAAAATGTTAGAAACAAGCAATAGATCTCTTGTCTAGCAAGACAAATGTATCCATCTCAATCGAAATTTATGATTGGAAAACTATACGAAATACAAATGCTGCAAATTTGACTATCCACTTTGTGAGAGATAGAAAAATAAAACCTTTCGTTTGAATCATTTAATGAATTTTTCAAAAGAAAAAAATTTTCATAGAGTTTTGTTACGAATAAATATCTCAGAACAAAAACATTGTATGCAAAACCTTTGTCATGGATAGAATATTAAGTGTGGTTTATGTTCTTCAACATTTGTTTTTAATTTTTAGTCTGTTTCCCTTCTTGTTCCTTACACTTAAATATATTAATATGAGTAAAGTAATTAAAAAAGTTGAAAAAATATTTAAAAAAAAGTTAAAAAATATTGAAAAAAGATGAAAAATATTGAAATATTTAGAATATTGTTGGTGGACTTGAGTATTTAAGTTAAGAGAGCAAAAGTGATAAAATTTCTTTTTTTCATATTAATCTTAAAATAATAATAACTTTATAAATTTAAATATATGGTAAACTTATAAAAAAATTCAAAGCAAAATCTTATTCATCTTATAATAATAATAATAATACAAACACAAAATATGAGAACAAAATATTGTATTTATTCACCTTCTAAAATTTATTCTTACATTATATCTTTTCTTAAAATATTGATACAATCTGAAAACCTTCTGTTTGCTACGAACAAATTCATATAAAATATAATTCGTTGAAAAGCCTTTACTGATTTTCAACAAGAAAAATATAAAATAATGACCACATAGAAATAAGGAATATCCCTTGGTTAATCCATTTCTAAATAAATAAAGTCCTTCAGATCTCAACAATTTTCCTTTTATAAAACAATGTGATAACAGAAAACTTAATTTAATCTTATATTTTTTAAAATGTATTATATGAGAAGCATTGAAATAAGAGAGAGAGTAACATCATTCAATATGAATAATAAATACATTCGACAGGTATATGCATAAAATGAAGAGGAAAAATTTACATTCTTAAACATGAAAGAATAAGATATATACAGAAATCAATATTTATAAAAGAAACTATTTAATTAAATTCTCATTTATATAAAATATTAGCTTTCATTTATATGGCAGTTACCGAAAGCTAAAGTTGTAATACCAATCTTCAAGAATATATCTTATCGAAGGGGCAAAGTGATTTTTTTTTTACTTTTTACAGAATGTATTTGATGTATAGAACTGTTAAAGGGTTTAAACTCTTCACGACTTCTATACTTATTTATGAAGCACTTTTTATAGTCTTCATGAGAAATTTTACTTTTTAAAATAGATATATGTATCTCTTTTGCTGTATTTTTTCTAAAGTTAATGTTTTTATGCTGTACTTTTTTGCATTGAGACCTACGAACTCAGTTGCTACCATATCATTTAACTCATCTGTCATTTTTCCGAGAACATTATTAGTTAAAGGATTATAAATAAAATGATTTGGAAGCAAATGTATGGGTCATTTCAATAAAAAAGAAGTAAGTTTTCTTTAAATAGATACAAGGTCGTTATTAATTATTTTATAAGCATGAAATGCTGGAGATGCTATGAATTTCTTAACTCTTTTCTCTCTATTCACTAGATAAATCTTAACTTTTTGCGTAAATTTTTCATTGTTTTACCAAACACGGCATTGTTTAAAAGTTTAAAGAGATCTTTTTCAAAATTGTTGTTTGCTCGTTTTCGATGTTCAGTATTAAAATCTATATAATTTTTCAACCGAGGACTTTGTTTGAATTTTAGAAATTGATGTATTTTTTTTTTAATTTTTAAACCTAATTTTACATATAACTTCAAATTTCTATAATGAACATATTTAGTTTTATTTCTTAAGTTAGGAGCCAATTTTTCCACAGACTTCGATTCTAAAATACTGAATTCTTTAGCAATATTTTTAGTATAGGAGGAACATTCAGAGACACTTCAACTTTTTCTGGAGCTAATGGATAGCAGTTATGCAAATCGTGCAATTAATCTGGATATTCTAACTTAAAATATACAACTTATATCCGAATCGTCTGGTACATCCATGAAGTTAACGTATTCATCAGTCCAGGAAAAGTCGTGTGTAGACAAATTTTGCGACATTGCTCAACCATATAGATTGTTTGCATCTAAATATATAATGTAACTACTAGGTAGGCTTGAATCATAGGTTGATAAATACACACCTACAATCAACACTACTCGATTAACATCAAAATGTTCATAACTGTGTGAGAAATATTGTGTAGTTTACATGGATTTGCAACATAAAATTAAGGAGATGTTCTTGCTTCAATTTAGATTTTTTACATCGAATCTGTTGATATATCAATAATTTATTCATTCTCTTTTATTGTAGGTTTTTTTCACAAATGTAAAAATGTGCATTTAGTTTTGCAAGACATTGTACTAACGATTAAAAAACCCGTATAGAAAACAATAAAATATTAAAATTGCAGTAGGTAATACATATAAAGATTTCTTTTAGCGTTTTATATCCTTTATTAAATTATAATAAATGTTTAAAAAGTGTAGCAAAATAAAATTGTTGTATATTAAACAAAACTTTTAATTTCTTAAAGACAGGGTTAAGCTTTAAATTCTTGTGGGTATAGAAACTTCATACAGAAAGTGAATCCATTTTTCATATACATTTATAAGTTTCTTTTGGATTTTTTTTATTGTGACTCGTGGAACCCTTGGGTACGCCTCATGGAACCTCAGGGTTCCATGGAATATAGCTTGAAGGCCACTAGTTTAGACTTTCGAAATTATCAAGATAACAGGATTTTAGTATTGATTTTGGCCTAAGTTTTACATAAAAGCAAAACTGAGAAGCTAAACCGTAGGAATGCAAAATTGAGGGTATATCTGAAATAGTTTTTGAAAAATTTATTTTAAAGTTCAGAAAAATTGTGTGCGTTTTATATTATACTTAATATTAATTCAATGGTTAAAGTAGTATGTTAATAATAGTCGTGTAATCGTTTGACGAAGCATGGATATACTAATAAAAATTATAATGGTTATTGATGCTAATGTCAAGATATTTATGTAATTTTAAATTCAGACATTAAGATATTGAAGTAGAAAATATAAAACGATCATCTAAAATACCTGAAAAATGTAGTCTGCTATAAAATGATCTTGACAAACAAAATCCGGCATTTTCACTTACTATGGCAGAGCCGGCTTAGTCAGGGGCGATCTGGAAAATCAGAGAGAGAACCGCGGTTTTGATGGATGCCGCTCTAGCTTTTAAAGCTCTCAGGAAAAAATATATAAATTACAAATGCAAAAATAAGTCTTGTAATGTTCCATACATTTTTATAACAATGAATTGTGAAATTGGCTTCCAATACATTGTTGTATTTGACAATATCTAAGGTAACCAACCCTACTTTAGATAGATTTGTACTACTTTTTCGTAACCGTATTCCTTTTAAAATTAATTCGTGCAGCCGAAATACACCTTTTGTACCCTTAAAAATTTATGTAAACTATAACGGTTAATTTTAATTTTTGCAACTTGTGAAATGTTCATAATTAACCATTTCCGTCTAAACAGTTTACATGAAAAAAAAGTTTGGACTCCCTCATTCATTAGGGATTTATATAAGATTCCAACATTAAGTTTTATTTTTCACGGAATAGGGTCGATTTGTAGTGTATCGTGCTTCCACACCACAAGTCTGGGGCTCTATTAAAGGGCTGGGCAAAGTCGACTCTGCCCTTCATCCCCGCTACATTGGGTCGATAAATGAGTACCAAGCTCTCTTGGGGTCTTAAACACTGAATGTCTCTCTTCAGAGAGACCACCAAATCGGGACATCTGTTCATGCACCTCAGCGCCTAATGTTCACGTAAATTGGGATGGGCATAGTATTTCCTGGCCCTCATTGATTGTTGTGCCATTGAGTTTGAGTTTTAAGTTTGAGGATGCCTCACTTTGGGGATACCCCTTAGATAAACATGTATTTCCACTCGTTTCCAATGCAATATTTTTCTTTAAAATACGTTTATTTCAGAAGGAACTTTGATTTTTCAAATGTATTTGCTTAATAACATGCATGTTTGTGTATTATTTTAAAATTTTGATCCATCCAAAATTACATGTTTTTTGCTCCTCTAAAAGCTTTTACGATTTTACAACTGATCTTACAATCCATATACGTTTTATAGTAGTATATTAAAAGATGATAGACATTTTTATCTGTGAGCTTTTATGCCTCGTTTATAAATATAAAAAATTGCTTTCAGCAACAGTTTTTAAAATGTACTGAAATAAGTGGAGGAATAGGCTATTTACATATTATGAATGTTTTTGACTGCAGTAAGATATATTTATATTTCAATTTCTTTACAATTTAAATAGAAGTTGTAACATATTTTGCGAATAGTTTGATATTGAATACAAACTCATAGGCTGTTTAATATTGTAAAGTGTTTTACTTTGATACCAGCACACATTAAAATAAGGCTCATTTGCAGTTATATGATCAGCTTCAGTGATATTTAAATTTTCAAAAATAGTCTACACGTACGAAAACATTCTTTCAAAACCACACACCACATCTCATACTATGTCTTCCATATAGCAAGAAATATTCGTGTATACTCAAAAAATTTAATACAGGATGCATTTCCAAATGTTAAATTTGTTTTTAAAATTTGGTATGGATACATTGTGAAACTGTCGGTTAAATTCACTAAACAAAATTGTTTTAAGTGTGCTGTTTTGAAAGACAAAATTAATTAGGGAGAACTTTTCTCACAATAGAATTTGTAATGACTGAATTGTATGAAAATGTAGTTAACGATGTGTGACATTTTTCCTTGTAATAAAAGAAACAGAAAAATAAGAATAAAAATTTGATTAGAAAATAGTGAGAAGTACTGTCATGCGCATTTGAAGAAGTATACCCCCATTAAAATTAAAAATTAATTACTAAATGTGTGTTATGTCCATCACAAATGCCGATGTAGAAAAGAAATTCTTATTTAATACAAGAAGTTTGAAAAGGAGAACCCTAGGAAAGAAAATTTAAATTTTTTCCGAAAAATATTCAGTTAACATAAAAATATCTTTTATATGATTTTAATTAAAATAAATTAAAATATTGAAATCTTTTTTTTATGTTATTTTAAATTAAAAATATAATTGAATAGAGAAAGATCGGTTTTATTTATAAATATAATCATCGTATGTATATCACCGTATGCAGCATTCATTGTCTTATTGTTTAAAAAAAGAGATAGAGCCTTTACTCTTTTTGCCTCATTACTTTTTTAAAAAAAACATTAAAGTGAGTGCGTTTTCTTACTCTCATATTCAAAAATGAATACAGGATTCTTTTTTCTGGTTCAAATCGCAACACCAATATATATATATATATATATATATATATATATATATATATATATATATATATATATATATATATATATATTTAATTTTTAAAAAATGACAGAAAAATAAATTTTGTTTGAAGAAAATATAATTATTTTACAAATTCTAACACACTATTTATTTCATTTTTTCCTTTTTTTTTTACCCTTCCTTTTGTTTTAATTTTACTGTGACTGAACATATAGGGAAAACGCATGAGTTGCACTACCCTTTCATACAAGATTGCCCAAGGCAACTTTACAGCTAGCTGTAAACGAGTGATCTCTTGGTTCTTACGTGACAAAATTACCGAACTAATTCATAAAATTGTCCCTGTTCGACCTCCCAAGTTTTAAAAGGGGAAAAGGAAAGAAGTCTGTTGCATTTTTAAAGTGAACGGCAAAATAACAGTAAACGCTTTCGGAATAACTTTTCAGGAGGAACCTAACCACCCAGAGGGTTAAACAATATATTTTAAATACTTCACTTAATTGCAAATATTAATGTTTGTTTATTGTTCCGACAAGTTTTTAAGCTTTAATAATTCAAAACTTTTTCAATATTAGGTAACTAACAATTCAGATGTGTAATGCTCTTTGTCGTTGCGAGAAAATTGTTTACATGCATAAAAATACACCAATTTCATATTTAAAAACTTAAAAACTGATTTATTTTTGACTTTTTAGAAATCTTTTGCACAGTTTAGAGAAAATTTTGAACATTTTAGAAATTGTGTTTGCATGGGAACATAGAAATCCATAATTAAATTTTTCTAACGTCGTTAAATCACATAATCCCAAATCATAACTTTTAAATATTGATGCATGTTTACATTATACTTATGATGTTATAAGATCAAATTTGATATTTATAATGCATCGAAGTTAAAAATTATTCACAGATTGTTACATAATTTGTGAAAATTGATGCAAAATGCTAAAAAAATATCTCGTTGAACAAAAACTGAAAATTACTATATATGTATTTTCTGAACATTTTAAGGCTTTTTTGTTTCCTATTTTATGTTTAAAACATTAAGAAGATACTAATGTTTAATAAAATAGTGCAAATACATGTTCTAATTCATTATTTTTGTGAATAAGTGCCTTTTTACACTTAAAATGCAATTATCTTAAAATGATTGTTTTCAAAGTGCGTGTACCTTTTTCTTAGAAAATAATTAATGAAACCACTTGCAATTTTTACTGCCATAAATAATATGTAACTATATATAATGGAGCTACTTTCTTGGAGATTTTTTCAAAATATTTTGCTCAGAAGATGTTATCGTAAGAAAAAATTACAATTTTCACAAATTTCAAAACGATGCTTTTACGATGGATTTTTTTGAAAAAAGTAATCAATATATTTTAAACATTTTACCATTATTTAAATAAAAAAGCCTAATTATTATCCAGCCAAAATTTGAAGTTTTTATATTTAACAATTTTTTGTGAAACAGGTTCCTAAAATGGCTCAATTTAACGTTATCGGTATAGGGGGTGCCGACTGATCTTAACGCGCGAAAATCTTCAGCATCAAATACAATACGCAAGTACACATGCATTGAGATTGACTCGCAAAAACGAAGTGAAAGAGTTTAGAAGCAGATATCTTACAAATTAAATAAATTAAATTTTTTTTGACCATTGCATTATTCTTATTATACTATATATGTTTGTATACATGAAAAACAATGAAAACAATAATAATATATCAGTCTGTTTTAAATTTTCCCTCCAACAAATATTTGTAATGGATCCAAATCTAATATAAAGATATATATTTGTATATGTTGCCCGCGTGATTGTAAAGTTTTTCCGAAGTGGCCCACGAAGTCCTTTGGGTTGGCCACCCCTGCCCTAGAAAGAGGTGAGGGGGGATAGCCCCACTTAGATGGAAGCTAGGAATTTTACTTTTACTTTTAATGGTGGGGGGACAAACTATTGGTTTAAGAGTGGCGGGGAAACGTCCCTCCTTTCCTCTTTAAGGCTGTCCGAATGAAGACGAAAAAAGCCGAATGATCGTTAATTCCTCAGCGTGACGTTCATTCAAGTTAACTCTCCAGCAAATCGCACCGAAAGAAGTTAGCACTTCAAAAAATGAATAATTTACTCTCATAATGAAACATTAAATTAAAATTCTCAATTACAAAGTTTTTTGTATTTAGAAATTTTATATGTTTAATTTTATGTGAAAATAAAACTGCGTATGGGGAGCTCACAACAACAACAAAAATGCAGAATCATTACATTCATTTATATTTAAAAGTAACAAAACACGTATTTTACATCAGCAATAAATTTTTTGCGTGAAACAGTAATTTTTATCCATTTTTTTCGTTCACAAGAGAATTCATAAAACAAAACCTATTCTGCAAAGGATCTTTTGTAAATAAAATAAAATAATTAGGATGTTAATTTTTTGTTGTCTTAAAATACTGCCTATTAAGCATGAAAAAGTCATTTTATGGCCAAATAATAAAGTTTAAAATATGCATTTGATTATTTTGAATTGAAATTAATAAAAAAAATAATATTCCATTTAAAATACTTTTGCAAAAATATAAATGCATTGATTTTTTTAATTTATTAAATTTAATATTTACGTTACCTTTACTTTTTCCTCGTGTGGATTTCAGTTATTCTAAAATGAGTTTTATGCGAATATTGTGAGAATAATATTTTTAACATTTCTCTGAAATGGTTTATAATAGGATAGAGAAAAATATATTTGTTTAATTTATGTATATGCCATGTCAACGTTTATTTTTCAAATTTTTAAATTTTTTTAAAAACAAATATCCTTTTATAATTTAAATATTTAGAGAAAGTAAAAGAGTTTGAAAAGTGATAGAAATAAATATTTTTGATTTGAAAGAAATAGTAAAGCATAAATGTGCATAGCTGTATTTCAAGGGGAAAATAGCGACTGAAAATTTTTAAATCATTCTTAAGGAAAATTTTTAAAAAATGCTGATTCGGTCATGATGCATACATATTTTAATTTTGTAAATTTAAATTAATAGTAATTTATATCTTCGGGTAAGTAAAATGAATTCATATTACGTCTCTTTCAAGCAAAAGAGGAAAACATTTTTAAAAAATTTAAGCTTATTATAGTAACATATTTTTCAAAAATGTATGAAGAAATGAAAAAAAGCTATTAAAGCAATTTACAGAAATGAAACTATATTTCAGTTTAAATTGAAATAATATTGAAATGCTAAGTAAATTAAAAATGTAAAATGCAACATGGTACTTTGAAATCCGGAACGCGTGTGTCTCAAGATATTCTCTCTCAGCATATAAAACATTATCAGGTAACATTTAACTTTCAGATAATGTTTAAGATATACGTTTACCCTCAAATTGAGGATTTGGACAAAAATTGATAAAACATTTATGATTTTATTTTGTAGACCAACTTATTAGCTTTTTAAAATTATCAAGTTTTTTTTTTTTTATTTTTCGTTCACTGAAACAAAAGTTACAAATGTTTTAGTAAAAGCAGGGGATGCTTCCGGTTGGTAATGCCCCGACCAAAAGTGACGTTCTAAAACCAAAACTGAAAGAATTTCGGTTTCTTTCCCCTTTTTCAAAAAAATACATTTTGAAATAAACTATATTTTGATATTTTGTTTAAACGCTGTTAAAAAACCTCATTAATTTTTCATTTAAAAAAGAATTTTTAAATCGGGCAATTACAGGATATATATTTGTTTATTTACTTCTTAACGTTCGATATTACTGTTAACGTTTTTCAATCTGGTTTTTACTGAAATGGTTTCATTTTCATTTTCGTATTTGGTAAAATTGTTTTTTAACTATTCTTAAAGTTTCTGCCATGGAACATGCATGAAAATTACGTCAGAAGAAGCAAAATTTTATGGAAATTTCCGCACTGCTGAAAAAAGTTAGTGATGGAAGTATTAGTTCACACACACACAGAAAAAATGGGAAGAAGATTAAGTGACGCTTTATTTAATGTTGTCTCCTGAACTCTTTCTAGTAATAGGATTTTTAACATCGATATATCGATAACAATATTCGCTTTTCTTTCTTGTCCTGTTTGTTATAATCACACATGAATTGTACTTAACAGAAAACTCAAAAGTGTGTTTGCAGTCAAATTTCTGTCTCAAAAGTAAAAAAAAATTTCATTCTCAAAAGGATCTAGGTTAAAGGTGAATAATTTAAATATTATACACCTTCTTCTAGTCTTTGGAAGGAGAGTTATTGGCAAAGGTTTTACAGCTGGAAAGAAATTGTTCAGTTTGCAGAACATTCTTTATCCATCAAAATGTACATACAGACAGCATGAAATTAAATTGCTGCGTCACAAGCTGCAAACAACAAATGTTGGAATCAGCAAATTCCATTGCGGAATGCTCAAATGAGTGTGGTGTTAGTGTAGATGGCAACTGAATGGATGTATTTCGGTAATTTCTGTGGACTCTGGAAAAATATTACATGGTACTTGGGTAATGGTAAGTGGCAAAAACGTAGCTACTCTTTACCAAATGGATGTTTCTGAAATTTATGTGGAATCTGGAAAATTATAAACACAGAAGTGCTGAGTCAATATTGCCGAGTGTGTGCGAAACACTGAAAAAACGCCGGGACTCTCCAAAAAGTGTAATACAAGAATCTCATATGTGTAAAAATCACAAAGGGTCAGCATCAAATATGGAAACTAGCGGTGCTCACAGGATTTCTGAAAGCTCCGAAGCAAATCGTAATCTTCGATATACATCTTACTATGGGAATGGAGATTCAAAGGTGTTCAATAATGTGAAAAACATGTATGGTATTGATAGCGCGTAATTAAATATGAGTGCATAGGACAAGTTCAGATGAGAGTTGGCTCTCGTTTACGAAAGCTGAAGAAATCTACAAAAGATTTAGGTGGGAAAGGCAAATTGACCTACAAATTTATCGACACACTTCAAAATTATTTTGGAATTGCAATTCGAAGTAATGTAAGCAATTTGTCTAACAGGCAGACTGCAGTCATTGTCACATTTTTTCATTGCTTTTCCACCGACAAAAAACCCACTCAAGGACAATGAAATTCAAGATTCGATATGTGTAACCAATGCCAAAAGGCCAAGCAAGAAGGAAAGCTTCCTAAACATAAATCACCTGGTTTACCAACTGCTGTATTAAACACTGTGAAAACCACCTAGATGGATTTATGTAACAAATCACTTCTAGAAAAATGTTGACATAGAATTAACGGAAATTCCAATTAAAGTTATAACGGTGTTTTGTGGAGCATAATCACAAAAGAAACTTTTTTTGAATTTCTGACATTACAGTTTGGCGCATTCATAGCTGTATTACAGTTCAATGATGGATCTAAAGGGATTCCTGCTATGTTGGAACTTTTACGGGTTGTTTCATTGTGAAGGAACTTTCAAAGATTGATGACGAAAGAAATTTTGACTCAGAGAGACTTTCATTGCCAATTACTAAAAACAGAGAAAAACAGAGAGCTTAAGAAAAGAAACTGTGCATTATTTGATGAAAATGGAAGGCGTTACATATAAATCTGAGGAATTTTAAACCTGCATTTAAATATTAATTTTCAGGAAAAAGTATTTCAAACTTTAAAATTTGTTTTACGTGAAATGTGTTTTTCAGAAAATATTCAAACAAGGACAAGGATTGCTGAAAACGTTTTGAAAACAGTTAACTGAACATTTTTGTGTATGATGTGTATAGTAATAGAATTATTTTGACCTTCAGATTTATGAATCGCTGCATTATTACACAATTTACAGTTCCTTATGTGAATACAACCACTGTTTCTTTAAAGCAATTTAGTATATCAAACTGAAATATATCTTATCCTGAAGGTCATTTCAAACATAAGTAAGAAAGTAACACATCAAAATTGAGGATTTGTTCATAAAAATGTTGTACCGAGAAGGCCCCGTTCATGTACCGGGTGTTTCAAAAGTCACTCACATCAGACTTTGTGGTTGAGTTTTAAAGACAGATGAATTATGTTAACAGGCAGAATAAAGGACAGACAAAGGTTGAACGGCTATCTTTTTTGTAGGTGTCAGACATAGTAAAATAACAGTAATTGTTCAAAATGATATCCATTTTCATGGGCACACAATCGAATTTTTTTTTACCAGATTAATTGACACTTTACGAAGAGCATGAAAATTAATGTCCGATATTGCTTGAAGGATTTTACTCGTAAGTTCATCAACCTTAGGGGATTATTCCTAAAGGTGACATTTTTTAGATATTCTTAAAGAAAAAAATCCTGAATTGACATGTCCGGTACACGAGTTGGCGAATGTCCTTCAGAAATGACACGATCATCGAAAAATTCAGTTAAAACTTCCATACTGTCCCGTGATGTATGACAAATTGAGCCGTCTTTCTGCAACCATGCGTAACTTTCATCACTTTCAGCAAGGATATGAATTTTTTAATGATGTTTATGTAGACGGACGGTCTTTTCAATGGACTTCTTTGTTAAGAAGTCTCCACATCTGCCACTTTTGTTTTCATTATGAACGCTCTACCCGATCGCTTCCTGTCTGCAACTGATCCTGTGTCACTTAACCATTGCACTAAAAGCTTTATCATTGATGAATTTGGTGCTGTTTTACCTGGATATTTCTGCTGAAATGCATTTATAACATGACAATGAGATTTTATAGCGAAATAAAATTCCACGAAGGCTATTCGCTCTTGGGAAAATATCACGCACCTCCTGTTGTGCTCAACTGACATGTATTTTGAAAGTGATGCCTGATTCGTTCATAACTTCTCATGGTGAGGTCCCTGTTGCCATCTAGTGAAGGAAATCTCAACCAACCCTCTTGGTTTTTAAGCAACAATGGTTACTATGTAGATGCGCATGGCTTTTGAAAAACGAGGTATTTTTTTTGTAAATTTTAACAAGTTTTTTCCTATTTTAATAACTGTAATTTTATTTTCATGTTTTCAATTTAAGGATTTTTTCCGTAAAATATACTAAATAAATCTAAAAATCCCCAAAAAAGCTCCATATCTCCAATTTTTTTTTAAAAAAAAAAGGTTTTCGTAAATATAGTCGGATACCTTAAATACTTAAAACTAGATTTATCTGTATAGCAAGTAGAATTTAATCTTATACATCTGTATTTGCTTAGCCTTTTCAATAAAAATACTATAAGAGTGTTAAAATTGGATTTAGAACAAGAATTTCTCTCGAAACATAAATCTGAATGATATATGTAAAATTTATAAATATTTGTTCATACCACGTTTTGCAAGTCAAATTCAAAAGCATTTTTCTTGTGAGAATCTTAACTAAGTTAGAATCTCGGAATAAAAAAGAAAAATAGAAATACTCACCCTCCGAATTTCTTAATCTTCTGGAGATTTTCCAGAGGATGCAAGAGTAGGAAAATGTTATAATGCACAGTGGGACGCCATACACGGTCAGCAAGCAGAAAATGTTGTATGCCATTTGTTCGTATAGGGTGGGGAAGAAGTTGATATTGGTGCATGTGTTGGTGTATTCGGAATTCTTTTCCACGTAGAACATGATGCTCTGAAAGATGAAAAGTTTTTATTATTATTATTATTTCATCGTGCATCATTTTGACATAAATGCCAATGGATGATATATGATAAACTTTTTTTGAAACTATTTTAGGACTTATCAGATGATCATGCTTAGTTTTAGTATCCGCAAACCTAATACTCTCAACACACATGAAATGAAAATATGACATTTCACAAAAGCCACAAGAATAGAGATACATATAAAATGGATGCACTATAGTTTTTATGTATTACATTGTGAATTTAATTATCCCTTTTATCTCTTATTTACCTTTTTTAGCCATTTAAAGAGATTTGCAGCAAAATGCATATCAGACAACTGTAGCTACAGACTTCAAGACAAATTCGAATTGTGTATTTTTTCCAGAAGTTGCATTTTACAAATCATTAATGGAAGCAGTTATCAATTAGATATTAATAAATAATTATTTATATTTTTACAAACAAATATTATAATTATAACTATCAATATGTTGGTAAGAAAATATAACGCCAAAAGAAATGTTAAATATTTTTACATTCTACGTAGTGATTGGAGGCGAATTAACGTGGCACAAAAATACATCCATGTTCCTAAATTAAAGATAATACAAGTTCAGGGGAAGAATGAGTCTGAAGTAAAACAAATGAGATTGTAATGAAATTTCATGAGATTGATGAAATTATTAAGTCTTTTTATTAAAGAAAAGGCAAAGAGCAAAAAAGATGCTAAGTAAATTCTAGATATCATTCATAAAAAATACGATTTTTGCTCCCTGGAGAAAATTACAAAAACCCTATTTACAGAAAGCAATATTACATGCTTGGTATGATGGTTAATACATGCTATGTCTCCCAGATGATGCAATATAATCCGTACAATGCCTAGGCATGCTGAGTATCAAATTATCCATCTGATTTTGAGGAATATTACACCACTCACACACATCAAATAATGATCTCCGAAGCTACGCTAGACATGTAGGAGGTGGTTGACGGGATAAGTCTCACCGGCGAAGCATGTCCCGCACATACTCTACTGGATTTATATCTGGTGAGAATGATGGCCAGTCCATACGGGCGATATACTCCAATTGAAAGCATTCGTTATGATGTTTGCATGTTGAAGACTGGTGTTGTCATCTAAACACAAATCTGTGCCCATGGTGCATCGAAACAAACGTATATGTTGTTCTAGAATGACGTCCCGATATATTTGGCCTATCATGATTCCAATTTGAACATGCAGGTCAGTTCTTGAACTCAGATTTATCCCCCCCCCCTCTCCTGAAACGAGCAACCCTGTACAATCGAAAAGGTGTCCTTCAATGATGTTCGCTTGGTGGTAACGTGTACCTAACGTTCTGCATCTGAATGTCCGGTGAGGATCAAACTGCAAGCTAAACCTGGATTCGTCGGAACATATCATATAAGCCCACTGTTGTGGTGTCCATAACGGATGCTTTTTACTCCTGCCTAACTGCAGGCGACAGTGAGTTGCGGTAAGTGTAACACTTTGACAGTTCTACGAGCATATAGACCCATCTGCCCTAAGCGTAAGTTCACGGTCTGCCTTGAAACTGTGGTACCCGTGGCTAAAGAGAGCTAAAGATACAGGTCCAATGCTGTGCCCCGTCTGTTTTCTTTGGCAGTAACTTCCAAAAAATGGTCCTCATTCGGCATCGTAACTCGGAGGTGACCTGAGCTGTAACGTCTACTCACATTACCATCATCTTGGAATCACTACCATAGTCTGGAGACGATACTCTGTGTGATTCCAAGTTCCTCAGATACTTACAGCTGGATCACCCACATTCCAGACGGCCGATAATTCCACCAAGTAAAAAATAATCTAAATGCATCCTTTGTGTCATAACTGTGCGTTTATTCCTTTGAAAGGCTTATAAAGCTCTTGCGAATAATTTTATTTATATGCTCATTGTCCTTATGTATTTTGATATATTTATTTTAGAGTTCAATTTCCGCATGACTCTGAATTATCCTTAATTTATGGACATGAGTGTAGTCCCTCACTTGTTTGAAAAATTTTAAAAAAAATGTGTGTTTTGAATACAAATTGACTAAATAACACAGTCTGTGTAGGATTATTTTATAATTTAATTTGAAATGTATTTGCCGTTTTTGCATGAGAAGAACTTGACAAGCAATTTGTTGCGGGTGTATTAATGAAAATGATCGGTCGTTTTCAACACACGTTGTCATAGTAAAATTGCAATTTTCTTTTTACATCTGATAATAAATATCTATGAAACAAATAACGTGCGAATTGAATTCGATTAAGGGTATTAGTATCACAGGGGAATTCTGGTCTTTTAATCTGTCTATTAATTGGTATGTCTGTTTTTATTGGTCTATTACTGGTACATAGTAATACCATGTCGAATTCTACGAAAACCTAACTATTTATTTTCAGAATTTCTCCGAATCATTCGCAGCTTTATATTGATTTTATTGTCACAATATGAAGGAGAAAATTACTTTTATTATCAAGGAAATAAATTTTCCATTATTTATCAATTTTACTTCCTGTAGGAGTTATTTTTCTCTTGAATAATATATTATAATGAAAAAAATTGATTAATAATTTATTAATTATAATAATTTTATTTTAATAAAATGATGTTGAATAATTAATTAATGATGTTGAAATATTTCATTAACATTATTTATTTTGTGTTCATTGAGAAAAAGCTGCTTTAGTTTATGTATATTCGTAACACATATCAAACTTTTAGATCGTTTTTATTACATTTCTTATACTTGTTAAATAAAAATAATTGCTAGACAATTATATATATGCTGAAAAAATAATATGTATTTTTTAATGTTACTGACAACTTTGAAGAGAAATCGACATTTGAAATTAATTTTCGTCCCCATAATCTGTAATTCATGAACTTTTTCTTAATTACTGTATATATTTTTTGTTCTTAATTTTTTTTTAACTCTGATATTTTTTAACTCAAATTTCTAGTTCTATAAAAATTCATGCTGGAAACACATAAATTTGAAAAGCTGGCCGTTGTACGTTTATCTCTTTGCACTCTAATTTTATATTTTTGTAACTCCGAGCATCTTTTAATTCTACATATGTTATTGTTAATAAAACCTTCTGAATCCCGTAACACCCCCGAGTCTATCTCATTTGAGCCTATTCTCTTTCTGCCTTGGATTCACTTAAGTCAGTGCTTCTCAAACTTTCAATACTGACGCCCCCCTTTTCAATCACAATTTTTATCGCGCCTCCCTTACACATTAATAATGTACTGAATGCAATAAAAATGCACTTTGACGCTAAAGCTACAATACGCGATCTTAATTATAAACCATACAAATTAATAACATAAGTATTAAATTTTGTATACTACATTTAAGCAAAAAAAATACATAAATAAATAAATGAATTCAGTAATAGGATAATTATTATGGAATTTTTCCTTTCTCAACTTTTTAAATTGAACATATGGTAAAACGCAGTGGCTGCTTAGAAGACAAAATATAGATATCTGCTAAATATAGAAAAAGAACTCAGAGGGTCAATTTCTAATCATAAGCATTTTCCTTATAAAAACTTTGCTTTGCAAGACAAGCCCATGGAAGTCGTTAATACTTATTAAACTTGCTCTTAATTTAGTATTAATTAATTAGTTATAAAATATTCTGTGCAGCACTGATGCATTAAAAGTTTACCGGCTGAAGTGCCCGCTCTTTGCACGAGTTCATTTGTAAGAAAATAAAACACTATTGATGTAATAGCTGAATTGTAAGGAGAGTAAAGCCAAGTGCGTGACAATGTTTATAAAAATGTAAAATGATTTTTTTAAAATGATTGCTCAAATTATTATTAGTTTTAAACGAATTGTAATTTTAAGCCTCACAGAATTAGCATTTAAAATTGATGTTGAATAATAAACAATAATATAAAATTCCGATGAAGAATAATTGTATTATTTTTAATATTTAAAGCGAAAAGACTTCAACATGTTTTAACCCGGGAGCAGGTGCCACTCGATACGGTCGAGCGGGGTTATTGAGTCACCCCAATCCTTTTTTTCATATAATTATTTTATTGTACACGTGTAAAACGTTTTTCGTTATATATTATATGTTTGAGAATACTCTTAAAAATAAGTCTTGGCCAAGTAATCCTTCAAAGTGCTCTCGATGGTTTTCCAAATATAAAACTCTTTTGCATAGAAAAAAGTGCAACACAGAGAAGTACATTACTTACATTTTCCCTAAATGAGAAGCAAGCACATAAAAGAGGGGTCATAACTAACTGTACCAATAACTTAGAAGGTCAAACAGATTATAGCTATAATGTGCAGTATTTCAAAAATAATCACAGTGATGAATTTTTTTATGTTCTTAAATTTTTTTGATTCTGGGTCTGGGATCTGTTTTTTTCTCTGAAAGAGTAGTGTGTTAGGTTTAAAAAGAAAGCGTAATTAAAAAATCTCTCATCATGGGATTACGGTAAATCAAATAGAAGTTTTTTTATTTGGTTATAGGATAAAAGATGGCTAATTTTTTTTTAATTTTTGCTGACTTAATATCGCCTATAAATTATATCGGAGTAAAAGAGCATTTTTATTATGTCTGGAAGTATTTTGTTTTAATTAATTCCAGTAAATTAATTATTTTTAAATGTTTTATTTTCTATGTGCTCGCTACCCTTCTATGTGCTCGTAAGGTTATGGCGCCCCCTCAGGGGGACGCACCCCACAGTTTGAGAAACACTGACTTAAGTGTATTTCTTCTTCCAGCAACATAATCGTCGAGATCCAATTGTGACTTAAAAGCTTGAAAGATAAAAATCTCCCGACAATATTTGTATTGTTTCGCGGACACACGGGCGTTTTTGGAAATGATCTGGCCGACGAGATGGCAAAGGCAAAGGCCAAGCGAGAAGTTCGGATTGCAGTTAATTATCCTAAATACTTTTATGAGAAGGTTATGAAAGAAAGAATGGGGAAGTCTTGGAACCAAGAATATCTCATATAAAATAAATGGAGTGTAACAAAGAAATCACTGATAACCATTAATAAGAGACTGTCAGGCCATCGGTTTTGTACTAATTACAAAATAACACAATTTTTTACCATTCATGGAAACTTTAAAAGCTATTTGAATAAATTTAGTTTGCTTCCGTCGTCTTCCTGCTTCTTTAATATTGATGGCGAGAGGAAAATATAAAATGTGTGCGTTCGTGTGCTTCTTTTGTGTTCTAAGTTTTTCAAAGAAATAAATATCCTATGACTGGCTCAAAAAGGCATTAATATAAATTAGTCTCCAAATTTTCACCAACTTATTTCTACCGGAAGGGCTTTAGAAAGTACAGTAAATTTATTTTAATGATTTGTAGCCTTTCACGATTTGAATTTTTTCCCTTCTTCTTCTTCTTCTTCCCCTTGTAATGTGTATTTTGTACTTACTTCTGTAAGTCTTGTGATGGACTTTGTGGCCCTCGGGTATTTATGAATGTTTTCAACAAAAAAAATCTCTTAAGAGTAAAACAGTTTTCATTTTAAGCTGTATAAAATTTCTTTTCCAAAAGGAAACGTTCGTTCCTTTAATTTAAAATAAATAATTTAATTTTAAAATAAAATTCGGAATTGCTATTGAAATAATTATTTGCAAGAATTGTAGTTGCCCGTTTAGTTAAATTTTCAAAAAAATTAAAGAGTTTACTGAGCAATAGAAGATTTCGTTTTTTTAAATTTTCGAAAAGAGATTTCATTGAGCTATTAGATTATTAATAGCTCTTTTCATTTTATTACTGTTGTTGCCAATCCCAGATTGTCTACCAGTGTCAGACAATCTCCAAGAATTCAAAAATGTGTAAAAGGTCGAAAACAGAAGAGGGTACTGAAAAATTTCGTCCTTTTTAAAATCCAATTAAGGCAGGATGTGGGCAGATAAAACCAGATCGGAATAACACCAGTGCACTCTGGGAATGTCTTCTGACCCTGACTAAATGTTAATCTATAGATATAAAGGAGAAAAGCGACTCACTCACTAATCACAATATCTCCGGAGCTATTAAACCTACAGACTTGAAATTCAGTAGGCACATTCCTTTCATATAGTAAACATCCGCTAAGAACGGATTTTGCAAAGATAGAACCCTAAGAGGCGTTACGGGGGTTTAAGGGGCGTTATGCATAACTATTCCCATTTTTAAACTATTAGCCTTATAGTTTTGAAATTTGATACGCAGATACCTTTTACAGAGTAGAGATCCAGTACAAAATGGGTTTTGTGAAAATCGAATCCCAAGTGGCGTTGCGGGGACTGAAGGGGCATTATAGATAATTCTTTCCGTTTTTAAACTATTAGACGTACAGTCTCTAAATTTGGTAAGCAGATTTATTTCCTCAAGTAGAGGTCTGCTACAAATTAGATTTTACGAAAATAAACCTCCAAGTGGTGCTGCGAGGCTTAAGGGGAGTTATAGATGATCATTTCTGTTTTGAAATTATTTGACGTACTGCCTTGAAATTTGGTAAGCGGATTCCTTTCCTGAAGTTGAGTTCCGTTACAAAATGATTATTGTGAAAATTATGCAGATTCGTTTCATAGAGTTGATGTCCACTGCAAAATAGTTTTTACGAAGATCGACCATCAAGGGGCATTGCGGGGGCTTAAGAGGCGTTGCAGATAGTTATTTCCATTTTTAATCTATTAGCGTAAAATCATGACATTTGGTAAGCAGATTCTTTTAATAGAGTACAGATCCGATACAAAATCGTTTTTACGAAAATCGACCCCCAAGTGGCATTGAGAGGCGTTATAAGTAATTATGTCCATTTTTAAACTATTAAATGAATAATTTAGAAATTTAATAAACCGATTTATTTCATGGAGGAGACATCCACTAGAAAATTGATTTTACGAAAATCAACCCTCAAGTGTCTTTGCGGTGAATTAAGGGGCGTTACAGATACTAATTTTAATTCTTACGCTATTAGAGTTACAGTCTTAAAATTTGGTGAGCAGATTTCTTTCATATAATAGAGATCCACTGTAAAATAGGTTTGTGGAAAATTGACCCCAAAGGGCACTGAGGGAGATTAAAGGGCGTAAAAGATAAATATTTTCGTTTTTAAACTATTAGGCCCACCATCTTGAACATTAGATGGCATGTTCCTTTCATGAAATAGAGTACCCCTAATAAAAAATTTTGTGAAAATCTACCCCCAAGGGAAGTTGCGACTAGTCAAGGAAAGTTTTATAAAAATACCTGTTTTTGAATTTTTATAAAACTTTACTTGAAATTTGTTAAGCATTTTTCTTTAGTTGAATAGATTTACACTAAATTGGATGTTACAGAACTAAACTCCGGGGGAGCAGGAGAGTTACTGGGGTGTATTGATAAACGAAATTCCCGTTTCCGATTTACTCGGACTATAATAATAAAATTTGGTTTCGTATCTCTTTTGTTGAACTGAAATCCGTTGAGAATGCTCTCAACATGTTTACAGGTTGTATTGATGATAAAAATTCCGTTTTTGCTCTATTAGATTTAGACTTGGAATATAGCAGGCATGCTTATTTTATGGAGTAGAGATCCACTGAAAGTTGCTTTTGCGGATCCACTTGATTATAGGGTTAAGTGAGCGCAAAAAACATTTCTGGTTCTATTTTAGAGATTATTAGAAATTATCAATTATAAGCTGTCCTTTTTATATCAAGAGGCGAGAGTTAGATCTATAAATATATTTTTCAATACAATCGAATTCTTAATGCTGGATATCAATAATATATATATATATATATATATATATATATATATATATATATATATATATATATATATATATATATATATATATATATATATATATATGTAAACAGTACATATTTCTACAACATCGTGAAAAACCTAGTGAAGTGGGTGGGTAACAGCTAGTAGTTTTATATGGTCGCTCATAAAGCGCGAGTAGTTTGTCTGATATTTCCTAGGCAAACGCATCAACGACCCTGCTGGATTTCTTTCAAAGTACCAAGGACTCAATGACTAAGAGGAGTTTTTCCTAGTTGATTGAGATCAATCTTCAGAAGGAAAGATAATTTTAAAAACGTAAGCAACCCAGTAGGTCTACAATCCTCCTCAGCTGCAGTCATGGCCAAGAAATTGGCCTTCGCATTACCATCAATCCCCACGTGGGATGGAGCCCACTGAAAATGTATATGATTAGATGAAATTCAATCAAGAAGATTTAGAATATCAAGGCTGGTATGGTCCCTGTAAGATCCGCCCTGCAGTTTAAAAACTTTATAGGTAAAGCGGCCGTCGAAGGAGAGAGAGAGAGAAAACGGAAAGAGAGGGAAAAAAAGGAAAACAAGATGGCGGAATGAGCGGGATAGCGAATACTTGGAACGATAGGAAGACAACAATATGCCGGAATAGCGAATGCGTTGAACGATGAGATATAAACAAAATGGTGTTAGCAAATCAAAGTTAAATGTATCATAGTTAGTTTTTTTTATGTTTTGTGTTGTGTGTATGTGTGTGTGGCTGTAACTCAAAATAAATCATGAGCCACTATAGATTGAGATACTTTATTGTGCCTGGATATTCTTTCAAAATTTCATTTGAAGAGAACGAACCTACGATTATTTTTGACCCAGTCGGCATACATTAAGATTTCATCGAAAATGCCAGGTAAGTGAGAGAAGTCCACACTCACAAATTGAAGTTTTATTGTTTGAATGAAATTGTCAAGAGTGCATTATCATTAACTGTGTTTTGTTTTGGAATAGATGATATGTTTACAGTCTAACTGATGCACGTTGATTCATTATAGAATCCCTAAAATAAGAAACATTTTTTCGGTGAGTCATTATAAGCATTAAATGATCACCGCGAGAAATATTTTAAATGTCTGTCAGAGGTAAATTTCTGTTCGGTGTGACTCATTATAATTATAAAATGGTCACCGTGGGAAATATTTAGTTTTCTGTCATAGAAAATATTTTTCTGTTGATTTAAATTGAGAATTAATTAATGATATCATCTATTCCAAGAGTTTAAAAGTATTGTTTGGGTTTCATCAGAAATATTATTTCATATTGGATATATTATTTTATTGAACATCAGTTCAGATATTTATTGGGTTTCAACAGAAACGTTATGAAATATGTGATACATGAATTTCTTTTGAACATTAGTTCAAGTATTTTTTGTATTAAAATATTACTGAATTGAATCAAATGTCATTTAGCAGAATATCCAAGTAAAGGGTATATATTTTTTATGTGAATTGTGCATGATTTGTTGAAATATTTATTCATTATTTCACTCAATTATACAATATTAGGGTTTTTTTTTGTTTTTTTTAAAAAAGAGAATATATCATATATTTATTTTCTTTTCTGTACGCATGCGACTCATTTATCAAAATTGGATTTTTAACCATCGCTGAGTACAAAAAATAAATAAGTAAAAGTGAGTGATTGTTGAAGGTCATAAGCTGAACTTTCTTTGCAACCGTGTTGTGTATTTTTTTTAGAGTAAAGTTTTACAACTTACTTTTTTCTTTTTTACTTATAAAGAATATTGTGCCTGCCAAGTGGAACTTGTATTTATGAGTATATGATTTTTTGAAGTATCAGATGTGGTTTTTAGATTACTGATGCTGTTTTATTTTGGCTAAAAGGTTGATTTTCTTTCATTTTTATTTTTATTTATTTTGTGAATGTGATATGAACGCGGATACCTTTTTTAATTGTTATGATTTATAAAAGTCTTTAGGATTACAAATTTCGAGAAATTGAGATATTATTTTTAAGCAGTAGAAATCTGTATTATTATTGTAGTAGTACTATTTGGTTGAATTTAATTTTGGTCTATCATGCATACAAAATTTAGTATCCAAGGTATTAATTGACAAATTTTAGGGTAAAGAAATTTAAAAAAAAAATCTTTTAAAAATATAACACCCAATTTGAAAAATTAAGCAAACCTTTTACGTTTTGAAATTAGAGTGTTACTTGATTGATTTAGGATAACTATTGTAAGGAGTGAGATGACATTTTTAGGAAAGGGATCACTAAAAGTTATGGCTGCGGAAATGGGAGTTGAGGATGTCATTGGTTTGAAAGTGGTTGAGTTGAGAGAGGCTATCTTTTTTGAATAGTAAATACTTCGACGGGGAGTTTTGTGGAGAATATTTAAACACTATTATAGAGGAAAGCGAGAGAAAAGAAGAGATGGAATTGACCAAGAGAAAAAGAAAAGAAGAGATAGAATTGCCCGAGAGAAAAAGAAAAGAAGAGATGAAAATAGCGGAAAAGAGACGGGCCGATTTGGAGCAGAGGATGAGAGATGTCTAAATGGTGTTCAAACTCCAGAAAAATTTAATCGAGTTGGGAGGAGAAGGTCATTTCGCAACAGCATGCCTAGACATAGAATAGTCGACAGATAGATGCAATATTGCAAACGAAGTGAGATCCAATCTTAGCAGTGAGACCAGACTCACAAGGTTGAAGTGGAGGGTAAAATAAAGGCTGATGAGGAAGCCAAAGCAGTGGAGAAGGCCAAAAGATGGAAGAAGAAAGAAGAATGAACGAAAGAATAGCTTTGGAAGAAGAAATGAGTTTGAAAAAAGAAAGACGGCTTGTGTATGAGCAGATGTGACATGTTCAAGAGGAACATAAATTGAGCATAAAATCATAAGAACAGAAATGCTTACAAGAAGTACCTGCCCAGGATGAGATATATGAAGAAAAAGAAGAAATATCAGTTGATGTGATAAACGATAAAGATGATCTTAATCCCGTATTCCTCAGTAAAGAGCGAATGGGAACTTTGATGAGGATGAAATTGAAGAAGAAAAGCCAAAATTTCCTAAAAGAAAATATAAAAATTTAAGCAGAAGGACAGTTGCCGAATTACAACAAAAAGTGAATCTAAAAGCCTCAAGCAACATGGTACTTATACCCCAGCACTGGAGTTTTAGACATGAATATTCGCAGGATAAAAGTGGAATAGGAAAACTTGCCTGGAAACGAACTTATTTTATCAAGCGAGATGGTACTGTGAAGATACGACGATCATCGCGAGAAAATCGAAAGACAAGGAAATGTTTCTACTTAAATTGGGAACACACGACAACATCTACCGGGACGGGAACGTTAGGGGTGGAACCCAACCCCTAGACTTTAAAGTCGTTGACCCAGAGTGAATGAAGAAAGGAGTTGTATGTAAATTGAGGAAGAGTGAAATAGAATTTCAGAAACGTTTTTTTAAACGACGTGCCAAACCGAAAGTGACTATTCGGGAAGATAAAGTCTCGCCTCACGCATACTGGGACCGAGGAAAGAGGAGTAGAGAGACATAATCACATAATGTATCCTTATTCGTATTATTTTCTTTTTGTAACGTTGTGTATCCATATGTTCAAAAGTGAAATTTTTGTAGTTTACTTGGAAGACATCTATTATTGATTTATTTATGTATTATCTGTTTTGGAGACAGAGAGAGAGGGTATAAAATATCCTTATTCTTATTATTGTTTTTTTTGTTAAGGTTGTATATGTATATATGGTAACCGTCATATTCAGTTAAAAGTGAAATTTTTGTAGTTTACTTGGAAAAAAGTTTATTATTGATAGATTTACTGTTTACCTGTGTACTCTTAGAACTAATTCAAGAATGTTAATTGAAGAGCTCGATATTCATGCTAAGATGGTGCACTCTCTTTAACTAAGGTTTGGACATTATTTGTATGTGTGTGTGTATAAGTGACTAACCTCTTTTTTGTAGCACCTGGTCATTGAAATTGACCCATGGGCTTCCGTTGGTGGGGCACGTAAGATTCGCCCTGCAGTTTAAAAAACTTTATAGGTGTCGCGGCCATCGAAGAAGAGAGGGAGAAATCGGAAAGAGAGGGAAAAAAGGAAAACAAGATGGCGGAATGAGTGGGATAGCGAATACTTATAACGATGGGCAGTCAACAACATTGTGGAATAGCGAATACGTGGAACGATGGGATATAAGCAAAATGGAGTTAGCAAATCAAAGTCAAATGTATCATTGTTAGTTTTTTATGTTGTTTTGTGTTGTGTGTGTGCGTGTGTGTGGCTGTAACTCGAAAATAAATCTTGAGCCACTAAAGGTTGAGAGACTTTATTTTTCTTTGATATTCTTTAAAAATTTCCTTTGAAGAGAATAAACCTACGATTCTTATTGTCCCCAATAGATGTCCAGTAGGAAAGTGGTTGAACTGAAGTACGTCTCTCAGTCAGAATCCACACATGATGAAATTGCTCCATGGCTTCACATGCAAACCCATTCTGATAGCATATTATTACTACTTGGTTTTAATACATTTTCATTATTTTTCCTTAGAGCTATTTAAGAATATGTCATAAATATGTATTTTAAATAAACTGTTTGGATTACTTTCCCCGACAGCAAATTACGCAATTACTTTTTCCCTCATCTTATTCCGTTTTCGGTGTTTACTAGAAAAACAATCTGAGGGGGCATTTCATCTAGTTTAGAAAAAAGAGATAAATATGTACTTTGCTATTTGACAATTAATATCACATATCTGAGTAAAGAGAAACTATCAAACTCATGTTAAAATGTGTGCATTGCATATCCAAAAATGTCCCTATCCTTTTTCCAGCTACAATCAACAGAATTGTGAAATGAATAGGAAAAAAAATTGAAAATGAATCAAAGAGGTATTTTGGTTATTTTTTTTAAAAATCCATACTGTTCACCAAATTGATAAAACTACTAAAAACGAGCTGTGCTTCAAAAAGTTAATTTCAAAATAATATTTCAGGTTTTGCCTGGATGTTACAATTCCCTTAAAAAGTGTTTCTCAAACTGCGTGGCCCGTGCCCATGAAGGGGGCTGATAGTTCTACAAGAGGGGCGCGAGCATTTTGAAAAGTTGAAAACAAAAGTTTATTTAAAAAATCATTCATTTACTGAAAGAAAACAAGCAAAATATATTCTGACATACTAAAATACACATTACACATACACATTTACACTCCCATAATACACATATAAATACATCAGTAGTGTGCAATGTATTTTATAATTAATTTAATAATACTAAGTTAAGCACAGATTTAATAATTATCAGTACCCCATGGGCTTGTAATACATAAAAGGATATGCAAAAATTAACATTTATCTTGATAATTTATAAGGTTCATAATCCCTTAAGTCAGTGGTTCTCAAACTTTCACTACTGGCGACCCAATTTTCAATCAAAATTTTTATCGCCCCCCAAAATAATGTATTGAATGCAATAATATTGCACTTTTTGGCGCTAAGGCTACAATACGATCATAATTATAAACCGTAGAGATTAACACGATAAATATTAAATTTTGTATACGTCACTTTCAAGTAATATATGTTATTATTATTTTTTTTTTACTTTTTAGTTTTTGATTCACTATTAAAGCGTGTGTTTTAGTTTGTTTTTAAACTATAATTTATTTTATAATTATTTTTACTATACACGATAAAAATCACAATTCCAGTGGATAATTTAATTAAGAAAAAATATACTTATACCTACTTTCAAGGACTTTTCAATTTTTCTTTGATTTTTTGAAAAAAAATCCAATAAAACTAAAGAAAACGTTCCAAATCTGCGTGCCCTTAATGAAGGACATAAATCACAGACACTTTTCGCTAACAATACAGGAACGATATTTTCCAGCAAAACTGTCATATTTTGTTCACGTTACTGTAGTTTTGATGTCGTTTGAGGATCTACAAATAGCATTTTGAACTTTTCTTCCTTGTGTCTTTTAGACAAGGCGAAATGCTACGTTTATGGCTTCATAACTTTCTTCTTAGAGTTCTTTAGGCAGCATTTGAAAATTTGAATTCAACTCAAACGTTTCATGTCTATCGCTTTTCTCATATTTACTTTCGCTCTCTCTCTTGATTTATATGAATTATTTCAGCAAGTTCTTCAATTGCTTGATCAATTTCAACTTCCTTCAATAGAGACCACAGATGCTATTTTTTTATATTCTGCTCATTTACATTTATAAACCATAATAAGTCGTGCAACATAGCAATAAAAAACACAAAATTGTGCATGGGGAAGTGTAGCATATCCATGGAAGATATTTTGGAACATAAGTGGTCACGCAGGGAACTCGATCAAAACTAGTAACTTGATTGTATAAAAATCGTTTGCAACTCCCACAAAAAGAGGGCGAAATGTGATAAATTCATTTTAGTTCCCATTAGATTTGTCACATTGAAGAAGACTCTGTCAAGGTCATTGGTAACAAATAAACAGTTTTCCCAGAATTAACGATTTCGTGAACATGAGATGACTCTGCGCATCGCGCGACCGATCCCGTGTTAAAAGAGTATTCAATAAAACATATGGATATTAGTTCAAAAAAAGAATTGCGTAAAAAGTTTTTCGTTATGCATTATATGTTTCAGAATACTCATTAAAATACATCGTGACCAAATAATCCATCAAAGTGCTCAATATGCTTATCCATTTTTCATATAACTCATTCACATGGAAAAAAAAGCAAGAGAAAAATATTATTTACAACTTTCTTAAAAGAAAAAGAGACGGAATGAAACATACCAGTAAGTTTGAAGGTGAACTATATAATAGTCAAAAATAGTATTTTAAGGGTTAAAAGAAACGCAATAAAAAAATCTCTCATCGCGGGATTACAGTAAACAAAAAAAATGTCTCTTTTTATTTGGTTATAGGATCAAAGATAGCTAATGAGCGCTTGAAGTGGAATCTTTAATTTTTGACGATCACCAGATTTTAAATTTAAATTATATCAGAGAAAATGTGTATTTTTTATTAAGTCAGAAAGCATTTTGCTTTTCTTCATCCCGAAAAATTATTTTTTTAAACCTTTTATTTTCAATATGCTCGCCCCCCCCACGGTTTGAGAAATACTGCCTTAAGTGCAGATTGAAAATTACACGATTCTCTCCCCAATGCTACCGTTTAACAAGTAGATGAGTGTATGTGGTGTATTGAGGGAGGAGGAATAAAAAAGCAAATCATCTGAAATAAGTAAATGGTTCACAAACACTGTCTATGTCATTTTATTGCATTCTGAAGCCTTCAGAATAATTTTATGGATAGCAGTTCTCAGATAATATTGTACTATGAAAAGACATATATAAACATAAGGGGCACTAAACGCACTGGCTCAGTGAGAGACATTTATATACACCGATGTCATTTAAAGAGGTAAGTCATATTGTAGTTTTAGCTTCAAACTATAGTATTATTAAATTCAATACATTGTTATTGCACGGCGAAGAAAATTATCATTGAATATTGGATCGCACATATTGAAAGTTTGAGAAACACTGCAGTAAAAAGATAAATTTAATGCGTGTTAAATACGTTTCAATACATTCTAAATAATTGATATAATGTTTTAGAGCAGAGGTACTTTATCTGTTTCCCCACAGGGCCACATCCATATGACAAATATTTCCAGCGGGCCGCAATATGAAGAATAATTTGGAGGTGGGGGGCTGTAAGATAAAGGGCATTTAAAATACGGAGATCTGATCAAAATATTAAAACTCATAATTGGGATTTTATTTTAAAACTGCATGAAAATCAACTCACAAAAAGTAGGTCTTATGTTATTTCTACCCAATTATGGGGTAATTCCGATTTTCTTTCATCAATCATCCGAAACCCCTTTTTGCATTCTTCTGTAATAAAAACAAAGTTGCAATTTACTTTGATTATTTGATTTTTTTTCTTTTAACAAAGTCTCACTTATTTTTATTTCAGATATTAATTTATCAAGTGAAGATGGTAGCGAAGACTTTTTACTGAATTCCAGTCTAAATCAGTATTATTAGTTTAAAATTAGTTCACATTTACTTGTGCACTTTTATTTCAAATTTATTATCATACTTTCTGATTTTACTAAAAAATGTATCTGAAAAAAAATTGAATTTTTCAAGGAGAACAACGGAAGCATTTAAGAAACATTCTAACAATTACTGAATTAATTCAAATATGTATCCGTAATAATTTCATATGTTTATCAATATAGATAATTTAACAAACTTTATAGAAGGATTTTGCCTCTGCATTTTGTGACATTACCACCGACAAAATATTTGGTTGATGTTGCAAAGATTTTCTTAAGAGGACCAATATTAATCTTCTGCGAAGAGATCCTCAAGAAAAAAAACATTTGAAAGATTTTTGCTTGGTGTTATAGTGACGAGAAAACTACATTTTTTTAATAAATATAACGGTTTTAGCACGAAAATAAAAATGTCTACAACTCTTACCACATACAATTCAAAACTTTTATTTTACAAATTGAATAATCCATCTCCTTATCTTTTTCCATCGAAAGTTCCAGAACTTTCCATAATTAAAATTACAGTTAATTTTTATAAATAAAAGCACGCGCGCGAGCATATAATAAGCATTAATATAAAGCATTAATAAAAGCATTAATATAAATCACGAGAGAAATAAAGAATTACAATTTTTAACACACTGGGATGAATGGTTAAATCATTACAATAAATAAATAATAAATATTACCATTTGTTACATCCTCCCTCTCTGGTTCCGATGGCGTTCCGACGAGGTACTAGGAGTTTGTGGGACCTTTGGTTTACGGCCACGTTAACGAAAAAGAATAAAGGGTTTTACTTTCTCATTATTACAAGGAGTTAAAGCAGAGGTGTGGTAAACACCAAGAGGTTCCCCTGGATTATCTAGACTAGCAATCTCGTAAGATGATGGTGATCTTTGTGTTAAAGTCACGTAGGGACCGTCTCTGCGTAGCATTAGTTTCGTACTTCTTCCTTGCGCAGCTTTGCTCAGCGGACGTGATGCTACAAAGACATGTTCTCCAGGTTGATATGTTGGAGCAGTTTATCTCTTTTTATCTCCGTAAAACTTCCTACTATCCTGTTGCTCTTCAACCACCTCTCTAATCTGAGTGGAAAACTTAGCGAATTTCTTGAGACAGGGAGTTATGTCTGGCACAAAATTATCGTTCTGGATGACTATCGCATATCATTAACAACTTCACTTGGAGAGCGTAACTCTCTACCAAAATTCAGAAAGGCTGCCGTCTGTCCTGTCATTTCGCATTTGGCTGTGTTGAGAGTAAAGCGGATGAAGGGTAGCTTCTCTGACCAACAGTCATGCTTGTCTTGGAAGAGAAGTGCCAGCCGGGGTTTCAGATCCTTGTTTTTTCGTTCAACTGGGTTAGCTTGTGGATGGTATACAGGGATCAGGGATTGATGGATGTTTAATAGGTTGCATATTTGTTGCATTACTGCTGACACAAACTGGGTTCCATTGTCACTGATAAGGCGGCGAGGAATGCCATACCTCAGTAGAACCTCTTCAATCAAGGTAATGGTACATTCTTTAGCTGTGACATTGGGTAGTGCACACAGTTCGACCCACTTGGTGGTACAATTCTGAATGATGATGATCCATTGTTAACCATCTTTAATATCAGGTAGGGCCAGAAGAGATCATTGGCCAAGGTTTCAAAACGTTGGGCTGGCACAGGTGTCTGTAATAGCCCGGAAGGCTTCTGATTTGAAGCTTTGTATTTAATGCAGTCAGGACAGTTCTTTACAGGAGACACTATGTATAGGGAAACAGAGATAGGAAGACTGTTTCCCGTGTTAATGTGGCGCTTCAAGATATTTTTTGCTTCTTTCCCTGGTTCGAAGACATTTTGGAAGGATTCTTACAGGAGGTTAATTTTTCCTTCTAAGCAGAGGTCAAACTTTCATCTTCCCTTTCTCTTAATTGGCAAGTGTTGCTGGACATCTTCTCAACTATGAACGGGGGCTCCAATTCTTCACCAAATGAATACTTGTGGGTAGGATTGTCCCAGAAGTACCAACAAGTATTCTTCACATCTAGAACCAAACCAGCGAAACTAAGGAAATCTGTTCCTAGAAGTGTTCTATTTCCCTTTGCCTTTGGGAGAATTATGAATTTGGTCAAGACTGATCTCCCCTCAATTTCTACCATTACTTGGGTTGTGAGGGCCTCACCTGTGGTCTGTAGACCATCTGCTAAGCTCATTGCTAATGGGGTTTTCTGGAAAAGGAGTCCCTTATCCTTAAATATCTGGAACATCCTTTCCCCAGAAATTGAATGTGAACATCCTGTGTCTGCACATACACGTCCCTTTATTCCACAGAAAGTTATGACGATTAGGGTCAATTGAGGGCTTCTGGTCTGAGCTGTGTAAGCATTTATGTGATTGTTTGCTACGTCTGTTCTTTGCGAGGCGTTGTGCTTGCAGGTGGGACACCTGGATTTTATCACTCCTTGCTTCCCACAGCCATATAATCTGAGAGTGGATCTCTCATTTGGTACCTGATGGGAAAATTCTCTTTTGAGAGGTTGTTCAGTTTTCTTGAATGATACCTGTCTTCCATCATTTATGGTTTCACTTGCCTTCACGTGTCTCCTAGGTCCACTGGGTAGGGAACGTCGAATGTCGTCAAAAGCTTCCAGCTTATCTGCTAACATTTCTGGGGAGATAAGTTCTTCCTAGATATCCAGGTAATGTTTCTTACACTCTGGGGAGCATTTCTTTTTCATTTGATCGGCAACCACCAAATTCTTCTATCCGTCAAAGGAATCAATTTTAAGCTCATTGAACCAACCTTCAAAATTTGCTCGGATTTCAAAATAATAATCCTTCCACGACCCATTTGCGCTTCTTCTGTGACGTGAAAACAGCTCCCTGAATTTTTCTGCGGTTACTTTGAACCATTGCAGAAGCATTCCTCGAATGTGGGAGTAATCCCTGCATTTCTCCTCAGGCTCACGGGCAATGAGGGAGGTTACAGCACTAGGTAGGACACCAATGAGATAGGATACCCACAGATCTTCACCAAGATCTAATAGCTTCATTTGTCGTTCGAATAAGGCGAGGAACCGGTCCATGTTATCAACTCCAGGATTGAATGTTGGTAGCAACTTTTTTAATTCAATTTTTGTTTGGGGTAGGGTTTGTGGACCTACAACTCTTTGAGTCTCATTTTGCAGTCGTATTTTCTGCAGCTAAAATTCACGCAGTGTTTGCTCTTTTTGTTTGTTTTCCTCGTCTATCCTATTTGATACGATTCCCTCAAAGATACATTTCACAAATTCAGGGTCTTCATTATAAGCATCATTTGTTAAAATTTTTGTCCTTAATTCAATTATTTTTAGCTCTTCCCCATTCGACAAACATTCTTCTAACTCAATAGCAAGCTTAATGAGATCAGCCTTTTTCCCTTTTCCCAGAAATGACATTACTGAGAAATTTAAGAGTTGCAAATAAATACAATAAATAACTAAGGTCCAGGCCTTATTGTCCACCAAAGCTCTTACAGGTATGGGAATACACTTTAAAATATGGCTAGCTTTAAAATCTTATAAATTATTGGAATCATCAGTTGTAATGATACAAAAATTCAATGCAATGTAAATACTAAACAAAACTAAAATAATCAGGTATGTAATGCTACCTAAATTCAATAGGAAATCAATAAATATCAAACAAAATAGTAATTATTAATATGCAATTCACAAAATATTAATCAGGAAACGTTATCTCACAAGAAATAAATTAATATACAGGAAAATTAAGAATTATCATTGCATAAGAATACCAAAAAATCAATGAAATAAAATAATAAAATTATCCCTAGCACTAACACACTGTAGCGGGATTGCTATCACTTGTATATGAAAAATGCACAAAACACTATTGCAAAAACTTTTAACAGGAAATAGATGTTCTTTTTTCCTTTTCTTCAGACAATTGAAGTCAGGATGATTCACTGTATCTCTCGATTTCCAGGGATTTTATCTTGCTTTAGAAGGATTGCGGCGCAATACTAGTAATTTTTTCCGGGACAGTAAGGTTTACAGAGTCGGTTAAATTTTCATTTTTCTGCGGCATTTCGTCACAGCTGAGGTTTCTGCTTCTACGGGGTCGTAGTTCTTAGGCCCACGGGTGTGGGCGCCAGTTTTAACACGAAAATAAAAATGTCTACTACTCTTACCACATACAACTCAAGACTTAATTTTTTTCAAACTGAATATTCAACCTCCTTATCTATTCCCATCGAAAGTTCCAGAACTTTCCATAATTGAAATTGAAGTTAATTTTTACAAATAAAAGCACGCGCGCGAGGGCGAGCATTAATATAAAGCATTAATAAAAGCATTAATATAAAGCACGAGAGAAATAAAGAATTACAATTTTTAACACGCTGGGATTGATTGATGTACTTAAAGCTCAAACTTACAAGTTTTGTATCAGAACTTCTAAACTTATCACTGAAATACGAAAAAATCACTCGAGAAGCTTCATTCAGCCTACTTAAAAGTCAAAAATTCAGAGTACATACATACTTTTGTGATTTAAATGTCTACTGGTAGTTCACAAAATTACTCTTAGAGTTTCTTAAAATATAATGATTTGGTTTATTTTTCATTACTTTCGGACTTATATATCAGAAGCTATAAACAACACTCTCTAAAATGATATTTTTTCTTCTATTTATTTGAGAACTAGAGCTTTTCACTTAAGCTTTGAGTTGCATACTTACTTTTGTGAGCATGTGTATTTCTTTTTTCATGAAAAAAAACTTATAAAAAAATTTTACTACTTAAAAATTTTATCACATATTTAACTAAAATAGGTATATATTTTGAATTAACTTGAATCCTAACTATTTTATGTGTAAAATGTGTTACGCACAAATAAATAACACAGCATATATTATATTAAAAATTTAGTCAAGAACTTGACTAGGTTATTGAAAACGTTCAATGATATAAAATGTCACACAGTAATTTTTAATTGAAAAAAGGCAAACTTTTAGATACAGAGACTCTAAAATCGTGATATTGATATATTTATTCGAATCTATAAGCCACACTTTTTACCCAATGATCATGCTAGTTAAAATCGGGTGCAGTTTAGAATCGTAGGGGAAGATTGAACAAGATACTGTCAAATAGAAAAAATAAGGGGTTCACGTTTACTTTTAAAAGTATTTAATACTGGTAAAATAAATTAAAAATTTACTTCTTATTGATTCACCTTTTTTTATTTTGGAAAGTGAGTGAGTGAATAGTAACGTCGTACTGATCAGCTACTCGAGGGCTTTTGGTGACGGGCCTCTTAAATTTGAACCATTGTCAAGTGACGAGGACGACACATGAGCTTGCACCCACCTCTCCCAACTACCACATCACACCAACGGAAGTACGTTTGAGCTCTAGAGAGATTTCGCGTGTATTTTCCCCTACACTGTGGGTCTTCAGTGGAACTGGGCTCGAACTCATGACACGCAAGTCACGAGTCCGTTATCTTGATCACTAGGCAGGCACGACCACTTTTTACTTCGTAAATATATCGGAATAAATAACATATTTTACGCTATTTTTAATTTTCTTTCTTTTTTTTCACAAAAACGTACTTAGAATTTCTGTGTTACTTAGAATATGTGCATAATTAATTGAAAAAATAAGTTTCTGGTAATTTAAATAGAAAACAAGATTTGGTTGATAATTGTTCCAATGGTTTATGGTAAATGTTTACATCAAATATAAATTCTTGTTGATTTAAAAAAACAAGAAATCTTTTAGTTAAAAGAAAAAATAATAATAATTTTATTACAATAATTAGATTAAAATTTTTATTTGTGAGCTTCAAGGAGTAGTAATTTGTGCTCTTTAGTTAATTCCCAACTTTTGGTCAATTATAAAATAAGTATACTTTCAATTCTGCATTCAGTCGCTTCACATAACTTAAATATTTTTATAGACATTTCTTCAATAACAGATAAAAAACATCTAAGCGGCACAGTTATAAATTATCTGTGTAAATGAATTTTTTAAAGTAAACATGCAGAAAATATTTAAAACATTCCTAAATAGGAAAGTTCATTAGATTTGAGATGTTAATATCTTTACTTCATAAATCTTTTCCTTTGCCCACTAATTGTCACAATTTGCAAGTTACCATAATTTCAGCTGGCGACTGAATTTCAGAAAGATATCGCCAAAAATAAGTATTCGTAGTCAAGAATAAATTCACCTTTCAAACTGTGTTGGCGCTATCTGTTTGAGATAGTCCGAACTACGCCAAAAATAATTCAAAATGAAGTTAAAATCTTAAAAAAGTTAATTAATAAAAGCATAAAACTTAGTTCTGACTACACCAGTCAATAAAGGGAAGCATGCTGTCTGAGATGTACTATTTAATTCTACTCGAAAAAATAATTTTTTTTGTGTTAAAATGTGCTTCGTGTTTTCACCTCCTATACTTTAACATAGAAAATTCAAATTTCATTTTGTAGTAATGCTAAAAACTGCGTACTTTTTTGAAAAATCAAAACTCAAAGAACACTATCCTTTAAACAAATTATTTTCTTTATATCCTTAAAAGTTTTTATTATTATTGGAGCTTTTTCCTGCCCACAAATGTGCTTCCCGTTTGATCCCTATTCTTTAACATTGACCGAAAACTGCTTTAAGAAAATTTCTCAAGTATACTGTGATAAACGAGCTGTCGCATTTATTGGTGTTTGGGGTTAGAATAAAGATCAGCCTTAGCCAATACAATTCTAATGTATTGCTCTTTCGCTTAATTTGGAAAACCAGGATAGGAAATGGACATTTCTAAGTAGAGGAGCAATTATACGGTAGGAAGGGTATCTAATACTTAATTATAATTGAATTAACTTACTATTGGGACACATTGCTTTACCTACGGTCTAAATTACCGTAATTCTTTCTCAGTTGTGTTTGACCTCCGGTTGTCATTATTCAATTCTAACTTTATTGACTAAATCGTCAATTAACAATCTTGGATTATTCAGCAATAAATCGACAAGCAATTCTCAACTACTTTCAACTAATCACTAACTTTGTGTACCTAAAAGTTAATGCTTAAATATAACTCTTCACTTACATAAACCGTGTCTTCTTCTTTGGGAGAAATTTTTCAATAAAACAACATTTAAAAGAAAGCAATTTACCCCGAGAGGATTAGTGAAGGCCCTTGGATTGACCCGATGAGAAATTAAATGTTTTTAAAATGTTTCCATGTAGAATTTATTCATATATTTTGTTTCGAAGTACTGTCTGATGTATTTCTTAAATAACTGACATATTTTTTAAGTCTGAATTTTTTTATGCGGTCCCTTTCCAACGTACAAAAAGTGTTTTTGTTGTATGCCCACAAAATTGTTAGTTATATGTAAGTACTTATGAAATTTTCGAATATTCTTTTGCGATTTCTTTCATGCGGTCCCTATCTACCGCTCAAAAATAGGTTTAACTGCATATGCTATATATTAAGAGCAACATACTATATTACTATACGCTTATTTCTTAAAGAAATATTCAGCAACATTTACCTATCTGCATATACGAATTCATCACTCATTAAAGAGCAAGGTATACATTTTAACCACCCAGTAGAAGTGATAAATACCTACTTCGCATTTTATGGCGTTCTTAAAGGCTAATAAAAAATCTCTGAAATGACGTGTAAATGCAAGAATAACCCAAGTCATTTTTGATTACTAGTGAAAATAAGAGATTTCATAATATTAATCACTTATGGAATTACAATGCAGCAATTTTCCACGAAGTATGAAAGTGTAACGACGGCGCCTTAATACGACCCACATCCGTTTATACATGTCAAGTTTGGTATATTAGAACAGGTGGCTCGCGCTCGTGGGTTGGAGACAGTGCACGTAGCTTCAGGGTCATTGTCCTTTGTTTGGCCTCGGTCGGTATGTCTGTAAGTCATAATAGTCATAACAGTCTCCCATCGTGTTACAATTGACGTGGCCTGTCTGACTGAGGAGAATGATTCGAGTCGAAAGCGGATTTTCCTGGAGTAAGAGGAAAGAAAAGTGGATGAACGCAGGCGGCGTTGCCTAACCTAACGAGCGGAACTAAAAAGAACTACGGGAAAGCGTCTTTGGGACAATGCAGAGTTGTATTGGAGAATGAATTCCAACGTCTGAAAGATACTGATCACACCGGCTTGGCGCAAAAGGACATTCCCATGTTGCGTTATTAATATTTTTTTTTTATTGAGAAGATAAAATTTTATTTTATTTCTACAATTTGCTCTCATCTCATCGTCACGCTACCCTTCCACGACGCAGCAAAAGTTTTATTTTCAACATTAGACTTTTTTGACAATAGTAATCCTTGCATTTGAGTCAAAGGAAAGAAATTATTAACAATAGCTGTAAGTTTTTGAAGGAATGGAAAATGTTTTATTTTGAGTAAAACTTTATTTAAGTACTATAAAATATATTTTAACCACTTGCATGAATATCTCGAGTTATCTCGGGTTCATATATATTGCACTTAATTATTATTCCGAGAAAACTCGGGCGAAGCATAGTTTGTCAGTAAGATTTGTTTGATCACTATTTTTTACTCGGCCTGGAGGAAATGAAAGGAAATATTCAGCTTTGATTAGCATTTTGCTAAGTTTTGTGGTTTTCCCGAATCTTTCGGCAGGACTGGTCACTTATTTTCCCTATTATACAGTGTACGTTGTCTTGTGAATTATTAACGTATAAAGAAGGATAATTGCATCGAAAAAAAGCTAGATAATTCCGATGATGCAAGATAGCGAAAGTAATGGTTTTTCAGATAGTGATTATGAAGAGGTGGACTTTTGAAATAGTGGAAGTCATTCTTCTGTATCTAGCCTTATTAAAGAAAATTGTATCCTTATTGAGACTGTGGGCGATTCCAGAGATAAGGCAGAAAAGAGATCAGATACCTATGTACAGAATGTCAGGTATCACTTAGTGTTGTCCCTTGTTTCAAAAACTACCATACAAAGACTAATATTTAACTTTTTTCCATTTGCCCGAGATAACTCGAGATAGTAAATTAATGGTAAAATTAAATGCTTTTACACCTGTAAAAAATTAAATTTCAACTTAAAATCTACATAGTTTGTTTTGTTCCGTTTCCTTCTATTTAACAATAAAATTTAAAAAATGTGATTTTTTGGAATTTTTTCCAAAAAAAAAAAAAAAAAAAAAAAATTGTAAAAGAAGTGGTTTAAATCTTATAGAACGACAGTCTTGATCGTGAATGACAGATAGGTAGGGGTAGAGCCCCCTAGTTATATGCCATGATCAATAAATAATATGCTTAAAACTGACTCTTTGGTATCTTAGTTATCTTTTTCACGTACAACTAGCTGTTTTCTCACAAACTCTTTCAAAACCCCTCGTATATTCAAATTGGGAATTATTTTTGACTGAGCTTACTACTGAAAGAAAGATAAGTTTAAAAACGCCTAAAATAACATAGATTTCACCCCCCACCATAATTCGGAGTATCTGCACGACAGAAGGCACAGCAGAAAAAAGGAAAAGTCATATATTTCAGCCCTTTTAGTTTATATCTTTTTAAGTAACATATTTTTTTACTGTAAGGGCTTAAAATGAACTTTTTGCATTATTACTTTTTTGGTTTCTTTCGGCTTGTTTTTGCGTTTAGTGCCTCTTAAGAAGATGATCAGGCATAGATGCATACATTTGCTTGTATTAAATTTTAGTATTACAAATAACTTCCACAAGATATGTATTGATCGTGCCTTTATAGTAAAGGTAACAGCATTGTCGAAAACTTCACTACATCAGTAGATTATAATACTTAAAAAATTTGACAAATTACAGTGCAAAATTTGCGATGTTTTAAAATAGAATTAAAAATAAGTGTCTCTTTCATCGCTACTTTTCATAATAAAAATTAGATGTGTGTGTTTGACTATTTATGTAATATATTTAGATGATTATTTAAGTAGTGTATGTGGTAGAGTATTTATATAAAAAAACTCGATTATAAAAAAATATTTTACAAAGCCTTAAGTGCAAAAAATTGTCTGTAGGCAATGGATAAAAATTTAAAGTTAATGAATACGCTAACTATATTTCTTTTTCACCTCAGTATAATCCTTTAGGCTATTTTATATACAAATTTTTAACACAAGATGCAATTCAATAAAAGAAAATATTTACTTGGTATGGTAACATGCAGCTATGTATATATACTATATTGTTCGAATTAATTGGGACAAATGGAAGAAAAGTGAATTTTTCTAAAGTCTTTGCTTATTATCATTACATGCCTTAAATGGACAAAAATATTTGTATAATAGGATGAAGTATGTCTTCTTTTAGCATAAATGACCTCTGTAACGCATCTTCTCATTGACTCCTTTTAGAGTAGCAAACATGTTCTTGGTTTCACCATCGTGGAAACACACTAGTATAGACTTTTTTATCATTTGCTCTGTTGTCCTGCGATTCATCTTAGTCAAACGATTCTCGAGCAGGTGACATAAGTTTTTAACAGGAATTTAGTCTGGGAAATTTCCAGGAAAATCGAACATTTTTTTTCATTTTATTTTTCCCATAAAAGCATGTTTGGATCAATTTCGAATTGTGACAAGGGGCCAAGTCACGTTGAAATGCTCCATCAAACGTTTCCATGAAGGAAACAATCCAACTACATAATATTTTATATGTATTTGACAGAATTAAACATTTCTTTAAGAGAAATTAAGCTTCCAGTGCCATTTGTTCCGAAAAAAAACCCAAACAGTTGAAGGGAGTTTCACAGTGTGTTGGATAGGATCTGTTAACAAAAACTTCACGTCGTCCAACTACTCTTGATGTGTATCCCTGCACAAATAAATATTTCGTAAATGAAAATTTCCTTCTTTCAGTCATTAGCAGTTTATGATCGGTATTTTTTAGCTCAGGCTAAGCGTTTGTTTCATAATTTTCTGAGTTAGAAATCATTTTTTCCTCGGTCTTGTTGCCTTCAAGATTCCTTCCAGAAGCCTCTTTCATACAGCTGAGGTTACTCACTTCAATACTATTATCCAATAAATCCCTTCCAAAGTCTGAGCTTGTGATATCCCCTGTGTGGGGGATATCCTCTCCTCACCAGCCACGTGACCTACATCTGAGGGAATGAAAGAGGAACCACTAAATTCTGCCATAATAAAATTAGTTAATTATAATCTTAATTTATGTGTAATACAACAGCAATACTTGTCTACGAGGATAATGATCAAGAGTGACGGGCACAAACCATATTTATGATAAATAGCGAAAATAACCATTGAATGTATATTTATAGATTAATTCCTAACTTAATAGTATCCGCTCTATCCTTAAAGTTTAAATTAACATGTTTTCCGCTATTTCCTTGCACGCACAGCTATGGTCTGTAAATAATTAATTCATCCTATACTCTGACTTTCTCTGGCTAAGGCAATGCTCCTCTGGTCCTGTACCCCCTTATAATTCAACTGGACTGGCACTACTAGACCTACTCAGAGAATTAAGACTCTTCTCCTATAACTTTATCTTACTTCACTTAGCTTACTTAGTGCTTAGAGCTTCACTTAGCGATCCTCGCGAATACTAACATTCCAATATACATGATTCCTAATCTGCATAAACACGCTATCTTCTTGGGTTGGTTAGAAAGAATTACCCTTCTGGCCCCAGAGAAAATTCCAAGATGATTAATGGAAGTAATACCGATAAAGCCCCATTACAACTCCCTCCAAGAAGAAAACGTGATTTATTCGTGGGTCTTAATGTCCCGAAAGAAATTACGTTATAAATTTTACATTTAAATTTTCGCCAAAATCTCTAATTTAAAAATAGGAACAATGACTCTACTGAAATAAATACACCGAACTTAAATGTTGAATCACTCACTCATGATCATTAACCTTTAGATAATTTATAATTGTGTACCCCATTTGGGCAACGGACCTAGCAAAAAAATCCTTTTGTTTATATGGACATAATAAAACCTGGCAGTACACAACCCGACATTTAGATATTCTTTATCTTTCAGTTATCGACACTCAAATTCCCCTCATCTACTGTATTATCTTCAATCTGAGAATCTTGAATCGCCAACAATTTCTTATCAAAATCCAATACAATTTCCAATTCACTAATACAATATACACCTAGAATGCAAGAGTATTCTAAATCCACCAAAATTTGAAACTGCCAGGGTTTTATAAATTCCCGTATTCTTACTTGCAACTCTACTACCCCTATATTTCGACATTTGTCTCCTTGTTCCGTGACCACCTGAGCACGAAATTTCCTCATTTGCTTATAAAAAATCTTTTTATACACATCTTCAGATATATACTATTTTTCTTCGCAGTATCCCATAGTGCCTTCGTAAAGGTTTCATTCAAAAAGATAGGAGCATATGGAAGTTCCACTGGAGACATGCATATTACTGAAAGTCAAATCGGAATATTCTTTACCGATGTTGATCGATCATCTCGAAATTTCAAAATATTTAATCGACCATCTTGTCTTCGATCCCCTCGAATAAAATTTTCACTTAGATCCCTATTTCAAGACTGAAACTTTATTACTGAACCAGTATTATTACTGAACCTTTGATTATCCCTATCAAACCTATTCCTGCTCTAGAATCCTTGGTTCCTCTGATTCCTCTGAGGGCCATTCTCGTAATTACCTCTATAACTATTCCTTCTATCATTTTGCCTATGTACCACTTCTGCATCCCTCCAATTTCTCTGTCTGTGGTCGTCCTTAGACATTCTATGCACATCCTAATTTCGTCTTCCCGTATTTCCATTAATTCTAAAACCCTGTATTTCCCTGCATGAATACCTTTGATCAAACTTCGACATTACTTGCAATAACTTAGCCGCAGTAGTTGGTTCCTAATATCCCCATAATCCTGGGCCTGAGGTTCGATTCGAGCCAAGATATGCTCTACTAATACCTCTTCGGATATTTTAAGTCCCAGTTTCTTATGCACTCTTAATAAATGGTAAATAAAGTCAGTCGAGTACTGACCCCTTCTCTGGTGCCCCGAGTAGAACTTTACTTCCATGTCCTTCCAATTCCGAACTACAGGAAAATTTTCTGTCAATGCCCCTTTCAATTGCGCGAAGTCCGTGGCCGTCCCCTGCACTAACGTAGACCCAAAAATTTCGTACCAATCATTTTACTATACCTAAGAGATGACCTTTTAAATGCGCACATGACAAATTACTGGGCATCTCAAAAAACCGCACATTATTCTCAATGCCATCCAAAAATTTCTCTTCATTGTTTGATTCAGAAAAATAAAATTCAGGCAAAGTTCTGAATCAGGATGCACCTCCTATCTCAGGAATAAGGAAATGTAAGTGCCCAATAGAAAATGGAGTTGGGTGACAAAGTGATATCCATTGTGGGGGAATATCCTCTCCTCATCATCCACGCGACCTACAGCTGAGGGAATGAAAGAGGAGCAACTAAATTCTACCATAATAAAATTAGTTAATTATTATCTTAATGTACACTGGTGTGCAAAAATTAAGGACGAAGTCGAAAAATTAGCATATCAGCTGAACGAAGAGGCAGAGGGGACAGAAAGACCAATGAGAAGATTAAGTAAGGTGATGTACGGTAGCACATGCGCAGATATGCAGGTAGACGTAATGGGGGAGTGTCTGAGTAGTATAAAGCATGTTGTTGATGTAAGATCAGTATTTCTGGCAAAGAGATTGCACGCCCTATAGCAGTTAAAATCACACCGAGTTGCTGCCTCAGCGAGAAATTGCGAATAATCAATCTGTTAGACGACCTCTGGATGCTTTTACCCGAGATCGAATCATTGGGAAGTTGGAGGAAGGCCGCAGTGTGAGAAGTGTGGCTGCAGAGTTCGGAATTGCTCACAGCATCGTTTCACGACTTTGGAGACAATTTCAAACTACAGGAACAGCTATCCGTGGGTTCAGTAGTGGTCGTCCACGAGGATCCACACACGCAGATGACCGGTACATTGTCTTACAGGCCAGAAGAAACAGGCGGCAGACAGCGGGAGAAATCGCTAGACACATGACACAGGCGACTGGACGACCGATATCGTGTTTTACCGTGGCCAGAAGACTGCACGGTGGTGGTCTGTTTGCACGACGCCCTGTACGTTGTGTACCTTTAACACCTGCCCATCGGAGAAGGCGTTCTCTGTGGTGCCGGGAACACCGGAATTGGAGAGACAATGAATGGAGATGAGTACTCTTTACAGATGAGAGCAGATTCAGTTTGAGTAGCGAGTCTCATCGCATACTCATCTGGAGAGAGCGGGGAAGCCGCAATCATCCCTCGAACATCATTGAAAGGGACAGGTATGGAGGTCACGGTGTTCTCGTTTGGGGAGGCATCATGCTTGGTAGTCGTACAGACCTTCACATCTTCGACGCAGGTTCAGTCAACGGGACCCGTTATTCTAACGAGATTCTTCTTCCATATGTGCGTCTTTTTAGAGGCGCTATGGGTCAGCAGTTCCTTTTCATGGACGACAATGCACCATGTCATCGCACAGTAGCTGCCGAACAGCTCTTAGAAAGTGAGGATATTGAACGTATGGATTGGCCGGCACGATCTCCTGATCTCAATCTCATCGATCATGTATGGGAGTTTCTAAGCAGACGCTTGGCAGCTCGTACCTTACCACCAGTAACGATTCGGGAGCTTCGATTGGCGCTGCAAGACGAATGGGCAGCAATGTCTCGACAACTCATTGACACCCTCACTCTCAGCATGGACAGACGCTGTGAAACCTGCCTAGCAGTCAGGTGAGATCATATCCCCTACTAAAGACCGGATGTTTCTTGCTGGACACCCATCACAGGGATGTTTCGGCCTTCAGTCGCATTGCGCTCCATGCTACTTTTTCAATCAAGCTTCTTTTTATCCCTCTGATTTCTCTTTTAGTAAGTGTTGCTTACATTACACATGCCCTTACGTATTGGGGATCTTACGGTATTAAATGTGTTGTTTTGGAAAGCTTTTGTACAAATTTATATAGAAAAAACCGTCTCGTTCTTAATTTTTGCACACCAGTGTATATGCAATATACAACAGCAATACTAGTCTAGGAGGATAGTAATCAAAAGTGATGGGCACAAACCGTATTTCTGATAAATAGAGCAATTAACCACTGAATGTATCTTTATATATTAGTTAATAACTTAATAGTATCCACTCTATCTTTAAAGTTTAAATTAACAAGCTTTCCGCTATTTACTTGGACGCACAGCTATGGTCCGTTAATCATCAATTTATCTTTTAATCTGACTTGCTCTGGCTGAGGCAATGCTCCTCTGGTCTCAACCCACTTATAATTCAACTGGACTGGCACTACTAGACCGATTCACAGAATTAAGACTCTTTTCCTAGAACTTTATCTTACTTCACTTAGCTTACTTAGCGCTCAGAACTTTACTTAGCGATCCTCGAGAATACTAACATTCCAATATATATGATTCCTAATCTGCATAAACACGCTTTCTTCTTGGTTTGGTTGGAAAGAATTGTCATTCTGGCCCCCATGAAAATTCCAAGAGGATTAATGGAAGTAATACCGATAAAGCTGTCACAAGCTTCTCTTTCTTGTATTTATATTGCTATTTCTCATAATTATAATTCTTTTAATTCTGGGAGTAATTGTCTGCTCTCTCCAGTGGCGTAGCTAGCTCTAAGTGATCCCTGTATCAAAACTCTTTTGGGACCCGTTTTTGAAAATGGAAGCCTTCTTTGTTTTACTGTACTTACACATTTTGGGAGCCCCGTATCATTGATACGGCGGTATCTATGCCCTTGATTCTAGCCTACGTTTTTCTTTTCTTTTTGGAGACAATCATACTGAATCTTTAAAAGTTCTTAAAATTCTTGAAAAACTTAATTTTGTCACACCAAATGCCATACCTATATTTCTAACAGTCATAGAAATGTGTTCATCAAGAGCGATTTATTTTAGAAGGGCTCCCCAGAGTAATATTCATCTTTGAACAAGTAAATGTAACGCGTATTATATAAAACGCAAAGGTAAAATTACCAGCTGCCCCATTGTAAAGCTCACAACTGAACCCTGATACACAAAAACGAATAATTTATAGTCAAAGTCAATCTGTTACACTTTCTAAAGGCAGGTATAATGGGTTGGCTGTGGTTCGGGACATCACAGTTAATCACATGTCAACTCAAAGAAGAAAGACATGTTTGTCCCAATTAATTCGAACATTATAGTATTTTAAATATATATAATGGCATTAGCAGCTATAAAGAATCAACATTTAAAACCATCTTACCTGGGCCATACTGCTGAGGATGCTTGTAGCCCATGCTACTATCAACATTATCTTGCTTCTTCTTTGAGCATCATTATCCTCCAGGGGATGCTGGAACGAGTAGTATATGTCCAGGCTAATGGATGCAAGAACCGATGACAAAATATTTAGCCCGAAGGCCCTCATCCACAGCAAGATTTTGCATGCAGCGTTGTCGACCACCCATTGAACAGGAAGGTGCAATGTTATCTGAAGAGGGATCACAAATATAGTCACAATGAGGTCAGAAATGACCAGATGCAGAAACATGAAATTCAGCCTGGATTTTCTTTTTCGATTTTTGATGAGGGTTATAAGCAAATGGATGTTGCATACAGCACTGAGAATAAACATTAAACCGTATATCACAACCCTTATTATAAAGTATTTATCTAAATATGTATAATCAGATGATTCAGTATCCCCCGTTGAGCCATTGTAGGTACCATTGGTTTCATTTACGTAGACATTATACTTGTCCGTTCTTACTATTCCTACTTCTGTACTTGGTCCATCCATATTTGATGGCAGACGATTTTTTCTTGGTACTTGGGAATTGCAGATTCCTGCAAATTACTCACAGAGGGAAAATGTGTTTCATGCACCGTTATTTTGTCCCGTTTTCTCTACTATTAGTGTAATATGGAGTACCCTTATTTTTGATATTGTTGTCAAATACCAAACACAAGAGAAATTATTTCTCAGAAAAGGGCAACTGTATCTTCTCTCTTTCCTCAAAACATCTTTTTCATATATCACTGCAAAGAAAAAATTACATTTATATTTAGTACTCATTTGAATAATCAAGACGTCAGCGATATCATAACTCAAACTGAATTATAATGTTGTTGTTTTTTTAAAAAAAAATGATTAAATACGAGCGAAAACGTATAACTCAAACTTTTAATGGGATGATTTACTCAATTTTTTTTTTTTAATTTAAGGATTTTCAACTTTTTTTGGTTGCCTTCTTTGTGTATAATAAAATAATTTTGGACTCAAAATAACATAAAAAAATGTCAATTTAATTTTTTTAGGAAAAACTTGATAGTTATGATTTTAAAATGTAACTCCCCCTATAAAAATTCACGTACACGCATTAAATTTGATTTACAAATATGTCAAATTATGTATAACCAAAGTTGGCATGAATTTTGCGATAACATGATTGCTATTCGTACAATATTTATTTGCATGAATGCTTATTGAAAATTCCTTAAAAATGTATAAATTCTGAGTTCAAATATTTTTTTAAAAAATAATAAGCATTGCTTTGTTTCAAAAATGTACACCAACTTTTGTTACAAGTACGAATAGCAATAGGTGATAAAAATTCAAAGCATTAGGTACAATAGGAGAAAAGCCGTAGCATATTTTAAATGAAGACAATCTAGTTATTTTATCTTTCTGAGATAAGTAAGTTTAAAGTTTTGATTTGCCATACGCATGTGAAGAAAAAGACGTAAAATCTATCATAATCCTGTGTTTTTAAAGTTTAGAGCTTTCAGATTTTGTGAGGTTATAGAAAAGTATATAACTAATATATAATTTAGGCTAAAAATATTAGTTTTGAGTTTTTGATTGATTTTTGTCTATTGAATCGTAGTGTGTCTGTCCTCTTAAAATTTGCTCTAAAATGTATCAAATATTCCTGAAATAGGTACGTGTGTACTTGTGTGGGTTTTACAAAAGCTAGCTTTTGTATTAAATTAAAAATACACTTATTTTATTAAATATAATTTCAAAATTTGTAGATTGAAGAAATATGGATGCAAATGCAAGTTTCAGTGGCTACTTCTGGTCGTAATCAAATTGTATCTTTCAAATTATACAACACCGCTTTTAGCAGCTGACAACACACAAGAACATGTGTTTCTATATAAATCTCTCTACACGAATTATTTCCTCACTCTTAACTTCTTATTTTTAATTACTTCCAACAGTGCTTCTCAAACTTTCAATGTTTGTGACCCAATTTTCAATCATAATTTTCATCGCGCCTCCTTCTACAATAACAATGTATTTTAACTAATAATAATATACACTGGTGTGCAAAACTTAAGCAACAATGTAAAAATTAAGCAGATAACCAGGGGATTGCAGAAAAGGAGATCTGGAGATCAGTATAGTGAACACGTAAGTCAGTAGAAACGTCATGCGTATGCAAATATCAAGAACGAAACGTCAGAAGCTACGTGAGCGTACGCTAAACGCGTGATGTCGGCGCGTGCTGTTCAACAGTAAAATAAAATGAAGGACGCAGACGCAATTCGACATATTTGCTGCAACTGCCAGTGAGTCAGTTCGTGAAATATGGCTAGAAGAAATCACCTGGACGACTTCACACGTGGAAGAATGATCGGAAAGCTGGAAGGGGGGGAGTACCGTCACCAGTGTAGCTGCAGAGTTCGGAATCAACAAAAGTGCCGTTTCGCGCGCTTGAAAATCGTTCCAAAGCACAGGTACAGCTGTTAGAGAGGTTGGTGGTAGCCGCCCGAGGACGGTAACTGCAGGGGAGGACCGATATATCATCCTGCAGACGAAAAGAGGTCGACGGCAGTCAGCAAGTGTCATTGATCAGCAACTCTCTACAGTAACGGGGTGACAAGTGTCGCGGTTTACTGTGGCCAGACGCCTTCACAAAGGGGGCCTATTCGCCCGCCGTCCTGAACGCTACATCCCGTTGAAAGTTGGCCACCGACGCCACCGTTTACAGTGGTGCAGAGAGCACGAAAACTGGACAACTGATCAATGGAGTCGTATCCTCTTTACGGATGAGAGTCGGTTCAGTACCAGAAGCGATTCTCAACGAGTTTTGATTTGGAGAGAGATCGGGACACGGTTTTATACCAGTAACATCAAGGAAAGACACCATTACGGTGGTTCTGGAGTTCTTGTCTGGGGAGGCATTATGCTGAACGGGCAAACTGAGCTCCACATGTTCGATAGAGGGTCTGTAGTCGGGGATCGCTATTGTGAGGAGGTATTTCTTTTCCATGTGCGTCTTTTCCGAGGTGCCATTAACCCAGACTTCATTTTTATGGATGACAATGCATGACCACATCGGACTCTTGCTGTTGAGGAGCTGCTGGAAAGTGAAGGTATCACTCGAATGGATTGGCCAGCGTACTCCCCAGATTTAAATCCCATCGAACATGTGTGAGATGCTTTGGGAGAGACGTATTGCAACACACTTACATCATCCGGAGAACAACCAACAAACAAACAAATGCTGATTGAAGAATGGGCACTCCTACCGCAAGAAATGTTGCACCAGCTGGTTCTTAATATGCGGAGACGGTGCAAAGAAACCATTGCAGTGAGGGGAGGGCATATACCTTATTAAGGAAAATCTGCTTGTTGTTCTTCCTGTTGGATAGACCATCATGAGTCACGATGCTATGCGTTCAATAAAGCTTGTTTTTGTTTGATTCCATACTGTATGCATTGTATTCCTTTTTCAGCGCCGATGCTTTCGTGATCCTTTTACGTCAGTGCTTCTCAAACTTTCAATACTGGCTCCCCCTTTTCAATAACAATTTTTAACGCGCCCCCCTTATACATTAATAATGTACTAAACGCAATAATAATGCACTTTGACGCTAAAGCTACAATACGCGATCTTAATTATAAACCATACAAATTAATAACATAAGTATTAAATTTTGTACACTACTTTTAAGCAAAAAAAAAATCATAATAAATAAAAATAAACTAAGTAATAGGATAATTATTATGTTATTTTTCCTTTCTCTAATTTTTAAATTGCACATGTTGCAAAATGCGGTGCCTGCTGAGAAGACAAAATATAGATATCTGCTAAATATAGAAAAAAAACTCAGAGGGTCAATTTCTAATCATAAGCATTCCTTTAAAAAATTTTGCTTTCCAAGACAAGCCCATGTAGGTCGTTAATACTTATTAAATTTGTTCTTAATTTAGTATTAATTAATTAGTTATAAAATATTCTGTGCAGCATTGATACATTAAAAGTTTACCGGCTGAAGTACCCGCTCTTTGCACGAGTTCATTTGTAAGAAAATAAAACATTATTGATGTAATAGCTGTAATGTAAGGAGAGTAAAGCCAAGTTTACAAAAATGTAAAATGATTTTTTTAAATGATTGCTCAAATCATAGTTAGTTTTAAGTGAATTGTAATTTTAAGCCTCACAAAATTAGCATTTATCATTGATGTTAAATAATGAACATTAATATAAAATTTCGTTGAAGAATAATTGTATTTTATTTTTAATATTTTTACAGCGAAAAGACTTCAAAATGTTTTAACCTGGGAGCAGGCGCGCACTCGATACGGTCGAGCGGGGTTATTGAGTCACCCCAATCCTTTTTTTTTAAATAATTATTTTATTGTGCACGTGTAAAACGTTTTTCGTTATGCTTTATATGTTTGAGAATACTCTTAAAAATATGTCTTGGCCAAGTAATCCTTCAAAGTGTGTGTGTGTGTTCTCCGTGGTTTTCCAAATATCATAAAACTCTTTTGCATGGAAAAAAGCCTAACAGAGAAATACATTACTTACAACTTCCCTAAATGAGAAAAAAACATGTAAGGGAGGGGTCATAACTAACTGTACCAATGACTTAGAAGGTCAAACAGATTATCAGCAAAAACAGATTATAGCTATATTGTGCAGTATTTAAAAAAAAATGACTGTGATGAATTTTTAATGTTCCTAAATTTTTTCGATTCTGGGTCTGGGATCTGTTTTTTCTCTGAAAGACTTGTATGTTAGGTTTAAAAAGAAAGCGTAATAAAAAAATATCTCATCATAGAGGATTACTGCAAATCAAATAAAATGTTTTTTTATTTGGTTATAGGATCAAATATAGCTAATTAGATTTTGAAGAAGTTTTTTATTTTTGATGACTTAATATCACGCCTATAAATTATATCAGAGTAAAAGAGCATTTTTTATTATGTCTGAAATTATTTTATTTTAATTCCTTCCAGTAAATTAATTATTTTTTAAATCTTTTATTTTCGATATGCTCGCCCCCCCTCGTATCGCCCCATAGTTTGAGAAACACTGTTTTACGTACATAATACTCTCCCTCATTTCTTAATTTCATGTCTCTCAGATGATTTTTCGTGAAGTTATGGCAATAAACCCACATGTTTTTTTAAGTTTTGCACACCAGTGTATTTCCACTAAAGGTGCAATTTGACTTTAGTTATAAACCGTACAGATCATGAAGATTATTGATTTTTGACTATAATTTTATGAGACTGGTATTTATTAAAATTGTTCTTAACTTATTACTGTTGTATTAATTTAACTTAGTACAGTTAAATTAATTACGAAATACATTATACAGTATTGATACATCTATAAGTGCATTATATTAGTGTAAATGTGTAATTTAATTTTGTTTATGTCAGAATGTATATTCGTTTTGCTTCTTTGAAGTAAATTAATAATTTTTCTTAATTAATCTTCTGTTTTCGACACTTCGATATACTCGCACCCCCAAGTAGGGCTATCACGCTCCTTATGGGGTGCACACCACAGTTTAAGAAACGCTGACTTAAAGTGATCGTTAGTGAATGTCTGGAGAATGTTAAGATAATATTTGTAAGAAGTTTAACAAAATAAGAGCGTTATAAAAGTGTATTTGATTATTTGTTTTTAGGATTGGCATGAGATAAATTAAAACTTTGTGCGATATCTGCTCTTAGATTTATTCTGGAGTTAGAACCTGTTTAGCTTTTCAATTTGAAGTTTATTTTGATCTTGTTCACTATTTATATAAAGATATTAATTTATATATATAAAAATACCATATTTACTCCGATATAAGCACAACTATTTTTCCAGGGTGAATGCTACTGAACGTAGGACGCGGTTTAGAATCGAAGTCAACATTTTTTTGTTGGATGGGGAAATTAAATTTCCACCCCTTTCAAAAGGAAAATGCAACCGTTTATTCTTAACCACTCACATCCATGATTTATCCCATTCGAAAGTTTATTTCCCGTATCCAGTCTATACTGAACATCGTAGTCTGATCGTATGTAGTTTTTTTTTTTTTTTTTTGCATACGCTGTTTCTTTTAATCAGCTAAGCATCAAAACGAATTCAATGTGACACAAGTTTGAAAAGGGTGGCACTTTTATGTGCAGAAAAAACGGAAACACAGCAGCAGCTACTAAGACTTTGACATGGATGATACAATTATACGTCGAAAGCGTAAGCAAAATATAATTTTACCTTGAAAATATTCAACAGTCTTCATTAATTCTTTTACATTCTTCCAAACTTATTTTTTAAAAAAAAATGTTGCATAACATGCGTATTGGATGGCACGATAGATGATACCGTATAAGAAAATGGCACCACCTTTAACAAATCTGAAGTTAGATGAGACACTGAGAGTGATGATCATATATATATATATATACAGTATATATATATATATATATATATATAATACTGGTAAAAAATTGATTATCAACTTCTTATTATTTCTCATTAAAATTTCTTAAGAATCGGATATGAATGAGTCTTTTACACATTAACTCTTCAAGCGTTTCACACATATAACCCCGTCATTGTAAAGATACTTCGAAAATGCACCGCACGTATAAATTTGCCTTCAAGTAATATTCTCAAAAGCAGTTCAGTCGAATTTTCCGAAATCATATATTTCCCCCTTTTTAAAGATTGAACATCTGAAAAGATCATTAGGAACAGTGGAAGCCACACAGAAGGACACTAATAGGAAGTTTTATGGCTCGCAGGGAACTCCGTGTTTTAACACTGGAGTAATAGTAAACAATCGGGGAAGAATTTCTTTAGACCCCGGAAGTATTTGTTTGGTAGCTTGTATTTTAAAAGTTTTGAAAAGTCCCAACGCATAATTAAATATGTTATAATTCCCTTTTGGTTTCATATTAATTTGAAACTGTAACAAGTTGGGGCGTGTCAGGGCAAAATGCTATTTTATATAGTTAGACAAATTACCTTTTCAAGTATAATTAATCGTTCACTTCATTCTTTTATCTTAATCAATGTTTTAAATTTTTGAAACATGATTATATCATTAAAAGAGTGAGAGATGTCAAAAAAATTAATAAAACACCAAACACTTTAAAATTTTAAACATTTTAAACTTTCCAACCACTAAAATGAATAAATTTAAACTTCATCAAATAATTTGAAACAAATTCCTACACTTTGATAAAAAAATAATGAGAAAAAAAAAAACTAATTCAGATATATTAGGTTTTTTTTTAGATTTTAAAAGCAAAGTGTTCCAAAAAAGTTTACATACATTACCGAGTTTTATATTGTTAAAATACACTGAATTACATTTGAATTTTAAGTGCTTGAACTTCAATTTACATCAAAGAGAACATGAATAAAGATTTTCCACATTTTTTTTTATAACTTGAATGTTTAAATAAATGGTGAACGAAAATATACGGAAACATTTACAGCAGACATTTATGCATATAAATAAACATAAAGATCAATTTTAAATTCGAGCTATTCAAAATCATTCGAATTATTATACAAAAATATCTATTTATGCAAAATACCTCAACATTTATCTTTTTACAGGCTAACTAAATAAGTAATTAAAATCTGGATATTTTTTGAAATCTCGACCGTATAAAGCTAGAAGTTTTATGTTAGAAATTTCGAAAAAAAAAAAATGTATAGCACAGTTAAAAATTATTTACCATACGTTCTAGTAATTCTTTGAGTATAATATATATTTCAAATTTTATTATATAGCTTTTCAGTATTTTTAAGCTATTTCGAAAATGTCATACAAATCGGTTGAAAACTGCATGTTAAGAGCAAAAAACAAACTAAAGAATTGATGAACATATAATAAATTTTACATAGAAGCAAAACTGAGAAGCTAAACCGTAGAATAAAAAATATGAGTATATCTGAAGTAGTTTTCGAAATATTTATTTTAAAGTTCCGAAACTTCGTGTGCGTTTTATGATATACTTAATACTAATTCAATGGTTAAAATAATATGTTACTAATAGTCATATAATCGTTTGACGAAGCATTCATTAACAAATAAAAATTATAATGGTCATTGATGCGAATGTCAAGAATTTTATGTAATTTTAAATTCAGACATTAAGATATTGATGTAGAAAATATAATACGACCAACTAAAATACATGAAAAATGCAGTTTGGAATAAAATGATCTTGTCAAACAAAATACGGCATTTTCCTTACTGTAGCAGAGCCGGCTTAGGCAGTGGTGATTAGGGAAAACAGAGAGGGAAACGCGGTTTGGATGGATGCCGCTCTAGCTTTTAAAGTTCTCAGGAAATATATATATATATAAATAACAAATTTAATCTTGTAATTTTCCATATATTTTTATAAAAACAAATTGTGAAATTGGGTTCCAATACATTGTTGTATTTGACAATATCTTATGTAACCAACCCTACTTAAGATAGATTTGTAATATTTTTTTTCATAACCACATATTCCTTTTAAAATTAATTCGTCCAGCCAAAATACACCTTTTGCACTCTTGAAAATTTATGTAAACTATAACGGTTAATTTTAATTTATGCAACATGTAAAATGTTCATATTTAACCATTTCCGTCCAAACCGGTTACATGAAAAAAAGTTTGGACTTCCTCATTCATTAGGGAATTGTATAAGATTCCAACATTAAGTTTTTATTTTTCATCGAATAGGTTCAAATGATAGTGTATCATGCTTCCCTACCACAGGTCTGGGTTCTATTAACGGGCTGGGCAATGTCGACTCTGCCTTTCATCCCCACTTCATTGGGTTGATAAATGAGTACCAAGCTTGCTTCGGGTCTTAAACACTGAAGGTCTCTGTTCAGACAGACCACCAAATCGGGACAACTGTTCATGCACCTCAGCGCCCAATGGTCACATATATTGGGATGGGCATAGAAGTTTCTGGCCCTCATGGGTTGTTGTGCCACTGAGTTGGGAATTTTAAGTTTGAGGATTGCCTCACTTTGTAAATACCCCTCAGATAATCATAATATTTTCACTCATTTGCAAATTAAAAATTTTTATTTCATTTACGTTTATTTCAGAAGGAATTTTAATTTTTCAAATGTATTTCCTTAATAAAATGTATATTTGTGTATTATATTAAAATTTCTATCTATCTAAAATTACTTGTTTTTTGCACCTCTAAAAGCTTTTAGGATTTCAGAACTGATCTTACAATCCATGTTCGTTTTATAGTAGTATATTTAAAAATGATAGACATTTTTATAACTGTGTGAGTTTTATGCTTCGTTTATAAATATAAAAAATGCTTTCAGCTACAGTTTTTTAAAATGTACTGAAATAAGTGGAGGAATAGGAAATTTACATATTAAGAATATTTTTGACTGCAGTGTAAGATATATTTTTTTTTTTTTCAGTTTCTTTACAATTTGAATAAAAGTTGTAAGACATTTTGAGGATAGTTTGATATTGAATATAACTTCATAGTCTTTTTAACAGTAAAGTGTTTAATTTTGATTCCCGCACACACTAAAATAAGGCTCATTTGTAGTTATAAATATGCTTCAGAGGTATTTAAATTTTGAAAAATAGTTTACACGTACGAAAACATTTTTTCAAAACCATACACCACATCTCATACTATGTCTTCCCTACAGCAGGCAATATTTGTGTATAATCAAAAAATTTAATACAGGATACATTTCCAAATGTTAAATTTAATTTTAAAATTTGGTATGGATACATTGTGGAACTGGTTGTTAACTTCACTGAAACAAATTGTTTTAAGTGTACTGTTTTTAAAGACAAAATTAATTGGGGAGATCTTTTCCTCACAATAGAATTTGTAATGACTGAATTGTGTGAAAATGTAGTTATCGATGTGTCACAATTTTCCTTGTAATAAAAGAAACTGAAAGATAAAAAATTAATCCTCCGTGTATTTTGCTTCCTCTTGAAAAGTTATTCCGAAAGCGTTTACTCTTATTTTGCCATTCGCTTTAAAAAAGCAACATACTTCTTTCCTTTCCCCCTTTTAAAACATGGGAAGTCGAACGGGGACAATTTTATGACTCAGTTCGGTCCCTTTGTAAAGTAAGAACCAAGAGATTAATCGTTTACAGCTAGCTGTCAAGTTGCCTTGGGCAATCTTGTTTGAAAGTTGTAGTGCAACTGGGTCGTTTCCCTATATGTTTAGTCACAGTAAAATTAAAACAAAATGAAGGGTGGAAAAAAAGGAAATAAATAGTGTGTTAGAAGTTGAAAAAAATTATATTTTCTCTCTTCAAACAAAATTTATTTTTCTGTCATTTTTTAAAAATTAAATATATATTGGTATTGCGATTTGAACCAGAAAAAGCATCCTGTATTCATTTTTGAATATGAGAGTAAAAAAACACGTTCACTTTCCTGTTTTTTAAAATAGTACTGAGGTAAAAGATTAATCGCCCTATCTCTTTTTTTAAACAATAAGACAATAAATGGTGCATTCGGTGATATACTGCGATGATTATATTTATGAAATAAAATCTAACTTTCTCTATTCAATTATATTTTTAATTTAAAATAACACAAAAAAGGATTTCGGTACTTTTAATTTATTTGAATTAAAATCATATAAATGATATTTTTAATTTAACTGAATATTTTTCGGAACAAATCTCAAGTTTCATTTCCTAGTGTTCTCCGTTTCGAACTTCGTGTATTAAATAAAAATTTCTTTTCTACATCGGCATTTGTGATAAAAATTACAAACATTCAGTCAATAACTTTTTTTTTTTATTTTAATGGGGGATATAATTCTTCAGATGCGCGTGACAGTACTTCTAACCATTCTCTACTGAAGTTTAATTTTTTATCTTTTTTTCTTTTATTACAAGGAAAATGTCACAAATCATTAACTACATTTTCACACAATTGAGTCATTACAAATTCTATTGTGAGAAAAAGTTATCCCTTATTAATTTTGTCTTTCTAAACAGTGCACTTAAAATAATATTTTCAGTGAAGTTAACCGACAGTTCCACAATGCATCCGTACCAAATTTTAAATACAATTTTTAACATTACGAAACACATCCTGTATTCAATTTTTGAGTATACGAAATATTTCATGCTGTAGGGAAGAAATAATATGAGATGTGGTGTGTGGTTATCAAAGAATGTTTTCGAACGTGTAGTTTATTTTTGAAAATCTAAATATCACTGAAGCTGATCATATAACTGCAAATGAGTCTTATTTCAATGTGTGCTGGTATCAAAATAAAACACTTACTATTAAACAGCCTATGAGTTTATATTCAATATCAAACTATTCGCAAAATGGCTTAAAACTTCTATTCAAATTGTAAAGAAACTGAAATATAAATATATCTTACTGCAGTGAAAAATATTCATAATATATGCAAATATTCCATTCCTCCACTTATTTCAGTACATTTTAAAAACTGCAGCTGAAAGCAAATTTTTATATTTATAAACGAGGCACAAAAGCTCACACAGTTATAAAAATGTCTTTATCATTTTAAAATTTACTACTATAAAACGTATATGGATTGTAAGATCAGTTCTAAAATCCTAAAAGCTTTTAGAGGAGCAAAAAACATGTAATTTTGGATTGATCAAAATGTTTAATATAATACACAAATATACATGTTATTAAGCAAATACATTTGAAAAATCAAACTTCTTTCTGAAATAAACGAAATTGAAAGAAAAATGTTTAATAACAAACGAGTGGAAATACATTTTTATCTAAGGGTTATCCCCAAAGAGAGGCAATCCTCAATCTTAAAACTCAAATTCAGTGGCACAACAATCCATGAGGGCCAGGAACTTCTATGACCATCCCAATATACGTGACCATTGCGCGCTAAGGTGCATGAACACATGTCAGGATTTTGTGGTCTGTCTGAAAAGGGACTTTAGTGTTTAAGACCCCAAGCAGGCTTGATACTCATTTATCGACCCAATGCAGCGGGAATGAAAGGCAGAGTCGACCTTGCACAGCCCGTTAATGGAACCCAAGACCTGTGGTAAGGAAGCATGATACACAACCACTCGATCCTATTCGGTGAAAAATAAAACTTAATGTTGGAATCTAATATAATTATCTAATGAATGATGGAGTTCAAACTGTTTTTTCATGCAAACTGTTTAGACGGAAATGGTTAATTATGAACATTTCACAAGTTGCATAAATTAAAATTAACCCTTATTAATTTTACATAAATTTTAAAAAGTGCAAAAAGTGTATTTTGGCTGTACGAATTAATTTTAAAAGGAATATGGTTACGAAAAAGTAGTACAAATCTATCTAAGGTATGGTTGGTTACCTTAGATATTGTAAAACACAACCATGTTTCGGAAGACAATTGCATAATTCGTTGTTATAAAAATGTATGGAAAATTACAAGATTTATTTTTGCATTTGTAATTTATATATTTTTTTCCCTGAGAACTTTAAAAGCTAGAGCGGCATCCATCAAAAGCGCGGGTACCTCTCTGTTTTTTTTTCCAGATCGCCTCTGACTAAGTCGGCTCTGTCATAGTAAGTTAAAATGCCGTATTTTGTTTATTAAGATCATTTTATAGCAGACTACATTTTTCAGGTATTTTAGATGATCGTTTTATATTTTCTACATCAATATCTTAATGTCTGAATTTAAAATTACATAAATATCTTGACATTAGCATCAATAACCATTATAATTTTTATTAGTATATCCATGCTTCGTCAAACGATTACACGACTATTATTAACATACTACTTTAACCATTGAATTAATATTAAGTATAATATAAAACGCACACAATTTTTCTGAACTTTAAAATAAATTTTTCAAAAACTATTTCAGATATACCCTCAATTTTGCATTCCTACGGTTTAGCTTCTCAGTTTTGCTTTTATGTAAAACTTAATTGCATATTCATAAATTTTTTTAGTATATTTTTGCTCTTAACATGCAGTTTTCAAACGAATTGTATGAAATTTTCGAAATACATAAAAAATACAAAAGAAGCTATATAACAAAAAATTTGAAATTTATATTATACTCAAAGAATTGCTAGAAATAATGGTAAATAATTTTGAACTGCGCGATACATTTTTTTTTCAAAATTTTAAATGGAATTTCTAACATAAAATTTCTAGCTTTATACGGTCGAGATTTCAATAAATATCCAGATATGAATTACTTATTCAATTAGCCTTTAAAAAGATAAATGTTGAGGTATGTTGCATAAGTAGATATTTTTGAATAATAATTCGAATGTTTTGAATAGCTCGAATTTAAAATGTATTTTTATGTTTATTTATTTGCATAAATGTCTGCTGTAAATGTTTCCGTATATTTTTGATTAACATTTATTGAAACATTCAAGTTATAAAAAATGTAGGAAAAGCTTCATCCATGTTGTCTTTGATAAAAACTGAAGTTCAAGTACTTAAATTGAAATATAAGTCGGTGTATCTTAACAATATATAACTAGGCACTGTACATAAACTTCTCTGAACACTTGGCTTTGAAATCTAAAAAAAAACAAACTAATAGATCTTAATTTGTTTTTTTTCTCACGTTATTATTTTTTATCAAAGTGTAAGAAAATGCTTCAAATTATTTGATGAAGTTTAATCTTATTCATTTTTAATGGTTGGAAAATTTAAAAGGTTTCAAATTACAAAGTGTTTGGTGTTTTATTTATTTTTGGCGTCTTATAATGAAATAATCATGTTTCAAAACTGAAAGCATTGTTTAAGATTAGAAAAGGAAGTGAAAGAATATACTTAAAAAGGTAATTTGTCTAACTATATAAAATAGTAGATTGCCCTGACACGCCCCAACTTGTTACAGTTTCAAATTAATATGAAACCAAAAGGGAATTGTGTGTAACATATTTTGCTTTGCGTTGGGACTTTTCAAAACTTTTTTTAAAAATACAATCTAACAAACAAATACTTCCTGGGGTGTAAAGAAATTCTTCCCCGATTTTTTTATGATTGCTCCAGTGTCAAAACACGGAGTTCCCTGCGAGTTATAAAACTTCCTATCAGTGTCCTGCTGTGTGGCTTCCACCGTCCCTAATTATCTTTCAAGATGTTAAACCTTTAAAAGGGGAAAAGATTTCAGAAAAGTACGGCTCAACCGCTTTTGAGAATGTGCTTGAAGGCAAAAAAAAACCCCGTGCAGTGCATTTTCGAAGCTTCATTACAATGACGGAATTTTCCGTGTGGAACGCTTGGAGGGTTAAACTTGAGTAGAAAATTATTAGAAATACTGTCATGTGCATTTGAAGAAGTATTTCCCCCATTAAAATTAAAAAGTCCATCACAACTGCCGATGTAGAAAATATATTTTTATTTAATACAAGAAGTTGGAAAATAAGAGCAGTAGGAATGAAAATTTAGGTTTTTTTCCGAAAAATATTCAGTTAACATAAAAATATGGTTTATACGATTTAAATTTAAATAAATTAAAAGTATTAAAATCCTTTTTTGTGTTATTTTAAATTAAAAATATAATTGAATAGAGAAAGATCGTTTTTATTTCATAAATATAATCATCGTATTTATATCACCGTATGCACCATTTATTGTCTTATTGTTTAAAAAAAAGAGATAGGGCCTTTACTCTTTTTACCCCATTACTTATTTTAAAAACAGGAAAGTGAGCGCGTTTTCTTACTCTCATATTCAAAAATGAATACAGGATGCGTTTTTCTGGTTCAAATCGCAATACCAACATAATTTCTTTTTTAATTTTTAAAAAAATGACAGAAAAATAAATTTTGTTTGAAGAAAATATAACTATTTTCAACTTCTAATACGCCATTTATTACATGTTTTTTTTTTTTTTTTTACCTTTCATTTTGTTTTTAATTTTACTGTGACTGAACCTATCGGGAAAACGACAGAGTACAACTACAACTTTCATACAAGATTGCCCAAGGCATTTTAACAGCTAGTTTTAAACGATTGCTATCCTGCTTCTCACTGAACGAAGAGGCAGAACTAAGTCAGAAAATTGTCCCCGTTCGACCTCCCAAGTTTTAAAAGGAGGAGATGAATGAAGTATCTTACAATTTTGAAGGGAGTAGCAAAATAAGAGTAAAATGCTTTCGGAATAACTTTTCATGAGAAACCCAACCGCCCGGAGAGTTCAACTTTTTCTTTCACAAAAAACGTGCGGACGTTTTAAGGTGAGACTTAGAATCAATGGCGGATCATCGCTTTCATACTGAACAGGAGTGAGTCAGACTTTGACGTTATGGGGAACACAAATCATATTAAAAAACCTATATTAGTTCCAAACAATCGGGATTTTTTTTTCATTTACAAGTAACCAAATTCTATATCTGAAGCTTCATATTTCAAGTACTTAAAAACATTCTAAAGTTTCCATACAATTGATTTTTTGTTTCTGTCTTTCTTTATTTCGTTCTGTTACTCATGTCTCCATATTATGCCCCTACAGATCTAACACGCATCAGTTTCTTCACCTTTTTCCTGTTTTGAGCAATACTTACCCACCCACACATATATATCGTTAATATTATTTTCTATAGAGACATGAATAATTAATAATCACTGCCACTGAAGCACACAAAAACAGAAGTTGTAATATAAACCAGATATTAGAATTTAGAACAGATAAAATAGCAATTATGAAAATAGTAGAATTTAGGACAGCTTTTATGTATAAAACTAGCTGCATGGGCTTTCTTAACTTTTATAAATTTTCTCTTCACTTCACGAAATCAGCACTTTTTAATATCCTTTTCAACATTTCTTTGTTTTTCCCTCCGCTTAACCCGGCTTTGCTCGGAGTTTTACCGAGTATATATAACTTAAACTTCCCTGTTTCGAATTTTTTTTTTTTTTTTTTTTTTTTGCTTCTTTTCTTTGTCAGACAGCAGGGCCGACGCTAACAGTTTCGCCGCCCCGGGCAAAGAGGTAAAATGCCGCCCTTTTATAACAAAAATTAAAAGAAATTACCTAAACCCTTTCCTTGCTTAGTGGTAAAATAAAACGAGAAAAAAAAATTGCGCTCTATAATGTTGAAATTTAAGTTAGCAAAAAATATTAATTTATGTTTTTGGCACTAAATTAAAATTAGGGTTGCACACAAAAAAGTAATTTCTAGTGTATAATTATAAAATACAGATATTAGAAAAATACTAAAACAAATTATAGAACCACTAAGTATTAAAACTTAATTGCTTATTAAAAATACACTTAAACCAATAGTTAAATTTAATCGTTTCTTTTTCACTTTTAATTCTGAGAATTTTTTTATAATTTCTTTAACACTAATTTCTTCAGCTAGTTCTTGTTCAATGGCTATTGCTGTCAAGCCATTTAGCCGATCCTCGGTAGTTGTGAAGCGTAAAAATTTTTTAATTAATTTTAATTTGGAGAAAATCCTTCCTCTCTCCTTTCCACTTTTATTGGGTGAGTAAGCAATATCCTTATGACTATACCGAGATCTGGAGCAAAATCCAGGTTCCATACGAAATTTAAAATCTGGATTGGGTTTTCATTTTATTTAGCAAAGCCTAAACTGCTACTATCTCGTCTGCCAGGTCCAGCACGTTTATATCCGATGAATTCCCATCAGTTAACACTGTTTCTAGATTTTTACAATACTTTGGTTCGTCGTTTTGAGGAGTATCTTTTAAATCACAAATATTGTATAAAAATTAGAAACAGTTGTTGTGGGTACTGATCAAATCAAACCTGGATTCAAGTGCATTGATAGCTTTATCTAATGTGAAAAAAATAAAACTATGTCTTATATTTCAAAGTAGGATCTTCTATCGGATCTTGTCGTGCCTCATAGTCGAAATTAACATTCCTTCTTCGAACTCTATGACGTGGCTGGGTGAGCTCAAATTAGCCGGTATGTCAATTTTGTCAGCGAATTCTCGAGCGTCGCAAAGCATTTCATTTAAGGCTGTGTCCAATCTAACATCCTTTAAAAAAATCTTTACGATTTTTCAAGAACTTCATAGCAGATGGCAAATCATAGTCTTCTCTCTGCAAGAGCTTACTTATAGGATTGATGCAATTTAAGATTTTGTACCGAATTACAATGCAGCATAAGAGCTTAAATTGTTTAACACAGCTTAATAGTCAAGAAGCTTCAACTCTTATAGAGTTGTCAATCTTCGAATTATTGCAAACAGCAAGCAAACATCATATAGCCCTCCTACTTGATACCTTAGTGGTTTTAATGCATCTTTTCGGCTTTCTCAACGAATTTTGTTTAAAATCATTTATCTACTTTATAATTTTTTATTTTATCATATTTTTATTTCTGTAATGTACATTAAAATGTTTAAATTATTTATTATTAATTAATTTTAATTAAAAAGTTTTATACTAGGAACTCGCGCACAAAAAAAAATAGTATTTATATTCTTCCTATCATAAATTATTGTTCTGTAACAATAAAATTTTAATTAACCCTCTAACTGGATACCTTCCTCCTGAAAAGTTATTCCGAAAGTGTTTAACTCTTATTTTGCGATTTCCTTCAAAAATGCTACAGACTTCTTTACTTTCCCAATTTTAGAACTTGGGAGGTCGAAGGGGGACAATTTTACGACCCAGTTTGGTCCCTTTGTAAAGTAAGAACCAAGAGATCAATCGTTTACAACTAGCTGTTAAGTTGCCTTGGTCCAATCTTCTTTGAAAGCGTAGTGGAATTCGGTATTTCTTTCTCCTATATGTTCAGTCACAGTAAAATTAAAAACGAAATGAAAGGTAAAAAAAAGATGAAAAAATGAAATAAATAGTATGTTAGCAGTTGAAAAATAATTATATTTTCTTCAAAAAAAAATTTATTTTTCTGTCATTTTTTAAAAATTAAAATATATATATATATATATATATATATATATATATATATATATATTTGGTATTGCGATTTGAACCAGAAAAAAGAATCCTGTATTAATTTTTGAATATGAGAGTAAGAAAACGCGCTCACTTTCCTGTTTTTTAAAAAAGTAATGAGGTAAAAGAGCAAAGGCCCTATCTCATTTTTAAACAAAAACACAATAAATGGTGCATACGGTAATATACATACGCTGATTATATTTATGAAATAAAACCGATCTTTCTCTATTCAGTTATATTTTTAATTTAAAATAAAACATAAAAGGATTTCAATACTTTTAATTTATTTTAATTAAAATCATATAAAAGATATTTTTAGGTTAACTGAATATTTTTCGGAAAAAATTTAAATTTTCCTTCCTAGTGTTCTCTTTTTCGAACTTCTTGTATTAAATAAAAATTCATTTCTACATCGACATTTGTGATGGACATAACACACATTCAGTCAAAAAATTTTAACTTTAATGGGGGATATACTTCTTCAAATGCGCATGACAGTACTTCTAACCATTTTCTACTCAAGTTAAATTTCTTATCTTTCTGTTTCTTTTATTACAAGGAAAAATGTCACACATCGATAACTACATTTTCACACAATTCAGTCATTACAAATTCTATTGTGAGAAAAGTTCTCCCTAATTAATTTTGTCTTTCAAAACAGTACACTTAAAACAATTTTGTTCAGTGAAGTTAACCGACAGTTCCACAATGTATACCAAATTTTAAAAACAAATTTAACACTTGAAAATGTATCCTGTATTAAATTTTTCAGAATACACAAATATTTACTGCTGTCGGAAAGATATAGTATGAGATGTGGTGTGCGGTTGTAAAAGAATGTTTCCGTACGTGTAGACTATTTTTAAAAATTTAAATATCACTGAAGCTGATCATATAACTGCAAATGAGCCTTATTTTAGTGTGTGCTGGTATCAAAGTAAAACACTTTACAATATTAAACAGCCTATGGGTTTATACTCAACATCAATCTATTCGCAAAATGGCTTACAACTTCTATTCAAATTGTAAAGAAACTAAAATATAAATATATCTTACTGCAGTCAAAAATATACATAATATGTATATAAATATCCTATTCCTCTACTTATTTCAGTACATTTTTAAAACTGTAGCTGAATGCAATTTTTTATATTTATAAACGAGGAATAAAAGCTCACACAGTCGTAAAAATGTATTTATCATTTTTAGATACACTACTATAAAACGTATATGGATTGTAAGATCAGTCATAAATTCCTAAAAGCTTTTAGAGGAGCTAAAAACATGTAATTTTGGATTGATAAAATGTTTAATATAATACACAAATATACATGTTATTAAGGAAATACATTTGAAAAATCAAACTCTCTTCTGAAATAAACGAAATTGAAAGAAAAATGTTTAATTGCAAATGAGTGGAAAAAATGTTTATCTTAGGGGTATCCCAAAGTAAGGCAATCCTCAAACTTAAGACTCAAACTCAGAAGCACAACAATCCATGAGGGCCAGGAACTTCTGTGCCCATCATAATACACGTGACCATTGGACGCTGAGGTGCATGGACAGATGTCCCGATTTGGTGGTCTGCCTGAAGAGAGACCTTCAGTGTTTAAGACCCGAAGCAAGCTTGGTACTCATTTATCGACCCAATGAAGTGGGGATGAAAGGCAGAGTTGACCTTGCGCAGCCCGTAAATAGAACCGTAGACCTGTGGTGTGGAAGCACTATACACACTATTACTCAATCCTATTCGGTGAAAAATAAAATTTAATGTTAGAATCTTATATAAATCCCTAATGAATGAGGGAGTCCAAACTTTTTTTCATGTAAACTGTTTAGACGGAAATGGTTAATTATGAACATTTCACAAGTTGCAAAAATTAAAATTAACCGTTATAGTTTACATAAATTTTTAAGGGTACAAAAGGTGTATTTCGGCTGCACGAATTAATTTTAAAAGGAATACGGTTACGAAAAAGTAGTACAAATCTATCTAAATTAGGGTTAGTTACCTTACATATTGTCAAACACAACAATGTATTGGAAGCCAATTCCACAATTCGTTGTTATAAAAATGTATGGAAAATTACAAGATTTATTTTTGCATTTGTAATTTATATATATATAATTTTTCCTGGGAGCTTTAAAAGCTAGAGCGGCATCCATCAAAACCACGGTTCTCTCTCTGTTTTTCCAGATCACCCCTGACTAAGCCGGCTCTGCCATAGTAAGTGAAAATGCCGGATTTTGTTTGTCAAGATCATTTTATAGCAGACTGCATTTTTCATGTATTTTAGATGGTCGTTTTATATTTTCTACATCAATATCTTAATGTCTGAATTTAAAATTACATAAAATTCTTGACATTCCCATCAATGACCATGATCTTTTTTATTAGTATATGAATGTGTCATCAAACGATTACATGACTAATATTAAAACATTATTTTAACCATTTAATTAATATTAAGTATAACATAACGCACACAAATTTTCTAAACTTTAAAATAAATATTTCGAAAACTACTTCAGATATACTCAAAATGTTTTATTCCTACGCTTTAGCTTCTCAGTTTTGCTTCTATGTAAGAATTTATTGTAATTGTATACTCATCAATTTTTTAGTATATTTTTTGCTCTTAGCATGCGGTTTTCAACTGAATTGTATGAAATCTTTGAAATATATTAAATGAATGATTGAATATTAACGTCGCACTGTTCAGCTACACGAGGGCTTTTGGCGACGGACCACGTAAGTTTGAACCATGGTCAAGTGACGTGGACGACACTTGAGCTAGCACCCCCTCTCCTAACTACCACACCACACCAACGGAAGGACGTTTCAGCTCTCGAGAGATTTAACGTGCATCGCTGCCCTACACGGTGGGTCTTTAGTGGTACTGGGCTCGAACTCGTGACAAAGCAAGCCACGTTCCGATACCTATACCACTCGGCTACCGTGGCCGAAATATATTAAAATATACAAAAGAAGCTATATAATAAAATTTGAAATTTTTATTATACTCAAACAATTGCTAAAACTTATAGTAAATATTTTTTAACTGCGCGATGCATTTTTTTTCGAAATATCAAATGGAATTTCTAGCATAAAATTTCTATCTTTATAAAGTCGAGATTTCAAAAAATATCCAGATTTTAATTACTTATTCAGTTAGCCTTTAAAAAAGATAAATGTTGGGGTATTTTGTATAAATGGACATTTTTGAACAATCTATCAATAGCTCGAATTTAAAATTGATTTTTATGTTTATTTATATGCTCAAATGTCTACTGTAAATGTTTCCGTATATTTTTGATTACAATTTATTAAAACATTCAAGTTATAAAAAAATGTGTGAAAATCTTCATTCATGTTGTCTTTGATGTAAACTGAAGTTCAAGCACTTAAAATTCAAATATAATTCGGTGTATTTTAACAATATATAACCAGGCACTGTACTTAAACTTCCCTGAACACTTAGGCTTTTAAATCTAAAAAAAAAAAAAAAAAAAAACTAATTAAGATTTATTAGTTTTTTTTTCGTTACTATTTTTATCAAAGTGTAAGAAAATGTTTCAAATGATTTGATGAAGTTTAAATTTATTCATTTTTAGTGGTTGGAAAATTGAAAAGGTTCCAAATTTTAAAGAGTTTGGTGTTTTATTATTTTTTTCGGTATCTTATAATAAAATAATCATGTTTCAAAAACTGAAAGCTTTGATTCAAATAAGAAAAAATGAAGCGAAAGAATATACTTAAAAAAGATAATTTGTCTAACTATATAAAATAGCAGATTGCACTGACACGCCCCAACTTGTTACAGTTTCAAATTAATATGAAACCAAAAGGGAATTGTAACATATTTTACTTATGCGTTGGGACTTTACAAAACTTTAAAAAACGAGGTAAAACAAATTAACACTTCCTGGGGTCTAAAGAAATTTCCCTCGATTTTTTTACGATTGCCCCAGGGTCAAAACACGGGGTTCCCTGCGAGCCATAAAACTCCTGCTGTGTTGCTTCCTCCGTCCCTCATTATCTTTCAAAATGTTAAACCTTAAAAAAGGGGGAAAGGATTTCAGAAAAGTGCGGTTAATCTGCTTTTGAAAACGTTACTTGAAGGCAGAAAAATCCGTGCAGTCCATTTTCGAAGCATCTTTACACTGACGGAATTTTCCGTGCTATCCGGTTAGAGGGTTAAATCCTTTTCCTGTTGTTTTTTATAAGAAACTTCTGTCATAATTTTGACATTCTTATTGTTGCCTTTTCTAAATATTTTAAATATTGCTATAGATTGGAACCTATTATCACTAGAATTTTTCTTAAATATACATAATAACACTTTTAAACATTTTCACAATCAGGAAAAATACATTTTAAAGGATTTTTTAGAAATATAATAGTAAAATGAAGTAGTAAATAAAAACTATTTCACACTGAAAACATCGATTTTTTAATTTTTAGCGCACCAGTGTTCTACGGGACACTGATTAAGAGACTTTCGTTTATGTCTTGGATGAGTGGTTATGTTCTGAAGTATTTTTTATATTTGTATTCATTAAAAATTAAACGATTGAGAATTAAAGCCTTTATGTATTAATAACAAATAAAACATAGTTTAATAAGATTGAAAGTTAATGTTAAAAATGCTTTGGAGGTTATACAGGATTCAAGTCATTGTTGTCTGCTTATTAGGGCTGCTAATTCTATATTACTTAGATATCACTGTGTATTCAAATTAATTATCAATTTAATAATTGTCCTTCGAAATTTAAAATTCACGCCTGAAATTTTGCAATTCATTTATCTAAAGGATGTTTTTGCATTGAATTTGTATTTTTAAAATATATATATATTTTTAAATCTTATAGTCTTTTAAATGTTTCCTTAAAATTCTTCCATATTATAAATTGCAGATAATTTATTAACTCAATTTTTAAGTTTTTCGAAATATGCATTTAGATGAACTTTATTAGTAGCATACAGAACTGTTTTACAATTTTTTAAAGGTATTTTATACATTTTTTATGTATTTTAATAATTAATTATACACATAGTATATATAATTAAGTATACACATAACATATATAACTAAGCATACACGTAATTAATTATACACATAATATATATAATTAAGTATACACATAACATATATAACTAAGCATACACGTAATTAATTATACACATAATATATATAATTAATTATACACGCAATATATATAATTAATTATACACATGATTAATTATTAGACTGCATTAATTATTCTTTCAAATTGTCCGTGTAAAACAGAGGCTCCCAAACTTTTTGTCTCATAGACTCAACATTTTGTCCCTTGCCATGTTTTTCGGTATGGAGTAGACTCCTACTTAATTAATATTAAATTTTTGCAAATTTATCAACTTAAATGTCTTTTGACTGCTAGTACTACTACTACTTTAAAATAATTTAATTTATAACTAATGAAGTATAGAGTTACAGTTTTTTAAAAAAGCATATGTTAATTAATTAAATTGAAAGTTAATTAATATATAAAATAACTGTTAAATAAAACAACCAAGCAACATATAATTGATTTTAATGAGAGGGTTGAATCTGGCGCTACAATAACAAATTTTCTATATTTAGTATGAATCTTGTCAGGTTTAACCTTATATATCCTCTGGTAGTAGTGTCCAGTTTCTTTTTTTTTTTTTGTTTTGGAGATAGGTAACTGCTTGAAACTTCTTCTTACTAGGAAAAATAATTAAAAAGTTCATCACGATATTCCATAATTCTGACAAATAACAGGTTTGCTTTTTAAAGTCAAAACTGCAGGAATCCATTTCTAAACTATAAATTCTTGCATATCACGATCAGTTCCCGTTGTCATGTGACATTTTTTCCCAATGTGACTATGTAAAATCATTGCCAATTCACAAACTCAATAAAAGACAGTTAAATGTTGAACGTAGGTTAAAACGTACTGACTGGTTGTCTGGGTTAATTTCAGAAAATTCTGGACCTCCAGTATTATACATCTTTAGTTTAACTTTGGAAAGAAACTCTGAGATGGTCCGTGTTTTTAAAAAATATTTATGCTACCACCTTGTACGGACAAATTAACGTCATTAAATTTGGTTTTCAATTGATTAAATTTTCTTTGAAAATTGAACTCACGATCTAGTTTAATGAGAACCAATATCACTTAGAACCCCACTTACACCTCATTGATTCAAATTATTTTTTGCTGACGTGGACCCCCTTGCAGGTCGTCATAGATCACTTTGGGAATCACTGGTGAAAAGATCTTAATATTAAAAGGTATGTTATAAATTCCTCTTAAAAATGGCAATATCATGCAATATATATATATATTGTTCAAGTTTAAATAATTTAATCTTACAAATATATATAATATATATATATATATATATATATATATATATATATGGCTAACTTAATAGTCTTAGAATAGATTAGAAAAATTATGTATTTATTTCACACATTACATTCAATAAAAAGAAAAAATGTGTCTATATAAGTAAAATTAACTTATTTATATCTTTGAAAATTCTTTTAACAGTTTGAAGCAATATAAATTAAATAGTTAGCAATTACAGACTAGTTCATTTATTATTAAACAAAACTATCACAATATATTACTATTACAAAACAAAATCATTATAATAAAATAACTGCGTTGTATTTCAACTTCGAGCTATTGCTGTTAGGATCCTTTATGTATGGTAAATAATTAATAAAAGGACTCAAAAGTTCATTAATGTTTTGCATTTTAAATGACCTACTATCGTCCTTTATAAGCGAATAAGGAAGTTATTTTTATACGAGAGGCAAATAATATTTTTTTCATTTGAATGACAATGTCAATCGAAAATGTTTTAAGATTACGGTACATTCAAAAATACGAAAACACACATACCTAAAAATGTTAAACCACATTAAAATATTCTACGAAACTGATGTCATTATTATTTATGTATAAATAAATAAATAAAATATAAAAAGCGCAAATGTAGCAAAATAATTTTTATTTTCACTTTATCTTACGTGATGATCAAAATTCCTGGACATTAAACATCTAAAAAAGAATTTGAAAATGAGAATTTTGTTACCTTCTTTGTTGTCTTACTTTGTCATGTCTGTTTAAGCACAGGAAACTAAAAGAATTAGTTCGAAGTCAAACTGACACAAGATTCCTCAGTTTTCTTCGAAAAAGGGTCTTTTTCTCAAGGTCATCCTGTCCCTTTCTTTTCATTCATAAAACTTGACCGTGCTTTTCATTACTTTTGTTCACCCCCTAATCTCTGCCAAAATCTATCTCTTTCAATAGTACCCGAATTCACGTATACAAAACAGTAACAGTTTTAGGAAATTAGTTGAAAGAGAAGAAACTGGATGCCGAAATTCTTCTTTATCACCCCTCCCCCTTCCCCATGGGACCAGCGTTGGGAAACATGACTTTAAATACTAATGAATACTCGTTAAAAAAAAAAAAAAAAACTTTAGGATTCCACAGAAAACGTGAATATTTTGCATACACATTTTTAATTTTTTTTTCCTTCGAATTTTATTCTGACTCATTTATTTTCCTCATATACTAGTTAATTTTACAGCCATTTTGCCGCCTCCTAAGGTTTGCAGCCCCGGGCAGGGGTTCTGCTTGTTCCCCCTAGCGCCAGCCCGGCAGACAGGTTTCATGCCCCCGGTGTTGCACGAATATTTTTGAATGCATTACTTATTGTCATAGAAATTCCACTTCCTCTCTCGCTATCAGCCGATTCTGGTATGTGTGTGTGCGCTTGGTATATTAACATGATTACAAAATTCCGTTGTAATTTCCCACAGTTAATTATTACTGTGCTTTTTTAAAATGTTGGCTACCACTGAAGACCAACTGCTAAGAGAATCGATGCGTGTTGAATCTGTGGAGAGCATAAACGTCCTAACGCTGATGTGATATGGTAGTTAAGAGAGATGGGTGCAGCTCAAGTCCCATCCTCGTCACTTAACCATGGTTCAAAATTTCGAAATCCTTCACCATAAGCTCTCGAGTACGTGAACAGAGAAACTTTAATATTCATTCACTTACTTTACAACTTTTAGCCCCCAGAAACGAAAAGCAAAATTGTTAAAAATAGCTATATGCTGAAAAATTACAAAAAGTCGATAGTTGAATTAATTACAAAAATTCACAACTATATTAAATGTTGAATTAAAATTGTGAGCATTTTTCGAAATGTTTCTATACTCGTGAAAACAAGTTTCATGGAAATGTTTTTATAAATGAAGAGTTATTAAAAAATCTGAATTTGATCAAAATTTATTAAAGCATCTGAATTGATAAAAAAGTTATTAATTATTTAAAATTGGAGTATTTTTTTGAGGAATTCTTAAAAAAAAAACAGTTTGTGACATTTTATTTGATATGGATTTATTTTAGAAAAAATCTTAAAATATGTAAAGTATCGTTGTTTTGTAAAAAAGAAAAAAAAAAATACCGCATCTCGAGGCGAAATAAATTATCTTTCCAATTACAAAATTGCTGGCTAAGTTATTAAAATCTGGAATAAAATGTGTGCATTTTTAAAAAAAAATCATAATTAAGCTAGTTTGAACCCGGGTTTAATCGGAAGTAATCAAGCGCTTTGCCGAACGCGCCACGAACTTGGAGGAAATAATTGTGAGAATACCTTTAAGAGATAAAGGGAAGAGATATTCAGTTTCGCCAAATCTGGTGATTTTCATTATTTATAGGAATCTTCTTTTCTATTGCTACCTTTCTTCAAACGTGGAGTACACGGGAGAAAAGAATCCCTTGGCGCCAAACAGGTTTTACCGCCAAACACTTGGCAATTGTAAAATTGCGTTTTTGTTAAAGTTTTGATTTTTTTTTTTTTTTTTTGAGGACTTCATTTTTAAGTTAATGCCTTCAAACTTCACTTACAGATTGTAAACTTGGGTAATTTTTAAAGAAAAAAATGAAAAAAATGCTACTTTGTGTTTGTGTGATTATATGTAGATTAGGGTAAAAAACGAAAAAGTTTTTTAAAAAAAATGTAATACTTAAGCAATTTTTTCAATCTTAGTACAGATTACGGATAATATTGTTCTACACATGGAAAAAAATCGTGAGATTATTTTTTATACATAACGAGTTTATTTAATATTTAATTAAAATCTTGAGTCTCTCTTAAAAAGATCTCTTAAAAGATCGTGAAAAAAGGTTTTTGAATATTTTTTCTTCAAATGACTAATTCTAAAAGAGAAAAGCAGGGAATTTTTTAGTGTAGAATTACATTTCATTAACTCGAAAGATCGAAAACAGTTTTAAATATCATTTTCATAAAAACGTATTGATTTTGACTTATTTTAGAAAAATTGTAAAAAATAAAAAAAAAAATATACCGTATCCTGACAAAAAAAACGATCTATCCGATACTGTAGCTATTTTTTGTCTGAGTTTTATAGTAAGAATTAGATGGGTTTTTAAAACGTGGGGAAAGTCGGAACTTCCCACCGCTGAAATGATAATGACGCTTAGCAGAATGAAAAGCCTACAGGGGTAAATCAATTATGCGTTTTAAAACTTTTAATTAATATATTTTCAACTTATTGAAACATCGGAATACAAATGGTTCATTCCTGATCTTTGGTTCCTTCGTCGAGTTTCTGCGTCGTGCGTTTCGTGAGAAAATAGTTGTACATACAAACCAAGATAGATACGTTTGTTGACCTATGAGTTATAATAGTGTAGAAAATTTATATAAAAGGGGGAGAGGAACATGCTTTTTAGCCAGCCAACATGCCTCCTTTCTGTTTATAATACTGAGAAAAATCTAATTGAAAATAAAGGATAGAATATCGAAAACCACAACAAGAAAAAAGTAACTTACCTAAAATTGCATTCAAAATGCATAGTCCTTGCTAAATCTCATCTCAGTACAATAAACAAGTTACTGCCAGATTCTAGACCCAAATTCGAAACCAAAGCACGGAATGTTCTCAGTAATAGCAAACGTATTTAATTAATAGAAATAAAATAATTAAATAGTATGAATAAATACTTCCGTGTGTGTTTCTTGAGGGACGCAGGGTTATAAATGTGTTTAACTATTAAAAAATTACTATGTGATTAAAATAAAACAAAGGAAATAAGTAATTTTACCTATAATTTTAATATGTAGGCAACTCTATCTACCTTTGAAAAATGATAAATTTATAATAATAAATTATTAATATTCTAAGAAATTTAATCCTTACTATTTAGAATTTACGTATACAAATAGCTATTAATTAAATAAGTTGGGTATTTTTGAATTAACCAGTATTTAATTAAATGTTTCTAGTTTTTTTTTCTGATTTTTAAACTAGAAATTTATTGCGTTGCATGCATTTATTAACAATATTTCTGAATATGGAAACATGTACATTACTCTTCCAATGAGGCACTTTTATACTATCGAACTTAAATTAATCTCTTTTGTAATAAATATTAGCAATTATAACATTACATTTAGAGAAATTTTGCTTCATTTGCATTAGTCTGCACTAAATCGAGATATGGAGGATGAAAATTAGTGTTAGGTTTAAAATTGTCTTGCTCGCCAAAAAGAAAAATATCATAAATGTAACGAAAACTGTAATATTCAGAACTACCTACGATGCTATTTTCAAAATGATGTAAATATAAATTGACTAGACAATTGTTAGCCGTGCCACCTTGTGGCAAACATTAAATCTGTTAGTTACCTTTATAATATACTGTTCGAATTAATTGAGACATGTATTTTTTCTTGTCTGAGGTGGCATGTGATTATCAGTGATGTCCTGAACCCCCAAAAGTCGCTTATATCTTCCTCGTGGTAATGTATTTAATTGATTTAGACCAGGGGTGGTGAACCTTATGAATCGTCGTGTCATTTTTTTCCATATAAATATTTAAGTAGGTTTAGACGCACCACCAAACGATTTTGTCTAAGGTTTATTGGGAAAATATAAAACTAAATACTAACAACACAAAACTATTTAAAAAAAACAGTGTGATTTCTGCTGTTGTAGATTAGATGTCAAATAACTAACATCAGGATTGTAAGAATTTACTTTTATCAGAATGCACGCTGAGTCGGAGTCACCTGCCAAACAGCTTCTAATGCTATCAATCTCCGAAAATAATGACTCGTAGGCATAGTTAGATGAAAATATGGTTAAAGGAACATGAACCAGTTTGTTCAAACAGTTAAATGTGTGGAATTGAATTCTATGTTTCCAAAATTTCGTTACTCGCATTTTTGATTATATTGCTTGTTAATTTTTTGTTTCAATACATTCCAACTTTTTCTTGTTTCAATAAGTTTTTGAATCCATAGTAAACTAGACTGGAAATCAATAAGGTACATTTCAAATTCTTCAATTTCAACCAATCGAATTGGGACAAGTTTAATTTATCAAGTTAGTACATCAGGGTACATAATATAATCTTGAGCATTTCCAATAATTCTTTGAACTGAGGAAATCTCGCTGAAAATTCCCTGATTGACGAATCAATTACGGAAATATTTTGAACTAATATGAAAATCGTTTTGTCCGGTGGCGTGCCCAAAATATTGTGCCACGTGCCATCCGTGCCATCAATGGCACGCGTGTCATTGGTTCGCCATCCCTCATTTAGACTGTACTACTCTTTTGATTGATTTTGGTGTATCAATTGTCCAGTTGTGAGCTTTTCAATGTTGCAGCTGGTGGTTATAATTTTGCGTTCATTTTAACATGTATTACTTTTTACTCTATGATTCATTCATGGCCGTGGTAGACGAGTGGTAAAGGTATCGGACCGTGGCTTGCCTTGTCACGAATTCGAGCCCAGTACCACTAAAGACCCGCTGTGTAGGGCAGCGATGAACGTTAAATCTGTCGAGAGCTGAAACGTCCTCCCGTTGGTGTGGTGTGGTAGTTAGAGAGGGGGTGCCAGCTCAGGTGTCGTCCACGTCACTTGACCATGATTCAAAATTACGTGGTCCATCGCCAAAAGCCATCGTGTAGCTGAACAGTGCGACGTTAATATTAAATCAATAAATCAAATCAATCAATCTAAGGAATCATTCTAAAATAATTACTCTTAGAGAACACATTTATGAGACTGTAAGAAACATAGCTATGGTAAGGGCAATTCAAGTGTTTCAAAGGATTTTTAAACTTTGGAGATTCCAGAACAGCATCTCCAAAAAGAAAAGGAAAACGGGCTGAAACGGAAACTACTGCAAGAACTGATAAAATTCTAATAAGAAAATACAAATTAAGTCCAAGAAAGATGATCAAAGATTTTCAAAGGGTTTATTCGATTATGGTGTTGAGGTGAGTCCTTCAACTATCCGGAAAGTCTTCTGGAAGTTAGCCGTAAGGTAACAAGTCGTAGGAAAAAGCAATTTTCAGTTCAGAAAATTGAAAAACCCGATCCTGGGCTGTTAACGACTAAAAGAAGGGATTTTCCAGTGACGAAACACATTTATCAGTGCAGGGATGCAAAATAAGTGTACGTAGACAAAGTAAAGAACAAACTCTTCTACCTGGCCATACCCAACTAAGGGTAAAACATCCTTCTAAACCAGGGGTGTCAAACTCGAATGATATTAAGGGCCACGTGGTCTATTTTACTATAAGATGAGGGCCGCATGTTTACGATTTTTAAAAATCAATAAAATACGATTCTTATAATGTATTATGCATTTATTAATGCAAAGCTCAATGTATTGTGTATTATGCACACGTAGTCGTTTTAATTTCATTTTTTATTTTTTAAACTTTATGTATACATATTTTATATTTTTAATAAAAAAACAAAAATAAACATTTTTTTAAAGAATTTCAATTTAACATTACTCTTTTTAGAAGATATTTGACATCAATTATTTCACAAAAAAGTCATCCAGATTTGATTAAGAATACTGATCTGATGTAATTTTTAAAATGGACGATAAATGTTGATTGTGGTTAATCTTATCTTTCTGAATTCTCGCTATTTTTCATTAAAGAAAATAATTGCCGGCATAAATAAGTGCTTCTGAACATAGCCCTTATTCTCCTAACAAACGATAAATTTTAAGAAAAAGAACTAAAAAAATACAAGTATGTATAAAAATCTTGAATTCCAACTTCCATACATGTTTGTTTCAACAAAGAATAACATTGGATTTCAATTAATTTATTTGTAAGCTTTCATCAACAATTTCGATATCGAATGATAGAGATAAAGTAAAAATGCGAAATTATAATTTACAAATCTTAAAATTAGATTAATAATTCCGTTTCAAACAATTTAATTGTGTGAACGTATTCAGTAAATTTTAATTAATGGGATTTAATCAACAAATATTGGCAGCTTTTAAAGTGAGACAAGTTTTCTTTTTCTATTTAATTTCATCGAAGTAATAATATTTAATATTATCAAATATAGTTGTAACAATATGATTTTTGCCTTAAAGCTTAAAATGAAGTTGATTAAGGTAACTTGTGATATCAACTTAGAAAGGCAGGTCCTCTATCCATAGTCCATTTTTTAATTCAGCACAATCATAATATTTTTATTACCAAGAAAATTATAATTTCGTCCAGCACTTTGAAGAATCATTTTAACACTTTCTGATTTGAAAGCCATTGAATTTATCTACAAAATGATATATAGATCATTGAATTCATTCTCTATTTTTCGAGAAATGAAACTATTTTAAAAGGACTATAAGTCTATGTTCTTAAAATAATTTAGAAATTTGGCGACCCTTTTAAAAAAATGTCAGATGTTTAAAACTGAGGAGCACAATACCTGATGATGTATAATGCAATGGGAAGGATCAAAATTATTATTGCTGTGCTGTTTGCATGTTTCTTTTAATCTTGCAAAAACTCCTTTAGTAATATTAATCATGGTAGGCACACCATAATGCAAGGCAAAACAACTTTTCTATTGGTAATTTATATTACTTCAAAATATCTAGAAGTACATTACAAGTATTAGCTCCAGATATTGTACTTTAAATATGAATGATTTCCGAAAGTCCTTCACTTATCTTTAAATCAACATCGCATCCTGGAAAAAAAAAAAAAAAAAGCTACTAGCTGAGAGAAATTTCATATGTATATACTTTCATCTCAATATTGCAATAAAGTAGCTTGAAATGTTGATATTATTGAATTATGCTGATTTCTCAAATTCTCCGCTATTTTATCAACTCTGCTGCCAACAGTACTTCAACTTAAACTTACATTTTTAATTTGCTTTACTTAAACTGGACATAATACTTCCGCTGTTTTAAATAAACATTAACTAATAAATTCCCTTTCAGGAGACTTGGTACCCTTTGAACTTTTTTTTTTTGTGTATTTAAAAATTACATTTTAACATTTTATATAATGTTTATATTCAAGAAAATGATACGAGATGAAATGTTTCACATATTATTCACATAATTTTAAAAATATAAATTTTTGAAGAAAATTTGGAAAATTTTAAAATTTTACTCCTTTTGTAACTATTAATTGTTTGACCCAAAAAATTTCTGTAATATTCTTATGGATGTTAAAAACAACTTAAGAGATCGATTTTACAATTACTTAATTTGTTTTTGTGAAAAGAAATAAAAAGTTGATATGCATGCTAAAAATTAACGTATAAAAGCCACAATATCTCTTACATTTTAATTTTTTAAAGAAAAGTATTCAGTTTAAATCAAAATCGATCCCTAATTTGTTACATCCTTTATATGTAACCCAAAGAAAAAAATAGAAGTGATTGGTACATATTTGTGGAAGGAGTAGCATTTTGAATGCACTAATGTTTCGAAAAACACAAACTGAGAAAACCACTTTAAAGTGTACAATTCTGAAAAGATAATTATAATATGCTTAAATAAACTTAAAATACCACTCTAAGATATTAGTTATTCATTTTTCTTTAAAATAATTGCAGATTTTCGTATTTTCTTAACCCATACTTTTTTATAAATGATCAATTTTAAAGAGTATTAATTGCAGTAGAAAATTCAAGGAAAGTGTTAATTTTTTTATCACGACAGAAATTTTAGTTTTTTTTCTTCTCATAATATTGAAGCATTACATTTTTATGAAAAACATATCAGGAATAAGAACTGAAATTATGAAATTATTAATATAAAGTGCCTTAATTCAAAAAAATTTTACATGCTCACATTTTACAAAGAAAAGAAAATACATTATTGTATTGCCTCGTTAATATTCTGCTTTAAATAATACACATTATTTTTATAGTTATTATTTCTCTTTATAAAACATAATTTTCTTAATCAAAACGCGTTTTTTAATTTTTTTCTAAAAGGGGAATTGCCTAATTTGTTTTCAAATGAACTTTTACTCAACTTCTAATATTCCGACATGCACAAATGATATATCAATGGAAAGATCATAATGCAAAGACTAATATTAAATAAAAATTAAAAACAGATAGGTCGGTCACTTTTGGGATATCAAGTCCCCTTCAGCAAATGGTTTCGACTACTTTCGAGATTAAATATAATAATGAATAACTTTTTTACAGCAGATGCATAGTCTTCAACAAATTTAATGAGTGGGCTAGACCAGTGTTTCTCAAACTGTAAGGCGCCACCCTGGGGGCGCGATAACTTTACAAGGGGTGCGCGAGCATATCGAAAATAAAAGATTTAAAAATAATTAATTTACTGGAATGAATTAAAACAAAATACTTTCAGACATAATAAAAAATGCACTTTTACTTTGATATAATTTATAGGCGTGCGCGATATTAAGTCAACAAAAATTAAAAATTTCTTAAATACTTAATTAGCTATCTTTGATCCTATAACCAAATAAAAAAATTTATTTGATTTGCTGTAATCCCATGATCAGATATTTTTTTATTACGCTTTCTTTATAAACATAACATGCAACTCTTTCAGAGAAAAAACAGATCCCAGACGCAGAATCGAAAAAAATTTAGGAACATAAAAATTCATCACTGTCATTATTTTTGAAATACTGCACATTATAGCTGTAATCTGTTTAACCTTATAAGTTATTGGTACAGTTAGTTATGACCCCTCTCTTATGTGTTTATTTCTCATTTAGGGAAGTTGTAAGTAATGTATTTCTCTGTTAGGCTTTTTTGCATGCAAAAGAGTTTTATGATGTTTGGAAAACCACGGAGAGCTCTTTGAAGGATTACATGGCCTAGAATTATTTTTAAGAGTTTTCTATACATATGAAGCATAATGCGAAACACATTTTACACAATTTCATATAATCATAATGAATACACTTTTTACCCGGAAGTGGTCGCGCGGGACGCAAAGATTTCGAAATCGTTAGTTCTGGCAAAACTGTTTATTTGTTACCAAAGAAAAATTGAAAAGTCCTTGAAAGTAGGTAAGTAAACTTTCTCATACTTAAATTATTAATTGAATAAAAATTTGTATCGTATACAATACAATAATTATTAAAAAAAATAAATGAATTAGGTGACTCAATAACCCTGCTCGACCGTATCGGGTGCGCGCCTGCTCCCGGGTTAAAACATGTTGAAGTCTTTTCGCTTTAAATATTAAAAAATAATACAGTTATTCTTCATCGGAATTTTATATTATTGTTCATTATTTAACATCAAATATAAGTGCTAATTCTGTGAGGCTTAAAATTACCATTCACTTAAAACTAATTATAATTTGAGCAACCATTTTAAAAATCATTTTACATTTTTGTAAACATTGTCGAGAATTTGGCTTTGCACTCCCTACAATTCAGCTATCATATCAATAATGTTTTATTTTCTTATAAATTAACTCGTGCAAAGAGCGGGCACTTCAGCCGGTATTCTTTAATGTATCAGTGCTGCACAGAGTATTTTATAACTAATTAATTAATACTAAATTAAGAACAAGTTTAATAAGTATTAACGACTTCCATGAGCTTGTCTTGCAAAGCAAAGTTTTTATAAGGAATGCTTATGATTAGAAATTCACCCTCTGAGTTCTTTTTCTATATTTAGCTGATATCTATATTTTGTCTTCTAATTTGCCACCGCATTTTGCAATATGTTCAATTTAAAAATTAGAGAAAAGAAAAATAACATATAATTATCCTATTATTTTATTTTTTTATTTATTTTTAGCTTAAAAGTAGTATACAAAATTTTAATGTTTATGTTACTAATTTGTATGGCTTATAATTAAGATCGTCTATTGTAGCTTTAGCGTCAAAGTGCATTATTATTGCATTCAGTACATTATTAATGTATAAGAGGGGCGCGATAAAAATTTTGATCGAAAAGGGGGTGCCAGTATTGAAAGTTTGAGAAGCACTGGGCTAGACTGTTTTTAAATAATTGATCTCACACACTCAGTTTGGATAAGGTGTCTTGACAAAGTTTTGCTAAGTATTTGTGCCAGTTTGGGATGATTTGTGTCATAGTGCCTAGTAAGAATATATTCCATAGCAACTGAATTAGGTTTTAGATATCTAGCTTATTTGAATCTTATTTTGAACAGAAAAAAACTATTACAATGCCCTTTTCTTGAAAATTATGGCATTCCTTTTGAATTGATCTATCTTTACTCATTGTTGAAATTTGATTGTGCTTTCAGTCCCAAACGATTAAGTATACACTGATCATTATCTTAACCGTCTTGAATATTTTTTTAAACTTTAAAAAACATCTCTGATTGGCTCTTGTTGATTGGACACTCTAAACAGAAAAGAAGTCGCAAACACGAAGAATCGTGTACCATCCTTAGTAAAGAATATACATAATGCATTTCAGAATTTAATTAAAAATGTAATTTATTATAGTAAAATCAAATGAAAACGTTTAATAAATTATAAAATATTACATTTTAATCTTACAACCATTCACATTATCAAAAAGGACTTCTTTTAAAACAAGAACAGGTACCAGACAAATATATTGTATATCCATCTATCTATCTATCTATCTATCTATCTATCTATCTATCTATCTATCTATCTATCTATCTCTCTCTATATATATACATATATATATATAGTCTTATTCTCTACAAACAAGAGATAACATCCAACAATCACATTCGAAAAACACAAAGACAGTAGGAAAATCACACAATGAAGGACATATGAACAACTGAGATTAAAAATTATAAAGTGGATGCTGTGCAGTATTATAAACATTGCTGACTTAGAACAGCTAATATATAAAATAATGTAAAAGAGGGGTTTAACATGTTTTTGGCCAGCCAACCTTCCCCCTTTATGTAAATAAAACTGAGCAAAACCTATCGAAAATAATGGATAGGAATATCTAAATCCATTACAAAATTGAGGTAACTCACCTAAAAATTGCGCTTAAAAATGCAGAGCCCACGCTAAATCTGAGTGCAATAAACAAGTTATTGCCAGATTCTGGACCCTAATGCAGATTCAAAGCATGTGAATGACTGAAACGTAGCACTTAACAAAAAGTTTAACAAGAATGGAAATAAAAATAAATAATAGAGTTACAAATCACCATAACTTTAGTAACACTAGAGTACATATGAATAAAATAATAATAAGTAATTGTATCTAATATTAGAATATGAAGGTAACTATAACTATGCAATATGTAAGTTTATAGTAATAAACTATTACCAATCTCAGAATTCTTAATCCTTACTATTTTGAATAGCTTTATTCATATAACTATTAAAAATAATTGGGTATTTCTGATTTATGCAATATTTAGTAAAATTTTTATAGTTATTTGTTATTTCTGAATTTTTTTGACACCAGAAATTTGTTGCTTTGTATATAATTAATAACAATATTTCTGAATATAGTTACATGTACATTACTCTCCCAATGAGAAACCTTTATAATATTGAAATTAAAATCTTCTCTTTTATCATAAATATTAAAAATTATTACATTAACTTCTATTTTGATATGCTTGTCAAGAAAATTTGTTTCATTGTTGTTACTATTTGTCTGTATTAAATTAAGATATTAGGGATAAAAATTAATGTTAGGTATAAAATTGACTTGTTTGCCAAAAAATGATTATGTCATCTACATAACGATCAATATAATATTTAGAATTATTAATGTAAGTATAAATTGGTAAGACAGTTTCTCTCAGGGCCACCTTTTGTGAAGGTCCCTTAGGACCTCACTTTGAGAACGAGAATAATTTTGAGTCAAGGAAGAACCAGTAACCATTTTTATAAATAACTTTCTTTATTTGGTTATCTATTGGACTCACACACACACACACACAGAAGGTTAGTGATAAAGTTCCGTATAGATTCGTCACACTTTGGCAAACCTTTAATTTGCAGATAATAGCTACACTTATGACATATATAGTTCTCTTTAACTACAAACCTAAGTGGTGAAACAAATCTATCATTATTAACATTATTAAATAAATTATCTTTATGTGAATTTACAAGTATATTAACCAAATCATCAATATTAATAGATATAAAAAATCTTCAAAATCTAAACTATAGACTGAATAAATTTGTTCAATAAATGATTTACTATTTTTAGGAATGGCTGTGGATTTAAAATGATTTATTGTATCATGTAATATTTCATGGAAAATATTGCCTGTTTTGCTAATATATGTATTAAATCCGTTTGTAACTGTCCTAAATTTGCCTGGGTCCTTATGAAAATTGAGAGTAAGAAATATATGTGGAAATCTAAAATTATTATTAATTTGAATTCTAACTGCTTAAGAAAAGCGAAAATTCGATTATTTACTTCTCTATCAGAAACAGATAACTTAATAAAAGCTTTATTATTATCGAAATAATTGTTGAACATTAATGTTGGATTAAAGCCACATAAATATTTTTCTGGCGGAAGGATAACAGTGTGACGCCTCCGCACGCGCATCTTTCTCGCTTCACTCCCACGCATTCTTTCTACGGGGTTCACTATCGGACCGGTTGATGTGTGCTTTTAGGTCAGACTGGCTGTGTGCCGTACTCTCGTCATCATTTTTCGTATTTGTGTATAAATAAAAGTGTTGTCCCGAGATACCTGAGTGGAAAAAATTCACAAAAAGAACAGCAAGTGGTAGTGGAGCGCGGTTAATCTGTGTGATGTGTTAATTGACTTTGTGAACGGTTAAACCTTTCTACCTACAACGGATAAAATAACAATTCCCGATTTTTAACGGAACGAACTATTTTATTTGGGAGCTTAAGATGAAAGCTGCACTTAGCTTAAAGATATTAGACTCTCTAATCATAAACGAAAATCTGAAAACATTACCCGTAAGGACGAGATTAAGTGGCAGTCAAAAAATTTAGATGCGATATCATATAATAAACTATCGCTAGGTGATGAGCAAGCGTTGCTGTTCGCGGTGGAAGACAACGCGAAAGTACTGTGGGATAAAATTATAGCGACTTTCATCGGCCGGGGCGAAGACCAAAAAATTCACGCAGGCAGTTAACTCAAAACCTCCTCATGAAAAAGGCGAACCAGTGGGGATTATATTTCAAGCGCGAGGGGGATAACGAGTAAGTTTCACTCCCTAGGATTGGACGTGTCGCCGAGTGAATCGGTCTACCATACCGTTAGAGGATTAAATGGAAAATTCTCCAAAGTAGGCGATATTTTAAAAACTTAAAGAGAAAAATCGATGGTGGACGTTCTTCAAATTTTAAGGGAAGAAGGAACAAATGTCCACTTGACAATTAAAACTCGTATGGATGATATTAATGCTGAACCATTTTATAACAGGAGAAAAAAAAAATGGAAAACAAATGAGACTTTGCTATATTTGTAGAAAACAAGGTCAATAGGCAAATGATTGTTACTGTAGAAAAACAACTCTCCATATACAAGCCAAAGGAATATAACACAAAGAAACAATTCGTCTAGAAATTGACATGTATTTACAGCTTCCTATTGAGAAGAAAAACTTCGTTACAATATCTGTATCCTGGATAGTGGTGCATCCTGTCATATGGCTAAAGAATCCGTGTGGTTCAAGAACATTAGTCCAGCAGTAATGGACATTTATTTAGATGATAAAAATTCTATAATGATGAGCAAAGGAACTGAAACATTTCAGCTAAAACCGTGAGTACAAAACATTGTAATTATATTAATCTAACAATTACTAATGTCAGTTATGTTCCTCAACTAAGATGTAATTTACCATCTGTAATATGTTTAATGGATAAAGGTTGTACGATTAAATCAGAAAATAACCGTGTATTGAGAGATATATAATATAAATGATAAATTAATAACTAAAGCATTTAAAAATAATGGTAGATTAGAAATTGAATTATAACTTACGTATAATTCTAAGTGTTATATATCTGACCACTCTACTAATAATTATAAAATTTGGCATAACAAGGTATATATATATGTCATTTAAATTGTAAATATATGCTTAAAATGAAAGATTATATTGATAATGATAATGTAAATAATTTCAAATGTGAAACTTGTGATATAAGTAAATTAACCAGAAAAACTCATCATTGTATTGATATATGTCAAAAGCTCACAAATTCTTGAGTTGCTCCATGCCAACCTGCATGCCAAGTTTACTATTTTGAAGCTTATCTAAGTATCTATTACATTTGTAAGCATTAGAGGTATTTGAAACTTTATTGCAATGCAAAAATCATTTTTAGAATTCATTAAGTATTCCTTATTACAGAATACTCGAGTAATATATGTATTGAAAAAGTCTCGTAGAATCTCTAGAATGACCTGCATTCAAAACTTTTTCACTGTCTACTGTGTTAATCATTACTAGCCTAAAAGATTATAAGAAACTACCAATTATTAGAATATGAATTGCTACAAAATATAAACTAACTAACTAGCCTAACAATAAAGCAAAATAAAAAAGAGTTAATGGTTATTTTCTATCGATGCTACAGATACCATTATAATGTACCACGGAACAAAGACAGATTACATTTACTGAGCCTAGTTGCCAGTCTCGAAATTTATAAATTTAAAATTATTCATATTAGTGTAGAATTTTTTATTAAGTATCTAGTAATTAGAACTTAACATTTATAGCAAAACATTCACTATAGTTATAATGAAATAACATCTAAAATTTAAACCATAAAAATGTACATCCATTTGTTTACAAAAATTTAAAGTAATTCAATAAACTTGGAAGCACTACAAAAATAAATATATTGAAACTTGTAAAAGTTGAAATATAAAATGTAAAAATAAAATAAAAGTACGTTTTTTGAAAAATATAGAAAATTAAAAATTGAAATATAAAACTGGATTAACACATATTTCTTAGAAAAGTACTAATTATACACATAACATAGAAAAATATATTTACAAATTGAAATAAAAAAATATATATATACTTAACATAGAAATAAAACATTTACACCTTCATCATAAAAGTATAATAAAAACAAAACACCAAATGAAACATGATTACTTAAGACTTAAAAGCTACAATATTTTCATCCCTATAGTAATAAAAGTATCAATATTCTAAGTACACATTAATAACACTAAAAAGCAATATATATATATAAATCTACAACGTATTTGCCTGTTACCTGTTTTTGTTTTAAAATAAACATTATTATATTACCTATGTCTCTCTCTCTCTCTCTGTGCATACATGAACAATAATGAAAACAGTAATAATAAGTCATTCTGATTTAAATTTTCACTCAATAAATCTTTTTTTTGTTTCCAAATCTGATATAAAGGTACATATTTTTATGAGCAGCACGCGAGATAATAATGTTTTTCCGAAGTGCCCAGCAAGGTCATTTGGTTTGGACACCCCTGATTTAAAGCAACAAAGAAAACGTTCTAATATAATATATTAAAAAATTAAGCATATTCATTATTTTAACAATAATTATTTTTTAGAGCTTAAAAAATAACAGTGGTTTATTTTCATTTATCCAATCAATCGATGCATAACTATAATTTCCTTCTTAGGTTTTGAAATAGTAAAACAGATTAAAAATGTTCCCATTGAGCAATTAATTAAGACATATCGTTTCTTTAAAAATGGCGTAAATGAAACAATCTGGTTTATTGATAAAGACATTAAATATTTTTTTTAAATTTTAAATAATTAAATGAATATATATATTATTTTTATTATATTAACAATAAAATATTTTCCATGAACATAATAGTAATTATATATTATATATATTATTATAGTCTTACATATAATATTTTATTTATGATATAATGTATACATATAAAATTTTGTGACTAAATTTTTATATAAAATATCATTTAATATTTATTTAACATATGTTTACAAAAATATTATTTATTAATAATTATATTTATAAAACATGATATAAATATTTAATAATTTAAGTAATTATTTTATTTTTTTAAATGCTAAATCAATATTTAAAATATGATTTAATATTCAATAAATATTTTTTAAATAAATTTAATTAACTATAAAAAATAATCAAATGAATTAAAAAATAAGTAACAACCACATAAAAAAATTGCGTGATTCAGGGTGACCGCGTAAGCAGGTGCTCACATACATATTTAGGTTCCGAGCAAAGCACCGAGCTCTTCTCCTTCAAACCGTATTCCTTAAATTAAGAATTTTATTTTTCTAATTCAGTTGAAGTGTGCCAACTTGCACCACAGTAATCCAGAAAATTTGCGTGAACCTTCCCTAACCGTTGGATAACTCAAACTGTCTAAAAATTACTTTAGGCGATTGCGGAACCTCGAAAAGAAGTAGGGGTACAAAATAGAAATTTGTTGAAGTCTCGTGATAATAAATATTTAAAAACTGAAAATAAGGACTACTATTGATATTTGAACAGTAAGACGCAACCAATGCGTGACTTCTGCTTATTAAAAAGAATATGCTTATTTAATTCGGCGATATATTAATTTTAAAAACAGTTCGTATTACTTACTTGGTAGAATATTTCACACGTACACGTACACAATATATATATATATATATATATATATATATATATATATATATATATATATATATGGTAGCATCTTCAGGGATCTTGAGAAGTGACTAAGCGCGCTTCACAGGGAGGCGAGAGACGATCCCGGAGAGACAGAACAGACACAGAAATAAATAGACAGAACGAACGGAGAGATCGAGAGACGGAGTCAAAAGGTAGCAACAACTTTAAAAGACAAACTTTAGCCAACGATTCGCGTTTAACTGTTTAAATTAGTAAAGCATTTGTGTAATTGTGAAGTCTCCCTTTCAATAAAGGGTTTTGTTTGTTCGCTCTTAGTTTTCACTAGTTAGTGAACTACGCCGCAAAAAAAACATACATACATATGTACTCTTGTAATATGTTATTTAAAAATATTTCATCATCTTTTTTTTATCGTTGAATTTTTCATACATTAATAGTAATAAAAATAAGCTTAAAGTCCTATTTTAAAGCAAACTATACAACATAAATGTAGAGCTAACACAACACATGAATAAATCACGGGTATTTACATGTAGAAAGCAATGCACTTTTTGAAGTAAAAGCTACACAGTACCTAAACATTTGAAAAATATTGGTATTTTTTTATCGCATTGTCTTGTGGCCCATATCTTTGGAAAGCTTGCCATCACAAATTTCAGATCTGCTGACAAGTTCGTTTTTAAGATATTTGAAGTGCTCTGAACTTCCGTTTTGGTTTTGGTTTCATTTTAAGGTATCCGACTACGTTTTTTTCGAAACCGTCATTTTGCAAGAATGTATAAATGGATAATATTTATGATATTTAGTGTCACTTAGATTACAAAATGTATATAAAATTGTTTTAAGAATAGTATTACAATAAAAAAATTAATTAAGTACAACATTTTGACATAAAATGAACACAGAATGATCCATTTTCAAAGTATTCTTTTTGAAAAATGCTTCGTTTATAATAATATTTTGCCTGTATATTTCTCAGACCTCTCTATAGAAGCTCAACTAGAATTTTTAAAATATATAACTTAGAAATGGGTTTATCTATGTTTTACAACAACAGAGGGGAGAAATTTTAAAAAAGAAAACGTCGATAATTATTTCAATTGGTTGTAACTCTGAAAATAATGTGAATTTTTCAAAACATTAAGCTCAGACTCTCTGAAGGTGTCTTCACAATATATAAGCAAAATGTTATTATTTTAGAAGCATTTTTTTAAATAAGGAGAACATTTTGAAAAGGGTTATTCAAAGTTAAAATTTCGCCAAAATATAGCATTTAAATAAATTTGTTTTGTCAAAATGTGCTTAAAACAATTTCATACATGTATTCTAATCTAAGTGACACTAAATATGAAAATTATCCATGTATGCGCTTTTTTAAATCACGGTTCTGAAAGTAGTCGGATACCTTAAAGCATTTTTCCTCTTAAATATAATTAAGTATAAAATATATTTTTGAGAAAAGACCACGGCGAAAACTTCCCCAGGTTGCGATGAGAAAAAATATTTGGAAGAGATGTAATACTACTGAAAATGATAAGTTAAAAAACCAGTCCTTCGCTGATATTGCAATAGTACTTCCGAATACAAAAAATTGACAACAAGTATATTGCAGATAAAACTGAATATTTCAATTATGTGCCAAATTAAATTACAGTATACATATAGTAGTAATATATTATGGTATTTGAATATTTAAACCTAAAAAAAATTAAATTAAATATGATTTTCAACTCAAGTTAGTATCATTCTTATGTTGAACATACATTCTTTGTGTATCAAAGCTTTTGTGAAAACATTTTGTTAAGTTTAGGCTGAATAACCTGTTGTCTCTACAAATAATATGATTATTAATCAAAACTATTTTTGAATGAAAAAAATGTTTTCATTTATATTTAATTGAAGTATTGTTTTGATATAGAACGTTAAATAGAAAATAGCATTAAATATTAGAGCTTTAAATGCATAATCAGTTTTTGTTTTGTGCTTTTACAAACTTTAAATCCGTTTCTCTCGGACTTTTAATTTTGAGGATATCTAGGTGTATTATAATCCCTAAGGCTTTTTTTCTGTTCAAGACACAGTCTCGAATTTTTTTGTAGATACTCCCAAATGTATGTTTTATAAAGTTTAGTACGAATTTAGAGGTCTGAGAGATATCTAATAACTATTTTAAAAATTCTAAAGTTAATATTTTAATAATGTTCGTGTTTTTTCCAGGTTTAACTAGAAAAATAATTATGAAAAATCAACAAGGGAACATATTTTTAAATCCATGCTATCTTTTGTTTGCAATACTCTAAGAAACATAAATAACTTAAAATGACTAAAATAATATAATAATAATAGTGATATAAAGGTCGGTCAAATGAACTTTTTGCTTTTAGAATTAGCTTAATAATGTAATATGAATATAAAACAAATTATTTTTGTTCTTTGTGTCTCCAAAAAGTTTTTAGAAAAAGGGTGCTGTGTAGCCTTAAATACTAAAAGTTAAACATAACTTGTTAAGTTATTTTAATGGTTCAGCAATAATATATGGCTTATAACACACCTTTACATCCTTACGGTTTCTTTAACAACCGAAATTGTTTGAAATCACTTGATTTTGCTGATTCATTCACTTTTATTACATTGATTTTTACACATCGTATTAATATGACGTATATATTTTGAAAACAAAAATATTTATAAATTACGTGATTTATATAAAATGTGTGTGTGTGTGTGTGTGTGTGTGTGTGTGTGTGTGTGTGTGTGTGTGTGTGTGTGTGTGTGTGTGTGTGTGTGTGTGTGTGTGTGTGTAGAAAATTAGACGAAATTTTTTGAACAAGGATAAATTTTGTATTTTTTAGAGAAACTACAAAGTATTGTTTTCTAAAACTATTACCTTAAGGGAACAAAAAATAAATAAAAATTATTAAAATATTCCTACTTTTTCAAATCGGAATTTTCTCTTCAAAATTAAAATGTTGTATCTGAAATTTTTATTTATTCTCATTACCCCTGATATATTTTTAACTGAAACTCATTTTTTTCAATGAAATGCTTGTCAAAACTTGTTTGATTTTGTCTAAAAATAGTTGGAACTTATACCGTATTTATACTCGAAACTAAATCACAGTATTTTTCAACTGTTAATGCAACTGAAAATCATGCGCAGCTTAAAATCGAAGACAAAATATTTGTTGGATAAGGGGAAAGCACATTTTAGCCACTTGTATCAATGACTAATTCCTTCCCGCTACTTATCTCCGGTATTCAGTCTATCCTACACATCCGTGTCTGCACGTATTTAAGAAAGTTTTTTTTTAATCATCTAAACATCAAAACCATCGGTAGTAGCATCAAGGCGAGTTCTCTAAGATGCACAGTGGGCAGTTTTCCCAATCTAGCGCTCGGAAAGTAAAAAATCTAATAATAAATAAATAAAGCACACAACCCACTATTTATATGGTCCCCATAGGTTCCCTAGCCGTGTAGTAAACAGTTTTCTCGGCAGTACGCGAATGGAAATATTCTACAATAAACGCTTTAGATTGGGTTTCTTTTTGCTGTAAGAAACACTTGTGAGCGTCATTTTCTAGTAAGAAGTTCAATCGTTTCGTCTGAAAAAGATCTGCAGATTTAAGCGGAATTTTTAGATACATGCGATGGGTAAGTAATTTCTTGATTTGACATTTAAATTAGGTTCAATTTTAATTAAAAATTGTAAATACATAACATTTAGCACAGCATGCAGCTCCTACTAACATATGACGGTTTTCTGTGTTTATTGAGTAGAACTTTTGGGATTGGCACGGATTTATCACATTAATACTTAAGTCACATAGAGTAGATATAGATCTTTAATTTAATACCAAATTTAGCTGCAAGTACCTGCTGCTCCCAAAGTTAATGATTTTTTTCAGCGTTGGTTGATGGTATTACTCGGCGTGCCTTATTCAATGCATGGAAGAAGAGCAAGATACTAGTGCAAAAGTATGTTGTTTTGAATTTAGTTAGAACTACAACAGACTTTGATAAATATGAGGACCAACAGCAATTAAAATTTAGAAGAACTGTTACAAATTTCTGCTCGTTTGTAGGGGAAAATGGATGAGGTGCCATAAAAATGTAAAGTTCTTCTCCAAGTCAAATGATGCGTGGTTGTTGGGGGAGTAAGATTTATATTATATTTTACTATTTTTAAGAAAAATATATATGTAATGTTTTAGTGTAGTATTTTTATATTTATTTAAGCTCTTATATTAATTATTTTTTCAGAATTATAAACTTTAATGGTTTTTCTCAGTTTGTGTTTATCGGATCGTGGCTGGACTACTCACGAGTTCGACCCCATTACCACTAAAGACCTGCCGTGTAGGGGAACGATGCACGTTCAATCTGTCGAGAGCTGAATGTCCTCCCGTTGGTGTGGTGTGATAGATAGGAGAAGAGGTTGCCAGTTCAGGTGTGATCCACGTCACTTTACCATGGTTCAAACTTACGTGGTCCGTCGCCAAAAGCCCTCGTGTAGCTGAACAGTGCGACGTTAATATTCAATCAATCAATCATTCAGTTTGTGTTTTTCGCAATCTCCCACAATTATTTACCAATCGCTTCCATTTTTTACTTGTGTTTTATATGTAATGCATGCAACAAAATGAGGCATCCATTTTACTGTAAGTTCAATACTTCTTTTTTTTTAAAAAAATATATGTGCGAAATATTTGGCTTTTGGTTGAATTTTAGCATACATAGAATTTACCTCAACATTTTATCATTTTTTTTCTCCAAAACTAATTAAGGTTTTTCAAAATCGATCCCTAAAGGTGTTTAAAACATCCTCTTAAATAGTACAAAAATTTCGTGTCAAAATATTAACACAAAAAGAGTATAATTTTAAAAAATTCGAAATTTCTTAAAATAAATTAAAGTTTTAAAATTGTGTGAATAATATGCGAAAATTTTTATCTCGTATCATTTTCTTGAATAAACATTATATGGAATGCTAAAATGCAATTTTTAAATAAAAAAAAATTCCCAAAGGGTGTCGAGTCCTTTTAATCACTACCTATTATACTTTATACCTATATACTTTATTGTATGTGTACATTGTTACGTTTGATTGCATTTGTTTATTCTTTAACAATTATTAAATTAAATTTTTTTTTAAATTTTTTTTTTAACTTTTCAGACTATTTCTTGTATATATTCTCCCACGTGTAAACTACTGCTTCCGTTAATATCCTTACTCCCTTGTTCAAATCTCCCACATAGCAATCATTTATTCTTGATCAAATTCAAACTTGACATAAATTAGTTAAGACCCTATTGACCTTATTTGTTAGTAAAAACATAAAAGAATACCCAATTTACATTAATATTACTATGATTTTAGATCTTTATGAAGACTTTAAAGCCATAAAATAATTTTCGTGCGCCAGATTGGGAAAACTGCCCACTGTGTGACGCAGGCATGGAAAGGAATCCATTTTTAAACGCAGAAAAAACAGAAACAGAGCAGCGGTCACTAAACATTTGACACGGATGATACAAATATGCATCGTTGACTTATACAAAATTACAAATGTTTTCTTTTTAACGTTCAACAGTCTTCAATAATTATTTTCATTCTTCAAAAAAACATTCTTTTAAAAAAATGTTGCATATCAAATGCATTGAATGGCACGGAAGAGGACACCGTGTTTGAAAATAACAATGATGACACCAATTACATTGGCAGATGTGGCAATGGGAGTGTCTGGGATTAATTTTCATTTAATTAATGAGAATAATTTTCCAAAGATGATACTGATGTTTAGAGTAATTATAGGTTCATGTATGTATTTGAAAAATTTAATACTGATGAAATAAATTAATTTTTAACTTCTTATTATTTCTCCTTAATTTTTTGAAAAAAACTTTTAAGTATCGGATATTGATGAATCTTTAACACAATTTCTTATTTTTTTTCAAAAACGTGTAGAGAATTGAGGGTGCGGATTATATAATTGATAACAACATTTTATCACCGAAACATGTTGAGAACTTCAGGTACGGCTTCGAATCGATGGTGGCTTAGATTCAAGTAAATACGGTACATAAAAAAACTATACAAAACTCAGAAAAAAGTTTCTCCTCTATAAAATATGTTTCATATAATTCAACTTTACGACATAATACAAGGTACTCATAGGAGTTATTTTAAAACTTAATTTACTTTATCTTGTATTAAAAAGATTACAAAACACACATAAAATATTAATTAATAAAATTATTAATGCGTAATACATACTGTTTTTAATTCAAAAACGAGAAATATTAGTCTTTAATAAAATGCTAAAACATTTTCTTTCGTGAATTAACATTCACATAAATAACAAATACATCTTAAAGTTTCAAAAACACACGCGAATAAATATCTCAAATAGTAAATAACTCAAAACTCTTACCTTGTTTCACCGCGTGCGGACGAAAAAGTCTGTTTACGCTTGTTCAAAGCAATGTTGTAGAATGAGAGCCTTCAACGCTTCTCGGGACAGTTATAACTTTTCGATTGATCCCTTCATTGGCCTGTATTTTCAGCATTTCCGTACGACCTAAAGGTGTCGCTCCACGGCAGAAGAGAAGCTGTGTCTCGACACTTTTCTTAAAGGGGATTCAGGGGTGTTAATATTCTCTAGAGTGCTGAAAATGTAAACAATTATCAAAAGCAAGTATATATATAATTATTTTAAATTTAAATTAAATAATTCGAATCTTGTACACATTAAATTATAAAGGAATGGGGCTTCAGAAGAGTCAAAAATGTTTAAAATATAATCATAGTTTTAAAAATTATAACCATACAAAATAAGCAACATTTCTACGAGAAATATTGAAAAAAGTTTTACGTTGCGCATGCTTTTTTCTAAAATAGTAGCTTTAATTACTAGCTATAAGTTGATTTATAAAGTTAAATGTATCCTTATTACACTGCAGTATTTTTATATAAATTATATTTTTTAAAAAAAAAAAATGACATTTTCAAATTTTCTTTAAAAATTTCAATATTTTCTCAAATATTTTTGAAATACATATATATATATATATATATATATATATTATTCTTAAATGTTGTAGGGCTTAAAGAGTATGATATATTCTATAATTCTGTAAAAGTTTTATACATCAGACGCTACTATTTTAGAAAATACCATGCGCAAACGCAAAAATTACTTAATATTTACTACAGAGTTTTCATATGCTTATAATTTTTAAAATTATGATTATATTTCAAACATTTTGTACATTTTTCATCCACAATCCCTTGTAAATAATGCGTGAAAGATTCGAATTATTTAATGTAAATTTAAAAGAATTATACTTGTTTGAAAATTATTTAAATTTTCAGCCCTCTAGAAAATTTATCAACCCTGAGACCCCTTTTATAAATGTAAGAGAAGAAAATGAGGAGATTCTAGAGAAAACTTTGAAAGGTACCGAATTGTGAAGTAAAAGATAAAACAAGTAGTACAAAAAATATTTTTACAGTCAATTTCTAGTTAGGTTAAAAAAAAAACAATTGTTTTAGTTACTTTTTATTAATTAATTACAATTAATATAAATATGTATATATATTTGATATAATTACAATATTAAGTGGCAAAATAGAAAGTGGTTTTCCTTGAAATTTTCCATTTCCTTTCTATTTAGAGTATTGAAGCAAAATTTTTTGTTTGTTACTCTTTATTCATTAATTAAATTTAATTTTTCCGATAAAATATTAGAGTGAAAATAAATCACATTCTGAGAAATCAGGCCATCCTTGGTGTGATTCGAATCCACGACCTATGTTTTAGAAGTCTGCTTGCTATCCATTGCGTTACATGGACACATCAACCGATTTTTTTTTATATATGGTGATGGACTAGTATTTTTGTTCGTTTTTTTAAATTAATTTTTCAATATAATTTCGGTATTGATATTGGTAAAAATTATATTAATATCAAGTATCACCCATTACAAGTTTCAAAAATATATTTAAACTTGAGTGAATGAATAAAAGTATTTTATTTGCGGTGAAAAATTTGAACACGATATATATATATATATATATATATATATATATATATATATATATATATATATATATATATATATATATATACATACATATATGTGGCATGCAGCCAAAGCCAAGCAGTCTTCGCGCGCAGGCGCAGCTAAGTGAAACACGAACTGTAACAGAAACTTTTAAGAATTAGAAAAAGAGAGAAAGCGGAAAGGAGAAAAACAGAGGTGCGCGAGCAGGCGTTACCATGAAGACATCATCGAAACTTATCTGTTAGAATAGCTACCTTTTAATTAATTTTTGTTTAAGTTTAAATAAATGTGAAAGAAAGACAAAAGTCTTGGATCCCTTGTTGTCTCCCACAAATTATGGGGTTCGGCCGGGATCGAAAAATTTCGATTTTGAACCAAAGTCTGAACGTGAACAAAAGCCGTCCGTGAAGGAGACGCGCCGCCATTTTTTGAAACTTCGTTCAACCTGTGTAGAGGTTGAATTTTTAAACTTCATTCCGCCTGTGTAGAGGTTGGAACCATCGACGAAAATTCCGCCTGTGTAGAGGTTGGAACTAACTCAGTGTGAATAATCCGCCTGTGTAGAGGCTGGAACTTTTAATCAACTTTTTTTTCAATTGACTTTTCATCGAATCCTGAATATTCCGCCTGTGTAGAGGTTGGAATTATCAACTAAACACCTGCGGAGAGGTGTCAATTCGAACAATTTCAACTATATTACCTGCGAAGAGGTGTAATCAGTGGAATCAACGTTTTTCTTCAATTATTGGATACATCGTACGTGCGAGCAACAAGGGAGCTAAAAAAAAAAAAAAGGTAGGATCTTTCCATATTTTTCTAAAATGTATAAAAAAACGCTCTTAAAGAGGATTTCATAAGAGTTGTTGAGGATCTAGACGGTACTGTGGAGAGTACGGACACTATAGCTAAACTAAAGACTAAAATTGAGAACAGTAGTACATTTGAAAGGGATCCAGATTTCATTAAAACTTTAATTAAAAACTGTATAGATGAGAGGGTATCGCGAAACGAAAGGGATTTAGAAAAACAGAAAATTGAACTTGCTAAACTACAGTTAGAAAAATTAGAAAAAGAAGTCGAACTTCAAACGGCTAAAAATAAAGCATTAAGTTTAAATCCTGCAGCTAAAGTCAAAGAGAAACAGTTCGAAACTTTAAATAAGGAAACCGCAACTCCTATTAGCATTCGAGAAGCAGAAGATTGGTTTAGGCCTATTGATTTAGCTAAAGAGTGTGATATTTATATTTCATCTAAAAACGGATCACGTAAGGAAATTCCTATTGCTTGTGGATATACCCAAGACCCCTTTAAAAAATTGATCACGAAACTATAAACCAGAGATTAAAGATAACTATCCCCAATATCTTGAAAGAGAAAATAAAAATTGCTATATATGCGGTGATTCATCTCATTACGCAAGAGATTGCGAGAAGCGTTTTAAGCCTAAAGAATCTAACAGCCACATCCATAATAGAATAAAAGCGAATACTTTGAAAGTCGAGAGTGAAAAACAAAACGATGAGTTTGCACAACTTCAATATGTAAGCATTTTTGTGGAAAATCAGCCCGTAACAGCCTTGATCGATTCAGGTTGCCAGATCCCAGTTTTAAATTCCTCACTAATTAGAGAGCAAAAACTTTCCGAAGAAATCATAACATTAAGCTCATGTTTTGGCGAACAGCGAATGGTAGAAGTTAAACCAATAAATCTTTATCTTAATCAACTCTCTCCCAGCTTAAGTGTTCGAACGGCAATATCACCGACCTTGACCGAAGAATTTATTATACATCCCAGTGTTTATGCTGAAATAAAAAAAAATAGGCCACGCAAAGAGCGATGTTTTATTGAATGAAAGTGAATCCTCTTTAGGTGCAGTTTCTGTTTCAAGTGTGATAAAAAAACTCTAGTTATGATTTGACACATGTTAAAAACTTTAATATTAGAAATGATTTGAGTTCTCTAATTAAGAATTATAAACCTAATAAAATTAAGAGTACTAAGTTAAAATTGAGTATTATAAGAGAAAAATGTTCTGATATAGTATTGTGTAAGAAAGTCAATGCTGCCATGAAAACGAGTTCCGTGGAATTTATCTCCCGCTCACCTACCCCTTCACCTATGAAGACTAAACAAAGACGGTTTGCAATGCTCCGACGAATCTTCCAGCCCTGGCAGTGGAAACGGAGGAAAAGAGAGATCGTTTTGAACAGACGTCCAGAACTCTAGAGAGGAAAATATCGATGCGTTCAACCAAAGATCAACTCATTAAAAAGGCGTTCTTATGCCTGATGGATCTGATAAAAACCAAGATAGCGAAACACAATGTTTTCCTGTTGAACCTTCCTGATGTCGAAGAGGTGCCTTCACATGATGGAGAAACTGTCCAGTTCAGCAGAATTATGATATTTTAAACCTTTGTGTATTTGTTGTATAGTCCTTGTCTGTTCCGTCTTTTTTTTTTGTATATTTCAGATTCTCCTCTGGTCTCGATGAAAAAGAAAAAAAAAAAAGGAGGACGTACCGCTGCGGACAGCGTACAATCAGGTTGGCCGGTTGTGGCATGCAGCCAAAGCCAAGCAGTCTTCGCGCGCAGGCGCAGCTAAGTGAAACACGAACTGTAACAGAAACTTTTAAGAATTAGAAAAGAGAGAAAGCGGAAAGGAGAAAAACAGAGGTGCGCGAGCAGGCGTTACCATGAAGACATCATCGAAACTTATCTGTTAGAATAGCTACCTTTTAATTAATTTTTGTTTAAGTTTAAATAAATGTGAAAGAAAGACAAAAGTCTTGGACCCCTTGTTGTCTCCCACATATATATATATACATATATATATATATACATATCTATATATACAAATATATATATATACATATACACACATATATATATACACACATATATATACACACACATATATATACATATATATATATACAAATATATATATACATATACACACATATATATATACACACATATATATATACACACATATATATATACATACACATATATATATATATACACATATATATATATACACATATATATATACACACATATATATATACATACACATATATATATACAGTCGACTCCCGATAATGATAATTCGAAGTTAGAGGGACCTAGGAAAAACTTCGAATTATCAAGAGGGTAGTAAGAAACTCTCAAAATACACGAAGATAAGATTTTTCTAACACATTTAAATTTAAACTATGTAATAAAGCAACAATTGTACATAATTTTAAAGCACATTTTATACTGTATAAAAATAAAATAGAAGTTAAAAGTCCTATATTAAAAAGAATACACTTATGTCTTGAAAACAACTATTAAAATAATATACATACTATATATAATTAATATTTTTGTCGAAAAAAAATCTGTTATCTTTTTTGTTTTAAGGGATTCAATCTAACTTTGTCAATAGATTTTTCTTGAACAAATGAAGCCTGTAAAATGTCTACATCAACATGATTTTGAAGTGAAAATTTGCGTAGTTTGTTTAGCGACAATTTAGCTTCTGACAGAGTTACCGGAGTAAACTCCTCTGATTCATCTTCATCACTTTCTGTATTGTTGTGGTCCAAAGTAACAATTTCAGCGTCAGATAGAGCTCCCCATACAGCAATGTCCGTGTCAACCAACACGTAGTGGTCAAATCTTGTTATAGAAGAGCTTCTCAAAGGCATGGTTCAGCATTAAATTCAGTGAGTGTATCGTCCACATCAACCAGATTCGGCGAGGGAAGCCTGACTTTTTAAAACAGCTGTGAATTGTCAAAGGAGTAACAGCTCTCCAAGCCTTGTCAATCATGATCAAAGCTGTTAAAATAGAAATAGTAGTTACATTCTGCTGATTTTCGAGGCTATCCAAAACGCTTTTAACGACTTCACGCCGATAAAAGGTTTTAAAATTATGTATGATGCCCTGGCCGAGTGGCGGAAGTTTGGAGGGAAAAGTTGAAGTTTTACATCTAACAAAGGTGGTGCGTTGTTGTGAAAAGTACAATTGTCTAAAAATAAGAGAATATGTCATTTCTCTCTTTTCATATCCGAGTTCAGTGGGACCAACCATTTATTAAAGAGTTCGGTGGTCATCCATGCCTTCTTGTTTGAGCGGTATTTGGTAGGGAACGAGTTTATGCCCTTGAAATACCGAGGTTTTGCAGATTTTCCTATGACGAGAGGAGTAATCTTTTCTGAGCCGTCCATGTTTACAGTCAGTAAAATAGTTAACCTCTCCTTGCTATGTTTTCCTCCAAGGCATTTTTCTTTTTTGAATGTAAATGTTTTTCTGGCAAACACTTGAAAAAGAGTCCGGTTTCATCCGTGTTGAAAATGTTACGTACTCCTTTATTAGATCCGAAAACGAGTTCTGCCACTTAGAACAAACATTAATGTTGATACTTCTGAGCTTTCCTCACACATTTTTTGAAGAGTATCCCATTCCTTTTCTTAAAATTTGTAAGCCGTCACTCGCTAGCCGAAAAGTCGATTCCTAATTCTTTGGCGAATGCTTTAGCCTTTTCCTTCAATAAAGAGCCACCCATCGGAATATTCTGTCCTCGACACTGTCTCATCCATGAAACTAAATACTGTTCAAGACGTGGAAAATTACCTTTACTAACGCGTTTTCTCACTCTACCTCGAAGATGCACTAAAGATTTTCTCTTTATTCTTCAGAATAGTGGGGTTTAAAATGCTTTGGCTACATCGACCTTCCTCTCATGTTCTTCAACTGATTCTATCACCTTTTTGCTTTTCAGAAATTGTTAAGCACTTGTACTTTTTAAAGAAGACATGTCGTTCATTTTGCGTGATAAGTCGACACTGAGGTAAGGTGTAAAGTAGTGGCCCAAGGTTTATCGAAATTAACAGGTAGGAAACGTAAATCACCACAACTTTAGTAAAATAATATTTTTAATTTAAAATTTGGAATCTCTAAAATGAACACAAGGCGTATTTCACAGTTCACATTCAGCTACGGGGTATCCTTAATAGCAAGGTTCGACACAACTATGGCACGTGGAGCAATTCTTAGTGGCACATTACCGCTTTTTTTTTTTAAAAAAAGTAATAGAATAAAGTTAAATACCTGTCTCTCCTGTCTTTGCCTCGTACATTTTATATAAAGGTTTTATTTCTCGATTTCAATTCTCTGCCATAAAACGATTCTGCTGAATTATCTTCGATGTAGTTTGAGTGCTTTATTTTTTAAAAAAAAACGTCTGTTTAAATGTGACTCATTATTAGTAATAAATACTCAACGCAAATCAAAATTATTGTGCAATACTTGTAAAAGGAAACATCACTCATTACTGCACAGTAAATAAAAAAGAGAGCAGTTTTTCCTTTATCTATCTAAAGCGTGTGGATATCAACGGAAAAAGAAAAAAACAGATGGCTTAGGAATAAATCAAAATTCTGCTTAGAAAATACCGGAAATATAATAAACAAAGTAGTTATTCTATCAACATGCACAATTTGGACTGAAAATAAGTTCAGTAAAACAACCGCTCGTGGAATAATTAGGTACAGGAAGTGAATCTAACTTCATAATATTGAAGGTTCGAAATATCGAGAGTTTTATAGGATAACTTCTGAATTATCGCGTGTTGTAGTCCAGTTTACTTCAAAATATTGAGAGTACCAAAACGTTTGGTTTTAGTTCGAAATATCAAGAGTTTTTGTAGGGGCTGAGCATATACTTCGAATTAGCGAAAGGTTCGTATTATCGAAAGTTCGAATTATCGAGAGTCGACTGTATATATATACAAAGTTATCAAAAACTAAATGGGTATATAGTTTAGAACAAGATGATGCTTGGAAAAATATGAAATACAAATCAAGGCTTGTAGCAACTGGTTTAAATCAAATTAAAAACATGGATTATTCAGAGTCGTATTCACCAGTTGTAAATATTGAATCTTTTCGATTGTTAATTGCATTTGCAGCTAAATTAAATTTAAATGTTAATTTCTTTGATGTAAAGACTGCATACTTATGCGGTGATTTAGATTAGACTGTGTATGTGTTACCTCCTCCTGGTTATGAGAAATTAATTGGAGATGACAAAGTTTGTAACTTGAAAAAGGGTATTTATTGTTTGCCACAATCAGGTAGAAACTGGTACATGGAATTAAAGGGTTAATTAGAAAATTTTAGTTTAAAACAATTAGCTTCTGATAATTGTGTGTTTTTATTAAATCTGATAATCAAAGTGTTCTTATATTATGCATGTGTGTAGGTGATTTATAGCTATTTTTTGTAGCAATGATAAAATGCATGAAGATATTGTTAGTAACATTAAAAATGTATTTGAAGTGGTTGAAAACAAAACTAATAAGTTTATAGGCAAGGAAATTGAAAAATGTGAAAATGGTATTTATTTATCCCAGTGTGAATACATTGATTCATTTTTAGTCAAATATAATTTAGAAAATTGTAAAAGTGTCAAAACTCCAATTGAGAAGGGGAAGACAAATTTTTTTTCCTCTACGAATGAATTTATTGATATTACAAGTTATCAGGAATTAATAGGTGAACTTTTATATTTAGCTAATAGAACTCGCCCTGATATTTCTTTTGTATCGTCTTATTTATCCCAATTTAATCATAGTCTAGAGCAGTGTTTCTCAAACTTTCAATACTGGCGACCCAATTTTCAATCATAATTTTTGTCTCGCCCCCTGTACAACAATAATGTATTTGCTGCAATAAAAATGCACTTTGAGAGAGAGACGCTAAAGTTACAATACAATCTTAATTATAAACCGTACAAATTAATACGTATAGTATATTAAATTTTGTGTATATTTTAAGTAATATATATTTTAAGAAAATTACTTAAAATATATATTACTTAGAATTATGTTATTTTTCTTTCTCTAATTTTTAAATTGGAACAGATCGCAAAATGATGTATTTAATTAAAGATTTATTTCCTTCAGCATTCATTTCTCAAAGTACAAATGTCATTAGAAAAATAGTCTAGTCAATGTCGCTCTCTATCATATCCATCATATCTGGCATTATAGGGTACGTTTGCGTGAGTCTGGGCAACCTATCGGACGTCTGCGCAAAACATGTAAAAATGCTTTTCCTCGTACAATTCCAGTCAGTTTTGGTCGACTCGATACTCCTATAGCTACCGAATCTAGCTTGTGAATGTACATTTTTTTTAATTTCCACGTTAATTGTAATTCACGGTAATTAAGTATTTACGGCAGTAGATTAAAACAATATCATACATACATTTTTAAGTCGTAAGTAAACATTCGACCATAATAAAGAATCAACAAGTACACAGACGAACGAGCATGGTTCCGAAAAATTAAATCAAGGCGATCTTCTCAAAAATACTTAAATTTTGGATTTACCACTACTGAAGTAAATGATGAAAAAAAGCCCCTGCTCGATATGTGTTAAAACTTACAAATCTGTAGAACAACATGTGAAAGTTGTTTTTAAAACATGTAAAATCATTTAGCTATGTTGGCAAAGAATTTTAAAAGTATTTTCTGGATGAGGACAGCTTGGTAGCAAGTTACGAGTGGATTAGGGATCTATTTCAAGCTACTCCAGAAGGGCTCTCAACTTCCGAAGAAGAAATCTTCATAGATTTCACATCCAATGAAAAATTAAAAGGCAATTTTGTAATAAACCGCTCTTTGAATTTGGGGTAGAGGTGGATGAGGAATTATCTGTACTGAAAACAAAAGCACTTTGCATACTATTACCATTTTCAACATCCTACCTTTTTCAAACCGGATTTTCTGCAGTGGATGCCTTGAAGACAAAATATAGATCTCAGCTAAATATAGAAAAATAACTCTTTAAGTGTCAATTTCTGATATTAAAACCTTCCTTTGAAAAACTTTCCTCTACAAGAAAAGCCCGTGGAAGTCCCTAATAATTATTAAACTTGTTCTTAATTTAGTAATAAGATTGATTGATTGAATATTAACGTCGCACTGTTCAGCTGCACGAGGGCTTTTGACGACGGACCACGTAATTTTGAATCATGGTCAAGTGACGTGGATGACACCTGAGCTGGCACCCTTCTCTCCTAACTACCACTCCACACCAACGGGAAAACGTTTCAACTCTCAACAGATTTAACATGCATCGCTGCCCTACATGGCGGGTCTTTAGTGGTACTGGGCTCAAACTCGTGACAAGGCAAGCCACGATCCGATACCTATACCACTCGGCTACCGCGGCCAAATTCAGTAATAAGAAATTATTCATAAAATACCTTCTTCAGTACTGATACATCAAACGTTTACTGGCTGAAACACCGACTCTTCGCACGAGTTCATTTTTTAAAAAATAAAACATTATTCTTGATATAATAGCTGAACTGTGTAAGGAGAGTAAAACTGTGTGCACACACGACATTGTATACAAAAATGTAAAATGATTTTTTTTTTTAGATAAATGCTATAATTGTAAATAACTGTTTAAAAGAACTGTAATTTTAAACCTCACACAATTAGCATTTAGAATTAATGTTAAATTATGAAAAAGAATATAAAATTCCGATGAAGAGTAATTGTGCTACTTTTTAACATTTAAAGCCAGTAGACTTCAAAATGTTTTAACCCGGGAGCAGGCGCGTACTCGATACTAACATTAATGGTAGTGCGGGGGACTCAGTCACCCCAATCATTTGTTTAGAATTATTTTTACTGTACACGATACAAATCGGAATTCTAGTGAATATTTTAATTTATAGAAAGTATACTTACCTTCTTTCAAGGACTATTCAATTCTTTGATGATTTGAGAAAAAATCCAATAAAACTGAACTAAAATGATTCAAAAGTACAAGACCATAATAAAGGACGCAAATCCGACACTTTTCAATTATCCTACAGAAATGTTAAACCAATCAATTCTTTTCCAAATATCGCAAAACTCAATTATTTACAATTTCCCTAAGCGAAAAGCAAACGCATAAAAGATGGGAGGGAGAACTCTAATATTGATAATAACCATACCATAAGATTGAAGGTCAATCAAATGATTAGCAAACATACTATGCAGCCTGGCTGAAAAGTGAATCATGACTTCCTTTTCTTTTTCTACAACTAATGTACAGTATTTCAATAATAATTACAGCGGTGAATTGTTTATCTTAGAATTTTTCTCAGGGTCTGGGTTTCGTTTTTCTTTTAACGAGTAATATTTTATGTTAAAACGTAATAAAAAATCTCTCATTGAGGAAAAACAGCAAATAAAACAAAATGTTTTTTTTTTCTTTAATTTGGTTTTGGGATCAAAGATAGCTATTTGATGACGGAAAAAAGCCAGATAATAAATATAAATTATGTCAGTGTTGTTGTGTGTATTTTTTTTATTATGGAAGAAAGCATTTTGTTTTACTTCTCTTTCCGGTTATTTTTTAAAAAAATCTTTAAATTTTCGATACGCTCGCGCCCCCTTGTAGGGTCATCGCGCCCCCAGGGGGCGCGCCCCACACTTTGAGAAACACTGGTCTAGAGGAGAGATATTGCAATTTGGCTAAACGAGTGTTAAGATATTTGATGGGCTCAAAAGATAAAAATATTTTTAATGAAAAAGAATTTGGTATTTTAAATGCTAGGTCAGATGTTAAATGGGAAAATGCAGAAAATGGAAAATCATTTTCTGGAGGTGTAGTTTTACTTAGTAATATTCATTAATTTAATGGGAATGTCATAAACAAAAGAGTGTTAGTTTATCAACATGTGAAGCAAAGTTATTTTCTATTTCTGAAATTTGTAAAGATATAATTGGGATTGTAAATTTGTTAACTGAATTAAAATGTGAACAATTTATAAATATTGCTGTAACTTTAAATTCAGTGTATTAAGGATACCCGTTCTTCAAATAAATCAAGGCATATGAACTTACGTTTTCATTTTATAAATGATTTATTTGAAGATTCTGTAATTATATAAATTAGAATATATCCAAACAGAATTTTTAATTGCAGATTTCCATACGAAATCTATGAATGTTGAAAAGTTGGAATATTCAGTGTAAAAAATTCATTACTCTCTTGATTTTATGTCACTGTGTTTATTGTTATATTTTATGTGTATTGTGTATGTGTCTATAATATTTGTATTGTTCGAAAAAAATGTATCGCTCGCAGGAGGGGTATGTTGGGGTGAAGTGAATGAGCTATTTTTTTCTGGCGGAAGGATAACTGTATGACCTGCACACGTGCGTTTTTTCCGTTTCACTCCCACGCATTTCTCCTACGGGGTACACTAACAGACCGGTCGCTGTGTGCCTTTCGGTCAGACTTGTTGTGTGCAGATTCCGTGATCGTTTTTCGTATTCGTATATAAATAAATGCGCTGTCCCGAGATACATGAGTGTAAGTAATTTCACAAAAGAACAATATACATATATATATGGAGAGTGTGAACTAATAATTGAAATTGAATAATCCGCTTGATATATGTTGTGAAGAAATAGGATTTGTGTGAATGTGTGGCAGCATGGCGCCTCGTTTGTGTACTTCTGAAGATGTTGTGGGGCGTCCCTATGTTCTGTACATAAAAAGTTTGAAGAAATCACGAGTGTTTGATCGCTCTGCAGTTCTGGATAAATTTAGTTTACTTTAATATGTACTGGATGCAGACTGAATTATTTTCCACAATGTCCAGCATCTTGTAGGGCAGCTCGCAGTATTTTAGAATTGATTTTATTCTTTACAATATATAAAAATGCCGTTAGTGTACCCAAATTTTCGGTGCGAACAGTTATTTTTATTTATGGAAAGGAAATAAATCTCCTTTTAGAAATAAGTATTAATAACGTTAACCTTTGATCACTTCTGAAAGTAATTACTGCAAATTAAATTGCTCGTGAAAAAGGAAAGATATTAGCAGAGAAAGATGTCAAGAGTCAGGTCGTAAAGATTAAATTTTTTTCGTCTTCTTATACATGTTTATTAAAATGTATTATTTGAAATAAACCTACGTTTCTATGAATATTGATTTATTTGTGGCCCTCCTAAAGTTAAACATTTTTTTGACACACGTTAGTTATTAAGTTTAACAACCTTGATCTACACTATTAAAATTCGTAGGTAAACAAAAAATATATATCTACACTGACGGAAAACAAATACAAAATTATTGTACAGTAATGAAATTTTAACAATGCAATTGTTTAGTTAACATGTTTAAATGATTAAACTCTCTGGAACAAGAAAGTAAATTTAAGCTCAAGAGAATGAATTTCCATTGTGAAATAATGTCACATTCATAGCCGGTGTAACCTCCAGAAATTTGAATACGAGCTTCAAAGTGTGTACGCATTGTGTCATGCAGGTGCAGAATGCCATTTTGGGGTATGGAGTTCTATGTTTGGTGTCCTTGTAAAACTGGCGTGGACAATACTAATTGTGGTTGATTCTGGAGTATTCATCCCATAATATACCATGTGTGCGCAATCGGAGAAAGATTTGGTGTTCTCGCTGGACAAGATACAACACACTGTAGAGCACATTTGGTACAGCAGCAATATAAGGGTGAGAGTTATCCTGCTGACTTCACCTTGAATGCTGTTCATGAATGGCAGTATCATAGGTTGAATTCCCAGACTGACGTACAAATTAGCAGCCGGTGTGCTTGGGAAAACCGCGAGAGGGCTTTTAATGTTTTTGAAATTGCTCCCCAGACCATGGCTCCAGTTGTAGGCTCAGTATGCCTGGACCGCAGACAGTTAAGTTTCAGGCGTATCTCTGGCATCCTTCTGACCAACGCACGACCATCACTGGTACCAAGCCACAAAATACTTTCTTCAGAAAACACGACAGTTTTCACTACATCTTCTAATGAGCGCTTGCTTGACACCACAAGCGTCGCAATCGGAAATGGAATGCACGCTACAAGGTACCTGGCTGGGATCTGTCCTTAAAGTAACCGATTTCTAATAGTTAGTTGTGTCACTGTGGTGCCAATTGCAGCTCGAATTTCTGCTACAGCAGTACTCCGAATACGGTGGTCTTTCCTATCAGTAGTGCCACGTGGTTACTCAGAACTCAGTCTTCTTGAAGTGATACCATCTCTTGATCACTGTTTCCAACAATTATGTACAATTGATGCCCCATCCATATATTTCTTCTATATCACGAAAAGAAAACCCATGTTCTCGTAGCTCTATTACATTACCTCGTTCAAACTCGGTGAGCTGTTGATAATGACTTCTTCATCTTCTTAAACACTTCCTTGCCTAATATCAATTCAATACATCAAATTCTACAGACAAATGACACTCACGCATATTACAGAGTTAAAGCAACCCTTATTTAAAAGTTACGAGTGGCGCTACTAGCGCCACACTTAAGTGGGATATTCGATTCCATGTCATCTTTGAAATGCCTACCAAAAACGCCTACCAAATTTCGTTTATCTAACCCAAGTCTTTCTTGGTATTGGGATTTTTTTCTATAAGTGTAGCTATTTATTTATATTTTCACGAACTGCTAAACGCAGAAACATGCCGAAGTGTACCAAAAGTTGGAAAATGATCTCAGGTAGCCATTTTGTCGAATTAAATTCATAAATTACAATGTTAAATACATGTTGATGAAAAACGGTAAAATGTCCAATTAGTTTGCCCTTATATGCAATTTATTCCGCTAAAACGGAAAAGAACCAGCAGGGAAACTATTATCGATATTTTTGTGGTTTTTTAAAACTGTATGCAAGCTGATGTTCCGTACCAAAATCAGACATAAAATAATTCCTTAATAAAAAAAAAAGATTGCTTATATTTCCACGTTACGGTATAATGATTTTTACAAAAACTATACTTTCCAGTTTTTAATAAATTTCTAAACTGAGTGCATTTCGAGGCATTTTTTTAAAGAATTTTCCAATTGTTTTGTATGAATTTGTTATATTTTTACAAGTATAAGAAATTCATACAGAACGATTCTGCATACAGATTATACAGCAAAATTTAAGATTGTACGCCTTCATTATACAGACGTATAATAAAGATTCTGCACTAATAAAATTCATACTTTGCTTTTTTAAGAATCGGTGATTTAAAAATTAAGTACCAAAAACTTTTATTTCTTACGATTTTTTAAAAAAATATTCAAAATTTTAATTAATTATTTAATTTTTTCGTTATATATAAAAATAATCACACCAAACTTTTCCGTTGTTTGCACAAAAGATTCAAAAATTTGCTTAAAAATTATAGATTAAAAAAAAAAAAGATTTTATGTTTTCCATCTAATAGACATTTTTAAAAAATTCATGAAGGTAATGTTTTTCTTACAATTCTTTTTTAAAATTACGGTTGCTTGTTATCGATGTGTGAAATTTGGAATCATCAGCAGAAAAATCAAGTGTTAAAAAATGAAAACTTAAAAAAAAATATTCGTAGACAACGTTTATGAAAAGTGAATGACATAACTGGCGTCAAAATCTGGTTTTCATTCCAAAACAAGTTTCATGACTTTGCTTAACACATAATTCATTATTTATATTTCTTATGAAGCTTGCGCGGAAAAACAAATTGGGCAACCTTGCTATTCCGCCCCCTCCCCTCCCCCACCTCTTTGCCGCTTGTGTTGGATTTTAAACAAACTAGATTTTTATTTTGAGTGCCATTTTTTAAGCAGTCGGTATGCAGCAATCGACTTGTAAATAAATATTTCTAATTGTACTGTATGTACCATACAGGAATGACGGACCCTATTGTAACTAAACAGTTTATTGAAAAAAACACATTGATAAATGAACTTTTACAATTTACTATTAAACTATGGGAATAAATGGGCCGAAACCTGAAAAAAAAAACCACCTTTTCCACTAAGAAACGTTAATAGTATGAAACCCTTAAATAACAGACGAACGCTGTAGTTAAACTAACAACAACAGTCTTTTATATTACATCTCCATTGTCATCCCGCACTAACTCGACCTTACTGCACATTGCTCAGACATGCCACCCGGCCTTGCAATATGAATACACGCACACACACATTCAAGCTAAAATTCACAGTATAAAAGAAACATACAATACTAAACACATAACGCAATATAAAAAAAAAATCTGACTGGAACACAATATTACTCATGTTTCCAGAGACATCACGCATAATTTGGAAATTGTTCTTTTGATTACTCTTGATACAGTTGTAACATCCGCAACAGAAGGGTGTTATCCTTTGCTTCATAAACCTGAGTCAACGATCTAAGATCCATTTGAATAGAGGTAAATTGTCCTCCTTTTAACACCATGTCACCAGCTTTAACATTTTGTTTTAAGAACATTCATTTATTACGTTGTTGCCGAAATAATTAAGATATTATTATTTCATTTCATCCTAAACGTGTGCACTACCCTAGTAACTCTTTACATAAATGCAATTTATTGACATTAATATCTGGTAGAGATAGTTCAACTATGGAAGTGAAAAATCTGTCAATAAGAAAATGTGCGTTAATAATTCTAAATCCTTACTGTTGGATGAAAGACAAGTAAGTGGTGCAGAATTTAACATTGGCTCAATTTGAACAACTATTGTAATAAATATGTAAGAATAGAAGTACCTATCTTTCGTTTTAAATAACATTTAAGGTATCCGACTACCCTAAAATCATGATTTTTTTAAAAATTGACAATATTTTTATGATTTTATTTTATAGACCATCTTATTAGCTTAATAAAAATACCAAGCTTTTTAATGTCCATTCCCTAGAACAAAAACTACAAGTGTTTTAACAAAAGAAGATGCCATTACTTTTCACAAGATGTCAAACTTTAAAATGCATTTTACTCGAAATGGGTTTTTTTCCCAAAAACTCAAACGGGGACAGTGATTGCTCAAAAGTTTTGAAACTAATTTACTGAAATTTTTGTGAATGTTTCGTATAACAGTAGAAGTGTTTTGATCTTCAGATTTATCAATCACTGTTTTATTTCAAAATTTACAGTCCTTTATGTGAATATAATCACTATTTTTTTAAGCAATTTCATATAGTCACTAAGATAGAGTGCTCTAGTTTTTGTAAAAATTAAGCTATCTATTATCCTGAATTTCATTTCAAACATGAATAACGAAGTAACACATTAAAACTGAAAAATTGAAAATTCGTTCAAAACATTTTTGTACAGAGCGAGCCCCGTTTATGTAATTTTTTGTACATTTTCTCCAGTTTTTTCTCCTTTCAATAATAATAATTTTTTTCTAATTTCAATTTTACGATTTTTTTCTTAAAATATACTAAATAAATCTAAAAATCACAAAAAATCCCCATATCTACATTTTTCAAAAAAAAAAGTGTTCGCAAGTAGTCGGATACTTTAAAGGTCTCTCAAAGATCACCGAAATTTGGTTTCCTAGAATGAATAAATTTCCTTCTAAAGAGAATTTAGCGAGAGCTTTATCGTGTTTCTCCCAGTAATTAAAAAATGCCAATAATTCATAGTTTGCCACTACAAAAATATGGGGCATTGTCCAAAAAGATCTTGACACATTTACCCCTCCTAGAAATGATACATTTTAGGGTGCTATTAAGGATTCTGAGTTACAACCCGTCCGTATTTATATGCAACGTTATTTCAAAATTTCACATGTACTTTCGGAGATTAGAGACTTTGATCAAACATGCATTACACATATATTTATACAGATTTCATTTAATCTCAACCGATAAGCTTCTGAAGACTCTGGAGGGAGCTAATTTTTTGGCGGCACAACTGTAAGGGTGGCGCATATGGAATTTGAATAGGCATAATCATCCTTCCTACAGCATTTTTTACGTCGCAGTCAATCATCTCCTGCTTCATAATACTATACCTATAAAGTCTCGAAGCCACTGACGGATTATCAAGCGTATCAATCGCATGATATAAGACATGCGTTACCTCTGCTTATCCGAGAACAGCCCTCCAAAACTCCTACGCAATGCATATAATTGCCATGTCTGACTTTCGTTCAAATTTGTGCTTGAGAAATCAATTTCCATCTGTTCATCTACCTGTGACACTGTCTTATTTTCCAAATCCGGAAATCCTAACTTGTTTGATCAAAACACAATGATATTTTCATGGCATTAACTTGTGTGTAACTCCAAAATCCCTGCCCTTAATTAATCTCTGTCCCATTCCTGCACTGTTAAGACAGCAGTATCTGATTTTTCTTTGGTCGAAAAGAAAAATATGACATATATTTCAGCTGATATGAATGATGTTTCTGCCTTTGTATCCCATAAAGCTTTAATAAAAATGTTATATTAGTCAATACAATTGTATGGGACTTACCAAACGGACTTTCATTAAAGCCCCTATTATTATATGAGGATTTTTCTGATCTTGCGGTCAATTACTTCCTTCTTGTTGATCGCTTAGCAGTTTAAATTTTGGTGAGCTTCTCTGTGACTTTTGTACAACTGATTTTCGACTCACCTATTCGCATAACCGCTTCTATATCTGTTACTGTTCAAAGTATTGTTCACTGCCCTCGCATCCAATTGTCAATTTATATTACCCCTACTGCACGAACTGCCATCTGAGAGTCTGTCAGGTGATCTCCTACTGAATTCCGTCCCAGTTGTCTATCACCACTGTTCAAATCATAGGTGTAGGTACACACGTGCCTTTCTTCATACATTTCTAACAATTGCAAAAGCTGAGCTTTAATCGTTTCTTTTCGAATCTCAACATACTGAAATATCTGTGGTGACACAATCTTATCTATATATGATTTTTATCAATCCTTCTTTCGTCATTCTCAAATTCAAACTTTTATTGACCTTTAAAAAACTATATATACGAAGTCTGTCGATGACTGACCCCGAGCTTGTTTAGATGTATAGAGTTGAGCCTGCAACTCGGATCTATTTCTGACCAAAGGACAGCAGTCGGTAAATGTCGTCTATATGAGTACAAAATCCATCCCTGTCTCTTGTACTTGTAACTCATGACCTCAAACATATCACATCCCTTACCAGTCAAATGACCATTTAGGTACGCACAAACCAACTTTGCGGGAATCTCATAATAATCAATATATGTGTAGTAAAATTAAAAAAATCACTGACGTTTTCCTGTCCCGCAAAAATAGTTTTGGAAGGATCCTAAAATTCGAGGTAACTGCTATCCCAGGGTAGGTGTTTGTTGGGTGCAATATTTGAAGCCCGAAGGTAACGGGTGTGGAGGGTTCGATGAAGAAGCAGAGTTAATCATAAATAACTTTTTTTATTTAATCTTTTACACTTAACGAAATAAATAACTTTGTAATTTACCTCTGGGAACAATAAGAAATCTTAACCTTCAATCAGATAATTAAATTATGGAAGATACTTATCTCGATTAAAGCTCCTTGTATGATTTTGATCGCCGCCTATATAATAGTTCGTTCACATCCAAGTCTGTTTACTTAACCACTTCCTGGCAAATTATCCGTCAAATATTAACTTTAAGAATTGCAACCACCTGTCGCTGCTTACTAACAGTTAGATTTCAGCGTAAAGACCAACTCTTAACCATATTATTTTGCATACTTAGCGATTGGCACGAAATAGTAGATACATTTGCATAAAATTAAGTCATCTCTACGGAAAGCGGTTATAAACTAAAATTACGGTTAAGAATATTTTCCGGAATACTCGAATGAGACCCGCCACATGTTCCTTTCATGGAAGAGAGTTCCTCTAACAAACGGTTTTACGAAAATCGACCCCTCCCCCAAGTAGGGTTGATATGGGTCAAGGTGAGTCATAGAAAAATAAATTCGTATTATATATATGTTTTGTGTGTGTTTGATCTGTTAGAAAACTTATATACTTGAAATTTATGAAGCAATTGTCTTTTGTGGAATAGAGACCCACTAAGACTGGATTTTACTAAAATTGATTCATGGGAAAGTGTGTATGGTGGAGGGGGGTTACTGGGGCATACTGACAGAAAATTCCCGGTTTTAAATTACTAGGACTATAATAATAATATTCTGTATGCATTTATCTTTTCTTGAATTAAAATCCGCAAAGAACGGGTTTTTTTTTTTTTTTTTTTTTTTTTTTGAAATCGATTGTCAACAGAGTTGACATTCGATTTCTTATTGGAAAAAAAAACTTCGTTTTTACACTATTGGATTTAGAGTGGAAAAATTGTCACGCAAGTTTGTTTTAGTGAGTAGAGATCCACTAAAAATTGGTTTTACGGAAATTCATTTGGTATTCCGGTTACGAAAGCGTGAAAAAACTTGCTACCTCAATTTTGGAGATTATTATAAATTATAAATTAGAAGTTTTTTTGTTCTTAATATTAAGAGAAGAGAGCTACAAGTATAATTATAATTTTTAACACAACCCATTTCTTAGTGCTAGAATATCAATAATTTTTAATATTAAATTTTATATTTATATGAATTGCATACATTCATACAACATCATAAAATACCCACCGAAGAGGGTGGGTAACTGAAAGTAGTGATATAAGTAACTAGAGGCACGATGGACTTTTTGTATAGAACACAGTATTCAGATTTTATAAGCCCCGCATAAAAGAATACCAGCAATGTATTAGGTTGTCGTTTAAATTTTGATTGAAAATAAAAAAGAAATATCTATTTTTTTTTTTAAATGGGAATAATGTATTAATGCATAAATATTTTCATTTATTTATCGTAACTTTAAGTTGATCTAAACGAAAGTATTGTACTAACTGCAGTTATATTAAAAAGTTGTGTTTCAATTTTCTGTATTTGCATGAAATATACTCAGTTTTTGATTCCCCCCTTCATAAGACAAGTTCTTTAGTTTTTAAAATTCTATTCATTAAATAATCATGCTTTCTTGTCATAAATTACGCAAATCTTTTTGAGCTTTACTTGCGTTTTGAAGTATTGCGGTTAATTAATAGAATTTATTTTCATCTGCCTTGTATAAATTAAAAATAAAAAATACTCAAGGGCAAACTAGGGCCATTTTATTATTTTGTTTCTAGTGCATACCGTAAATTTCGGTGTGTAAGGCGCGCTTTTAACGCCAAAAAAATCCGATAAAAATCTACAGGTGTGTGTTATACGCCTGGTATAAGAATGATCACTATAAAAAATAAAAGAAGAGATGAGCATAAGAAAAATTTGACTTCTACATCAGTTCTTCTCAAATTCTGGGGCGCACCTTCCTAGGGGGCGTGGTAACCCTACAAGGAGGGCGCAAACCAATCGAAAATAAAAGGATTAAAACATTAATTTTTTGAAAGCAGAAAAAAAACACAAACGTATAAAAATACGCATTCACACTGATATAGTTTATATATATCATCCGACGATATTACATCATCAAAAATAAAAGTTTCCAATTGGATACGTTCATTATATAGTTATCTGATCCTATAACTGAATAAAAAATATTTTGTTTGATTTGCTGTAATCCCATGATAAAACAATTTATATTACGTATTATTTTTAAACCTTAACTACTACTCTTTCAGAAAAACATTACTCACACCTAGAGAAAATTTTTAGGAAGATAAAAATCATCACTGTTATTATTATTGAAATACTGTGCATTAGCTGTAGAAAGAAAAGGATGACTTAATTGGCTAAGATTTATTTTTATGTGTATTCTGAAACATATAAAACACGTTTTATACAAAAAAGTAACATCCATATTTTTATTCTGAATACACTTTTGAACCGGGAGAATTCGTGCGGGGCGCAGAGTCAAATGACAATAAAACTACCATAGTTTGAACAAAATATGACAGTTTTGCTTGCAAATATCATTTCTGCAATGTTTGCGAAAAGTGTCTGTGATCTGTGTCCTTTATTAATGTTACGTACCTTTGAAACATTTTGGTTCAGTTTTAATGGATGTTTTCTCAAATTATCAAAGAAAAACTGTAAAGTCATTGAAAGTATGTAAGAACACTTTCTCTTATTAAATTGTTCACTGGAATTGTGGTTTTTATCTTGTACAAAAAAATTATTGTAAAAAAGAACTTTGGACGTGACTCAGTCATCTCACGTGACTATTAATGTTAATATCGAGGGCACGCTTGATCTCCCGGGTTAAAACATTTTGAAGTCTTCTCGCTTTAAAAATAAATGTTAGATGTGATGAACATGATGAGAGCATCATAGACTAGATTATTTTTAAGGCCTTTATAATTTAGAATGGATGGTGGAGGAAATAAATTTTTAAATAAATATCATTTTGCAATCTGTTCCAATTTAAAACTTAGAGAAAAGAAAATAACGTAATAATTATCTTAATATTTATAAGTAATTTACTTAAAATAAAAATTATTTTAAAGTGTTAAATAAAAAAATTAATATTTATCTCGTTAATTTGTTCGGTTTATAATTAAGATCGTATTGTAGCTTTAGCGCCAAAGCGCATTATTATCATATAAGAGGGGAGGGCGATATATATAAAAATTATGATTGCAAATTGGGTCGCCAATAGGAAAACATTGAGAAGCACTGTTCTACTTTCATTGAAATACTGTTTTATTCAAAAGAAACGACACATGCTATGAACGTAACCCTTTATCTACCACATTATGATTCACTGCTATATTTTTTTCTGAATCGCTACATTGAAAATTAATTGATATACATTAACAAAATACTCAACTCTGCGAAATTTAATCCGTTAGAACTAATTGATCAATTAAAGATATTCAACTGTAAAATTAATTGTACACACTGTTCATTTAAAATAAATAGTCAAATCGTTTTCTAAGGTATTCCTTTATATTCTTTCGCATTAACTATTTTCTCGGAACAAAAATGACAGTACTCGCAATCCGCTAAAAATGCAATTTATGGGGTCTCAGAGGTGTTAAATTTCTCTAGAGGTCTGAAAATATAAACGATTTTCAAATGGGTACAATTCTCTTAAATTTAAATTAAATGATTCGAATCTTTTACATATTATTTAAAATAGAATGGGGCTTCAGAAAAGTATAAAATGTTTAAAATATAATAATAATTTTAAAAATCATAAGCATATGAAAATTCTATAATAAATATTACGTATTTTTTTTGCTTTCACACGCTATTTTCTAAAATATTAGCCTCTGATGTATAAAACTTTATAGAATTATACAATGCATCATACTCTTTAAACCCTATCTAATTCTAGTATTATATACATTGTGTATTTCAAAATATTTGTAAAATATTGCAATTTTTTTTAAATATTTTTTTAAAAAATGTATTTTTATTTATTAAAACATGTAAGTTATTATTCTATTTATATAAAAATAGCTACAAAGTATTAAGAATACATTTGTCTTTATTAATCAACTTATATATATAGCTAGTAATTAAACCTACTCTTTTAGAAAATAGCGTGTGCGACGTAAAACTTAATAAATATTTCTTACAGAAAAGTTTCTTATTTTCATATGCTTATAATTTTTTGAATTAGTATTATATTTTAAATATTTTATACTTTTATAAAGATCCATTCCTTTATAAGTAATGTGTAAAAGATTCAAATTTTTTAACATAAAATTAAAGAAATTATACCTGTTTGAAAATTGTTTATATTTTCAGACCCCTAGAGAAATTTAACACCCTGTGATCCCTTATGCTATAAAACTATTTGTCTCCTTCGCTAAAATACTCATCATAGAACCCATGGTGCCATATATCTTGGAAGAGTGAATTTAAAAGAATATTCTTGGTAAGTATCATCTGAGTATTCAAAAAATGGTTATATATTCCAGTGCTTCTCAAACTTTCAATACTGGCACCCCCTTTTCAATCACAATTTTTATGGCGCCTTACTTATATATTAATGTACTGAATGCAATGATAATGCACTTTGACGCTAAAAGCTACAATACGTGATCTTAATTATAAACCATACAAATTAATAACATAACTATATTTAATTTTGTATATGTTACTTTTAAGCAAATAATAATAATAATATAATAATAAGTAGTATGATAATTATTGTGTTATTTTTCCTTTCTCTAACTTTTAAATGGGAACATATTGCAAAATGTGGTAGCTGCTTAGAAAACAAAATATAGATATCAGCTAAATATAGAAAAAACTCAGAGAATCAATTTCTAATCTTAAGCATTCCTTTGAAAAACTTTGCAAGACAAGCCCAAGGAAGTCGATAATACTTATTAAATTGTTCTTAATTTAGAATTAATTAATTAGTTATAAAATACTCCGTGCTGCTCTGATATATTAAAAGTATACCGGCTGAAGTACCCGCTCTTTGCACGAGTTCATTTATAAAAAAACTAGCTGGTAATCCCGTTCTTCGCACGAGTGAAATGAAAAATTAAACAATACAGATTGAAGGATAAAGAAGTTTTTAATGAGTTAATTTTACGTGAAATGCATATTAAACAAAAAACACATGTTTATTAAATTTTATGTCTGTAGATCTAAGAGCTGATAAAAATGATTTATTTAATTTATAACGTGCCTTAACTCTCTTGTGGGTCAATTTTTAAAAACACCTTCCTATGCTTATCTCAGTTTAGGAAAAGTAGAACATCGTTACAAATTTTGTGTAATGAATGCTTGAAATAGTGTAAATAATATATATCTGGAAGTGTAATACGTTAATATTACTTTCTGTTGTTATTCTGTTAAAATTGAAATATTCGCAAGAATTGTCGTTCCTTAAATTATAACGGCGATTCAATGGAAACATAGCAAAATGTTGGCAATAGAGTCAACTTGGCAATTGATTCAACTGTGCAGAAGTCAATATGCTGTAGCACCATGTAGTGGGGAGCGGCAACGGAAAAGATAGCACAAAGCTCTTCTCCATAAAAATACATATGCATGCCAATTTTCATAGTGATCGGTTGAACTGTGTTGGAGTGTAACGAGGTCATACAAACATACAAGCATTCATTTTTATTTTTTAGATAAGTAAATAGCATTAAGGAATCTTTAAGTTCGGATCATTAAATTAGTTTATAGAAAATTTACATGCAGTGAAAATCGTTTAACACAAAACTGAGAGGGTAAGATTATTTTTTCATGCTAAAAGAATTTCATGTTAAAGAATACTAAAAAAACCCCATATATTTAACAAAATTAAACTTATTAGAGTGCAGTTTATTTACATAGATATATAGATATATAGATATATTATATAATAGGTGCCCGCGACTTCGTCTGCGCAGGATTAGTCCTTCGAGTAGCTTTTATTTTTTCTAAGGTCCTCTATTTATTTTTATACCAAAATTAATCAAAATTGGTTCTGCGGTTTAGTCGTGAATACGTAACAGACAAAGAGAGTTATTTTGAGAGATCCTTGTTCTATATTGTATAATGTATGTAAACTGAAACTAAGTATTTTTTGATGATTATCTCACTGATAGGTATTATAAATCATATATATTGTGTTAATAGGTTTACGGATGTATATGATGATTGATGGTAATGCAAAAGTTATAGAAAGCTATAGGTACTATGTTAAACGATTTTTTTCACTCCGCATAAACATGCAGATTTTGCGATTTAGAAACACGTGAGCAAGCCACGTAGAGCTGGCCGTGGGAAGAACATGACATACCCAAATGTATGCCTGCTACCTTTAAGGTTTAGCCTTACGAATTGTTGATAGTCATGGAAAATGCAACTTTTAATGGGAACTGCAGGCGTTTAAAATTAAATGGTAAGTTATTGAGTATGATTGGGATGCGTGGTATTAGAACATTACCTCTCCCAAGATTTTTTTAATTATTTTCGCAACAGTCTCATATTTTGGTGCCAGTATAGTTCTTTCACACAACCGTTTTTCATCGAGATTATATTGTTGCAGATTTGGAAAAGCTTGATCAATGAGTCCATCTTCCGACTCTACAACATGAGAAAATTGGTGAGTGAAAAGAACCATACCTTCTTCGTCGGTGTCTAGATGGCTGTCACCCATTTCTAGGAGTTTTTGAACATATGCTCCTGACTCAACATTGCTGGGTACCCGGATTCGCATGTTATTGGTAAGATAAAGCTTTTCAAATTTGGTCCACATATATGGTGCTTTCAGACATGCGTTAATTTCGTCTGCTGCAGTGCCTCTCTCGATAACAGGTAAAGCGTGAATAAAATCCCCTGCCAGTAACACTACCACTCCATCCAACAACTTTCGATTGTTTTGAATATCTTGTAGACAGCGATCAAGCGGCTTGATGGCGCGTTTGTGTGACATATTGCTTTCGTCCCACACGATTAGCTTACATTGTTGCAACAGGGCGCCACGGGCACTGTTCTTACTGATGTTGCACGCCCACCACTCAGTAATGTTGTAGAGATTCCAGAGGAAGCTATAACTGATGCAAATTTACGGTCCTGACGAATTTTTTGCTAGAAACAAATTAAGTAAAAAGGTTTTGCATGTACCACCCGGGGCATCAAGAAAAAAAGGCCGCCTTCAATAAGCTCAACTCGTTGTAATATTTGTTATAAATGTCTTTTTGCTCGGGTAGTAGGCGTGGCTCAGTTTCGCTGACCTGAGTAGTATCTAATAATGCGGTATTTTAGCTTAGCTCTTTGATCAAATCGGTCGACAACTCTCCTCGACGCTGTGGTCTAGGCACACCAAAGTCGGACTTCTTTCCGGAAATCCTTTTATTTTGTCCTCTATATGTCTCAACGCTTCATTCAAGCATAGATCATTGTTTACTTGATCCATCCTTTTAAATCTGTGAAAGATACTTTCTGATATAAAGCAACTTTATGCTTATCCCATAGTTGAAATGGATTGGATAAACCGCAAGTACATATCAATATTGCAAATAGCTCTCTTATTGGCGAAGGAGAGCGACACAGTACGGCATTTTCCATTGTGGCATCCCAGTGGTTGTCATCTGCCAACAACCCCAACTTCTTACATGCTTGACGAAAAGTTTCAAGTTCTTGGCCGTCAACTGTTTTAGACCCAAGAAGTTAGTGGGGCCCCTGTATTACATTCAGCAGCATTCGCAAACAGTAAAATTCGAAGTTACTAACGTGCACTGTTTAAATTCGTCCAATATTATCTCCTGCCTTCTCACCTGGCCAGCCGTCGATAGGTGTTCCTTGTACACGACGTTTCCATTTTTCAACGATGCGTTCCATGTATAGTAGCGGGGTACGTCAACACAAAGTAATGTTTTTGAAATGCGGCATTTTGGCAAAGCAGTAAAAGTGTGGTTAGTTTCGTCTTAAGTGGTGTGGCCATTCTCTCTCTAAAATCGTTTTCAGTGATGTAAATCCACTCTCTGTTAGGGAGATGAACCACAAGATGAATGACTGTTGGGTGTCTCTCATGCAGAGGCAGACCCAATATTAGCCACTCTGCTTCCTTACTACTAACATATCGACCAGCTCGAAATGTTTGCACCTCATCTCTCGCGCGTGGATCAATATTAACATTACCTTTCAGTCGGATGTTAAATATAACCTGGTCAATACTTTTGTTTATATATTTACAAATATATTTTTCCACCTGTACCGAATTGCAGAACTCTACATTTATATGGCAATTAAAAATTTTAGACAGAAGAAGAGAATATGGGACAATCCACAGCTATTGTCATTTAATATTTCCTGTATCTCACCTCGGGTTTTTTAGTTAACGTATGGCTGATATCTTCTGGTGATCTACGCCTGTACAGAGGATAGCTTTTGTAGTTGGTTTTAGTATCTTTTAAAAGCCCCTAAGATACTTTTTGGCTCATTTTCCTTTCCTTATGCATGATGATGACGGATTTAGAGCACCACAGGGACCGTGAATTATATTTTTGGTCACAGTATCATAGAGCTTCCGATCAGTTTCGGGGTTTGGTATATCTTGCACTTATGAGTTCGTCAATTTGGTTAGGGCGTAATATTTACATCAACCACAGCAGTAAGGGCAAGTGAGGTAAACCTGTTTTTTGCCACTCGATTGAGTATATGAAGCACTTCATATCACCAAATATTTTACCTTTTGTAAATAGAACAACTAATTTTTGAACTTTTACTTTAAATACTCTGGCTGTTAAGTCATGTCTGTCCGTTGAATTCTGACCCGGAATGAGCTCTCTAGTGTTTTCTGGCCAGGCGGGATTACATGTCATTGTAATAAACATATCAACCTCCCGTAGTTACGCACGTATGTGAACGCATCCTGCTTGTATTCATGAAGCTATCTTGCGCTATTTACAGATGATGACGGAGAATTACCATTTGACCCAAGTTACTTGAATCTAAATCCGCATCATTCCTTATCGAGCGTCTTGTAAATGCTCGCATTTTCGTTTGATTCAATGCAATAAACCTCAAGCGCTCACTCTCTACTTTGACGTACATGTCCACCGAAAAGTGATAAAAGAGAAGTCTACATCGAAGCAATGAATTAAAATTGTTACGACGTACCATTATATGATATGCATAAAAGTCTTTGCAGGACACTTATTTATTTGGTATGGGTTGTTTTGTAAATGAGTTTATCTGAGGAATATCAAAACTGTATTTCTCTTGTGCTTTCCAAAAAAATTATCGTGTACTCGAGAGCGTCATAAAATCTATGAGTGTCTGGAACTCTGGTAAACCGGCCATCGTTCACCTGAATAACGATGTCCCGAGACGCAGTAACGTTCACTACTAACTACTACGGCAGCTATTTCATTTGTGGTCGGGGCATTGAAACGTCTTTCGTATTCACCACATGGTACACGATCTGGGTGTAATTATCGCTATTCACTTTATCTTTAGACATTTTAAACTCATGCAGTAAAATGTTGTGATCTTGTAGAAATTGTATTTTTAACCGTGTTTCCTTCCACACTTTGTACGTACTCAGTACGCCTATTAACTTGGGCTTCCTTATCGCCAATGAAATAAACTTACAAAAATTTAGTTTGCGTATTGGTAGCAGGAAGCAAAAGAGCTAATTTGCGTGGTATATTAGCCCTTGGATTGTGAAAGTCGGGCAAAATCCCTACATCGAAACAATCTTATCCGCCCCAAAAGATGTCATATGGAAACATGTATTATATTTTCTTATATTTTTTATATAACAGTGAGACTAATCTGTATCATAAGAGAAAAGTTCTTTAAGAAGTTTAACTGGCTTGTCTATTAAAGGAAAGGCTACTTCCCCCTTCCTTGAACAACACATGCTTGCTAATTCCTCTTTCCATTTAAGAGCACCGCAAAATCTGCATTCATTATTCATCGTTTCTACTTTTATAAGCTTGTGGATTTCGTAATCAAGAGTTTCGTCATACTCGAATGCAGCTTTATCAAATACCCCCACGGTTTTTCTTGTGAATATTAGACGTCACTGTTGTGCCCTTTCAGCAACAGCGCTTTTGTGAGATTCCGCTGCTTCAATGGTTTCTGTATCTCTCTAGCCCCGTTTACATGGAAGCCGGCATAGTACCGGCAATTTCGAAATGCGGATGAAAGCCGGGATTATACCGGTATTTTTTCGATCCGTTTACATGAGAATCGGGTGCGTTTACATAAGAATCTGGTGATTGGTTGATAGATTCAAGTGATTATAAAATGTAACCATGGAAACAACTAGAATTTTTAGCGCGATTATCATGAAGAGGACATGTGATTATATGTTTTCGTTTTTTTTACCGCCAAACATTTCTTTGTTTACTATTATTTATGCTCTTGCACATTTAAAATATACCCGCTAAAATTTCGAATTTGACTATACGTGGTTGCTCCAATATAGTAAAAGCTGTCGATTGTCGGAAAAAAATCCTTTTTTTTTTTTAATATCCCAGTAAAAATTCGAGTGTTTAGTAAACATAGATAAGAATGACATTTGTTTTCAATACCAACCATTTAGAAACCGTTGCCACCAAAACCGAACTCCCATTTTGCTATTTTTGTGTTCTTATAAGAAACTTCTAAACAAATCGAATCGGCTACTGGTCCGATAAATTTTGAAAAATCACCAGCTTCTCGCGATTTTGTGTGTTGTGTTTTGAAATAGAAACCCTACGATTTGGCATGAAAAAATTTTCCGGATAGGTGGCCGAACAATCCAATCAGAATTTGGATAGATGTCTACAGGATAAATTTTTGTTTATTTTAAATTTAATTGTATAGAGGACATATATAAAAAGATAAAATATATTTAGTTAGCTTAATTTTTTTTTAATTTGTTTTACACATCTTCAGAGTAGTTAAGAGATATATTTCTGTATTTAATTATCTAAAATAAGAACACAAAATCTGATATGTAATCATATATGTCGTATTAAAAAAGTATAGTATATATATATATATATATATATATATATATATATATATATAATTTATACCTTTTTAAACATTAGAAATAAAATTACCATTTGTAAAATTATATATAAAAAAATCATGTAACATTTTGAAAGTCTGTATTTGTAGTACTATTATAGTAAAAATATATAATTTATCGAGAATTACATTCTGAGTGTGGTAAAAAATTAAGGCATTAAAATGTGTGTATTATATAGAATATAAAATTGTGTGCATATATTGAATATTAAATTCTTGTTCTCGTGTACTTGGTCAAAATAAAAGTCATTTTTAAATCCATAATTCTTTAAGTACAAAAAAATTATTATTAAATATTTTCGTGGCATCTATTTGTTATGTGAGGATTTCTTAAAACATTTGTTTTCAAGAATTTGACTGATATAAATTTTTCCTCACACAGATGTATCTTTTTTTTTACTATGGATAACAAATTTGCATTTATTGGTATTTGCACAATTAAAATGTAAAAATTTAATAATTTTGATAAATTTCATATAAAGACTTTACACTTGTTATTGAAATATCAACATTGTGTGTTAAAGAAATCTGTGCAACCCCAGCTGAAATGTATTAAGCATAAGAATACTCTTGATTTTTTACATAAATATTAAAGTCTAAATGTTCATATATATTGATATTATCCTGCTAATAAATTTAAGACCTAAATAAATGTCGCATTGAGTTAGTTACAAATAGTGACCAAAGAAGTGTACTTAAATCAGTTCTATGATATATATATATATGGGAAATTAGGATCATGAATCCAAATACGACTTTACATATAGACATTTTCTGTAGGATGATTACTATCCAAAAGCAATGGAAATATTCAGAATTTTAATATAACCTTTTTCAACTCTCTATTTATCCTTAAATGAATAACTTGACATTGTTGTTTACAATAATCTATATTCATGAAGAATTCAGTAAAAAAGTAATTCCAAAGAAATTTTTCAAAAATAAATGTTTCATCATCCAAAATCACTGATATTTTTGTGTAACATATGCTTACGGGACAAATTTGGGGTGCTTGTATTGTACAATATTGACCAATTTCTTAAAATAAAAAAGCCGCAAAATGGTGCGGTATACAGCCAATAGTAGAAACTGTCCCTGATCAAGTTTGCACACAGTAACAATAATAGTGATGCAATTGTTGTTGTTTTTTTAAATTTGTTATGTATTTTTGCTTGGCGAAATTAGTTGGCAGTTTAATGCATGTTCCAAAATTTGTGGAACGGTACGAGTACTGATTTAGCATTTCTTAGAGAAACTTTGAAGTAATTTAATATTTTGCTCATGTGTAACTTGGGAAAATGAGAAGTTTCATGAAATTTAGGAATGCCCTGGTGAAAGAATCTTGCTTTACAATTAGTACACATTGTGATTAATTTATTAATGATAAACTTTGGTAACTTATCGAATTAATAATTATTTTTATTAATTTTCAAACGTTAAATTTCAGATGGCGAATTCTGAATCTTTTTTCTGATGTCGTTTTATCTTTCATTTTTCTAAAGTATTAATGTAATATATAAAATGATATTTCAGCTGCATATCAGTGATAACGAAATAACATGTCATGTTAATGTTTCTTTTTTCAACTTCTTTCCATAAGTTGCATGATTTCAGTATTCTAATTTGTTCTATGTAAATTCTGAAAGTTGATTGTATAGAAGTGTATTTTATAATTCTAACAGTTTTTAAGATTTGAAATTTCAAAATTCGTGTGATATTTCATTTAATCTAGACCCATACCATATACAAATTCTCAAAAATACTATGAAAAGTTTCGTATCATACCTATATACAAATGTAATAGGTTTCTGCTTTCTAGTTTCTGGTATATTTCATACAGTTGGCTGACTAGACTAGTTTTTGCCATTAATATCTTTGAAAACTGGGGAAGACTATTTCAAATCTTACTTTTATAAATGTATTGTATCCAAAAAGAAAAAAAAGCATTAATTTAATTAAAATAGTTTTGATAGTATTGAAATTAGAGTAAATAAAATTCGCAGAAACTTTGAAGAAAAAAATGTTTTTATAATTTTTTGTTTACTATTAATTGCCTAATCACTAGGTGTTTAAAAATTTAAGTTTTTATTTTTTAAACCTAAAGTGAACATTTTAGAAATTCTGAATAATTTGACCTTTTTTATCTATGAAATCTTTGATTTAGAGATAATTTTCTTTAATTTTTATATTGTTTCATTTGATTTGTTTGGGTTAATGAAATTTAATACTCTGTTGTAAATATTTTTAAAATTAATACTTCTTTGTTATAAATAAATTGCAAGAAGCCCTTCATAAGATTTTCAGAGAATTTTATTAGATGTTATCATCAATAAGATAAAAATTTAGATTTAATAATTGTACATGATTTTATGCATGTTTAATATTAGCAGATAGATCCTCGATTTGTCCTTGTAGTATAATGTTACTTTCAGAGAGTGTGATTTATATAACAGATCATGAAATGCTTTATTTATTTATAGTGCATTCATGTAATGATAAAATTAACTGTCAATAAATGATGTATATTAAAAGAGTATGATTATTAAATAAAACTGTATACGAGAAATTTTCACGAAACAATTCAATTTGTTCTACAATAAAATAATTTTATTAAAAAGCCTATTTCTTTAAACATGTTTATTAATTAATTCAAAAAGGGCCAGTTAATTTATTTCTGAATGTTGGAGACAGGTATTTTTAAGAAAATTCAAACTTTTTGAATGGTAATAATTACAAAGGAAATCAGTGTATAAAACATACCAAACATGTTTTTTAAGATTATTTCAGATACACAAAACATTTAAATGATGTTAAAAGCAATTTTATTTTCATCTCAGAATTCCTAATTATTAAACAAAAACTTTCATGTTAACCAACTTCAATTAAAAAGCTAAATTAATTTTTGTTTGTAAAAAAGTGTGTATTTTCTTTGATGTGCAACATCTTCATAAGAACTTATTCATAGTATGTTTTATAATCGTAGGATTATTTAATCCTTCGAGGAGAAAAAAAAGTAATATTTAGCATGCTTTTATAAAATAATTTTGTAGGTATGGGTGTATAAAGGATATCTTTTGGTACATTAAATCATGGCTTGCTTTAATAACAAAAAATTAAATGGTTAAGTAAAAAGTGAATCAAAATTGAAGAATTTAGAAAATGAAATGTTCTTTTAAGTTTTTATCCTCATGTATTTAAGGAATGTTAACATAAAAACAGTTCATTCTATTGATTATATCAACTTTGATAGTAAAAAATCAATGCACCTTTATGGATTTATTTAATTACAAGATATTACTAATTTTTTACTTATTATATGGAAACACTCAATAAGATAAATCAGGAAAAATAACAACAAAAAATGCAATTTTATTGTGTACTTACATAAAAATTATATTGTTATAATTTCAAATCAATCTCAAAAACTGTATTAAAATATATGTATCATCTTATTAAAATATTGGAAACATACATGCAGAGCATACTAAATATAAATTTATTTACATCCTTCCCTGTACCTGGATAGAATACGTTTTTATTGGACATGGGCACTTTGTAAACGTCCGAATCCCGGACAGTTGTATCCATTTTGTTTTGGTCTTCCCAGTTGTTTATGACGGTTATTATTTCCTATGTTGTCCAACGTGAGCAATCCAAAACAGCAGCCATCTTGAATAAATGAATCTCTGGCGCAATGCATCATGAAAGAATTAGAAAACACTCCGCTTTTTACCCCCAAAGTACCTAGTCGAAAGAGTGTACGAAAAATAGACCTGCATTTCGACCCGGCAAAATGCCGTCTCGTCGTGTAAACGGGTACAATGGGTTCGAGCCGGCATATTGCCGGCAATTTTTCGTCCATGTAAACGGGGCCTCTGAGACGCTATGTAAGTCGCCTGCTGAAGACGCCGAGCTTGAGACTGCTCTGGTGTCTCAGTAGCCCTATGAGATGCCTCACACTCCATCTGTTCAAGCCTTCGCAGTTCGGCTTGTGTAGAAGTTTCTTTAAATCTAGATAAGTTCTTAGCTCGGGTTGTATTAGAGCTTTGGGAAAGATTAGACTTACGCTTTCGCAGCATAATTCTTAGTAGGTATTTTTTCTACACTTCCAAAAATACAGTACGGCAGTTATTATTTTTATACTTTAAAAAATACAATACCTGCTTATTCAATTAAAACTATAGCGTTATAATTAACTACTAACCACAAACAAAGTTGAAAATTTGTCCAAAGGATGTAGTGTGAAATGCAAAGTTTATCTACTTTAAATACCAGAAGCGATAAAAGTATTTATTTTGAAATAAGGATCAAATTGTTACTACCAAACGTGCATTAAAGCGTGCAATTATTAATTTTTATTGTACTCATATATTTGGCAATAATATATCGCAATATATCGTTATTTGGCAATAATGGCTTATACATAATATATATATATATATATATATATATATATATATGACAGGCCCCAGGCCTGCTGGTAATATGAGGAGATCATCATCTTCACAATATTCCTTTATTACGCTTTCATCATATATAATCTAACATGGCGGACCTTTTGCCGCGCAACCGGATGTTACCAAATACAACATCGCAGCGAGGAGACATCAGCCAAGTCCTTCCTTAGTATGCGTTCGCCTTCGTCAGCGCTCGTTGCTCCTTTTAACAGGCTTGTTTACTCATAAATCCTTACGCGATGGTAAAGAGTTCGCTCTATTTTCATTTATTACTTTCTTAATTTTGAACCTAAACTTTTCAAACCTGACAAATTCTATTCTGACTGGCAAGTCCCCAGGGAAAAAAAATTATATTTCAATTATATCAAATTCCCCTAGAAGATATAATAATTGTGTAAAAGAGTGGGCTGGTGAATCCTAACATGTACAAAAATAGCAATAATGAATAACTCCTTTGTGCTGAATGACTATAATAATAATGAGGTTAATCATGGCACAGCCAGATTGGCCAATTCTGTAAAAATGACAAAAAGATTACATAACTATAACACAGAAATTTATCAGGAATAATTTAAAAATAAACACAACATCAACATTATATCAAAATATCACTAGAAATACAAAATGCAAAGAAAATAAGGGTATTTCAGATATATCAAGTACAGGTAAAAGTTCAATCAATGTAATGTAATGTTTCACACAGTCCTGTCTTGGAAAAATCATAGTTCAATGTTCATCATCCAATTATTGTTTATCTCTCAGTTCTTTTGTTTATTATTAGAATCTCTACTCAATCAACTCATTTCAACAACATACAACCATAATAAAATCTTCATAACATCACATACTATATTTTAACTTTCAGAATATACTGATCACAAATAATCACAATGAAATTATTATAACACAATGTGTATCGTAAAATGACCTCATCACAATGTTTTCATACAGTCAATAATTCAGTTATTTTTTTTTTTTTTTTAAAATAGTCTTCAATAATGTGTTCATTATGAATAAAGATACAATACAAATTCAATTACATTAAATTTTGATTTTCATAATGTAAACAAGTCTTAAATTCAAATTTTAAACACAACTTTTATTATTATTTTTTTTTTAAAATAACAATGCACTTCTTTTAAAATTACAATGTACTTCTTTTAAAATTCAATGCACTTCTTCCCCCAAAGTTTGAGAAAACAAACTCTATAACAAATATAAATAAGAATTTAGCATAATTGGAAATTGGATTTTGAATGAAAAGGTTTTAATCTTGTAGAATGAACAATATCTGTTAATTTTCCTGTATATTGATTTGGTTTATCTATTTCATAAGTAACATTTGAGAGTTTCCTGACAACTTTAAAAGGACCATTATAAGGAGATTGAAGTTTACTTGAATTAGGGTATGAGAAATTTTGATATAAGACTAAATCTCCAACTTTAAATTTTGCATCAACATAATGTTTATCATACCGTTGTTTATTTATCTTATGATGCTTAATTGTTCTGTTTACTGCAATTTGTCTAGCTTGTTGTATAGGTGGATAGTTTAATTTTACTTGATTAGGTAATGGTGAATCATATGGCAAAGTTCCAAACATTAAATATGCAGGTGGAAAGCCAGTAACATCATGTGGCGAGTTATTGTACTCATATGTGACTTGTTCTAATAATTTTGTCCAAGGAGTTTTTGTAGTTGAATTGACTTTACATCTTAATTTTGCTACTAATGTCTGATTAACTCTTTCATTCTTTCCATTGCATTGTGGTCTATTTGCTGAAGTTAGTAATTGTCTAATATTATGATGTTTTAAGAATTTCTTAAATTTAGATGAAGTGAATGCAGCATTTCTATCACTTAAAAGTTGTTTTGGGCATTGAATTGAAAAAATTTGTTTTAAGCAATTTGTATAAGTTTCAGAAGTGACACTTTTTGATGGAAATGTCCAAGCATATCTGGTAGCATGATCCAGAACAATATGCAGGTATTTCTTTTGTGAATTATGATAATTAAATCCTCCTACAGTGTCTAGTGAAATCATTTCAAATGGTTCTTATGCTACAGGAACTTCTTGCAATAATCCATACTTTTTTTTGTGTAGACTTTTCATTCAGTTGACATGTTTCACAACATTTAACAAAATTTGAAATGTCTAATATAATGTCTTTCCAGTAGTAAATTGGGGAAATTAATTTTAACATCTTTTTTACACCTGGGTGACCAAATTGTTCATGTGCAGTTGTAATTAATTTTTCTCTCAAAGATAATGGTACTACAATTTTAATTAAATTATTTTTCTTAACTGTTAATACATCATTAATTTTTATATATTTTGGATCATTAATGTTCTCTGAATTTTGGTATTTAATAATTTCATCAGTATTTAAAAAATGACAAATGGGTGATATATAATGGCATACAGGGTTCCTCGACAACATGTCTGCTTCAACATTTAATTTACCTTTTACATAAACTATCGAATATTCATACTGAGAAAGTTTTAAACTCCACCGAAATAAACGTCCAGTTAAATGTTTTACACTTTTAAGCCATTGTAAAGCAGCATGATCAGTATGTATTGTGAATTTGGATCCATGTAGGTAACAGTGGAATTTATCTAAGGCATCTATAATTGCTAAACACTCTTTTTCTGAAATTGTATAATTTTTTCATGTTTAAGTAATTGTCTCGAGTGATAAGCTATGGGGTAAAGTGTTCCATCTGGGTGTTGTTGTTTCAAGACTACGCCTATTGATTCCTGACTTGCGTCACAAAATACATGACATGGATATTGTGAGTTGTATAATTTAAGTATAGGTTTTGATATTAAACAATTCTTTAACTTTTGATAAGCTTCTTGACATTCATGTGACCAATTCCAAATTGCATCTTTTTTAAGTAATTTATTTAATGGTACTCTAAGTTTTGCATAATCTTTAATAAATTTTTGATAAACATTGATGGAACCAAGAAATCTTTGGAGTTCTTTCACATCTTTAGGTGGTGCTAATTTTCTTATTGTTTCAATATTTGGATTACTTGGGAATAATGACCTTGTGTTATTTCATATCCTAAAAATTTTATTTTTTCCTGTGCAAACTGACATTTTGATTTTTTAAGTTTAATGTTTTCTTTTTTACAAATTTGAAATATTGTATCTAAATGAGTTAAATGCTCTTCCCAAGATTGTGAGAAAATTATTATATCATCAAAATAGTTTAAAGCAAAAGTTAACTGATATTTTTGTAAAATTTGTCTTATAGTTCTTTGGAAAACAGCTGGGGAATTTTTCCAGCCAAATGGAAGTCTTAACCATTCATAGAGTCCAAAATTAGTTGTGAAAGCCAGTTTCTCTGCGTCTTTTTCATGAATTTTAATGTGCCAATAACCACTTGTTAAGTCGAGCGTAGAGAAAAATTTAGCATGAGTTAAATTATCAATTACAAAGTCTATCAGAGGTACAGGGGTGGAATCTTTTCGTGTGATTTCATTTAGTTTTCTATAATCAATACATAATCTTGATCTTTTCCCTTCATCCTTTTGTATGCTAAAGTTACAGGGGCAGCATATGGGCTATGAGAGGGTCTAATAAAACCTGCTTTTAACAATTCTTCTATCTGTGTTTGTATTTCTTTAGATTCTTGTTGACTGTTTCTATAAGGGCGTAAACTTATAGGAAGGTCTGAAATTAAATGAATTCTTTGTGGCTCTAAATTGATACAACCTACATCATACTTATTTTGTGAAAATATGGTTTGAAATTTGTCAAGAAGTTGGGTTAAATCTTCCCATGGCTCACTAGTTTGTTTTGGTACTGTGTCCTCAACAACCATGGCTGGGTTAAACAATCTTTTCAGATCAGCTTCAGGGCTGTCTGATATTTGATCCAAACCTTTATTATTCTTAACGTTAATATTATCTTCATTATTTGCATTATAGTAGTTCATATTTTGATCATTATTAAGAGTTTTACAATATGTCCCATGATATGTTCTCAACTCACCAATACACTTATTTACAAATTTAATATTACTTAAATTTTTACCACATTGAAAAATACACATGTTACGAATACTAATGTCAAGCTTAAATAAATGTAAATATTCAAGTCCTAAAATAATATAAGGCAATTCAGTATCAATTACAAACAAATCTATTTGCTTAGATATACATCCAATATTCATATAAACTTTAATTATACCTTTGGGTTGAATAGTCCCACAAGTTTGATTTATTTTTACATTACTATTTTTTTATAATTTTAATGTTTTTTAATTGTTTAGCTAAATTTATTGGAATTAATGACACATTGCTTCCTGTGTCAATTAGAGTACAAAAGTGCTTGGAACATACCATTGACTCAATAATTAGTTGTCATCCTTGCCTCTGGTTAGTTTCGTTTCTGGGCGAGTAAAGATTATGTCGATTCTGTTGTCTCCCACTGAATCTCATCATGTGCGATTGATGTGGCTGTCCATGATTTCCTCTTGACTGAAATCGATTCTGTGCATCAGTTCCTCTGTGTACACTACCGTATGCGTGATTCCATCGGGTATAACTTCCAGTATCTACCGGTTTTCGGTCTGCGCTGTCCGGTGTTACTGCGATTAATTGTCGCATCGTTGAAATCCATTCGCAGGGTGTCGAAATCTTCTTGATAACCAGGAACTTCTGAAACTGTATGGGACTTGATAATGTCATATGTTCCACAATTGAACTGTCATCATAATTTAGTTTCTTCCCCAACGAAAGTTTTTCCGTAAAAAACGAAATTAATTCTTTAGTGTCGTTTAGTTTTAATTTGTGAAATTTTCGAATATCCTCTTGTTTCGTCGCATCGAACACCGTCATTAATAATTCTTTACTTGTTTGGTACGACTTTTCAAATAAATGGTTTTCGTACCAAAATTTAAGATAAACTCCCGTGAGATATCTAGGAATATTTTGCTTCTTCCATTGTTCGTCTTTTTGATATTCCAAACATTGTTGATCAAAACAGTCCAAAAAACTTTTACAACTACTAAACTTATTAAGATCAAATTCAGGAAAAAAAGAAGGATTGATTCTCTTTGGATGTGTTGACTGGTGACTCCTGCCGGAAAGAGTCGTCCTCCATGGTAGTATCGTTTTCAATGCAGTCGCTCGTTCGAAAAAAAAAAAATTGTTGAAGTTAATTCGTTTGGTTTCCTCGCATATTTTCGGTTCGTTAATTCATCCTGCCGGCTCTTGACAGGCCCCAGGCCTGCTGGTAATATGAGGAGATCATCATCTTCACAATATTCCTTTATTACGCTTTCATCATATATAATCTAACATGGCGGACCTTTTGCCGCGCAACCGGATGTTACCAAATACAACATCGCAGCGAGGAGACACCAGCCAAGTCCTTCCTTAGTATGCGTTCGCCTTCGTCAGCGCTCGTTGCTCCTTTTAACAGGCTTGTTTACTTATAAATCCTTACGCGATGGTAAAGAGTTCGCTCTATTTTCATTTATTACTTCCTTAATTTTGAACCTAAACTTTTCAAACCTGACATATATATATGCTGTCGCGGGCTTTTTTGCAGAAGGCAAAATTGTTTCACTTACTTGACAATTATCGTTATATTTTGGACACTTCACACAATATCTTTATAAATTTTAGCCTATGTGTTATTCTGATTTATGAGCAATATTATTGTAAAGTTTCATTAAAATCCATTCATTCGTTTTTGCGTGAAAGACGACCAAACATCTTCACAAACTTTCATGTTTATAATATATAGTAGGATAAAGCATTATTGATGTGATAGCAGAGTACAGGCAAGTGCGTGACAATGTTTACAAACATGTAAAATTATTTTTTAAATGATTGCTCAAATTATAATTATTTCTAAGTGAACTGTAATTTTAAGCCTCACAGAATTAGCATTTAGAATTGATGTTAAATAATGAACAATAATATAAAATTCCGATGAAGAATAATTTTATTCTTTTTAATATTTAAAGTGGAAAAACTTCAACATGTTTTATCCGGGAACAGGCACGCACTCGATACTAATGGTCGAGGGGGTTATTGTGAGTCACCCCAATTCTTTTTTTTATAATTATTTTTATAGCATACAATAAAAGTCGTAATTCGAGTGAATAATTTACTTAAGAGAAAATATACTTAACCTACTTTCAAGGACTTTTTAATTTTTGTTTGATGGTTTTAGGAAAAAATCCAAGAAACTGAACTAAAATGTTTCAAATGTGCGTGACCTTAAAAACGGTGTGTGTGTACTTATGTACGCACGTAAATGGTTATACTTCTTTCGCGTGATAAGATGAAAATCTTTCAAAAAATCTTGAGCATACCAAGCTGGTCTAAGGACAAAAACAGTTACGAACAGAGTTGAACGATAATAACTTGAAGTCAATCGGAAAAGTCAAACCCGAGATAATCATGATTTATATAAATATAAACACTCCCTCACAGGGATAATAGGACCAATAAAATGGGGGGATAGACTGTATCTGGAGATGAGGTGAACCGAATGTGGTACTTGAGACGTTATATTGAATGTCTCGGTAGGAAGAATCGTTCCTGAGAACATTACGACATCTGCCTGAAGAGCCCCCAGTGATGGTCATTTTAAAATAATAATTAAAACATTTAAAACAATTAAATAAAATAGAAGCAGGGCACCCAGATTCTCGAACCTTGGCGTGGTTATCAGGAAAAACAAGAGGAATACATTCGAACCGGTTCAGTGTCTGTAGTTGTAAATGCGGCGGTCCTCACTTGAGAAAGGAAAACGAAACAGCTGTGACGTAAATGGTCATGTACATCACAACGATATACAAGTAGTAGGTGATTCCAAAGTTTCATCATTCTACCTCAGAGAAAAAAAGTGACGTCATCAAGTGATCGAACTCTATATTAATAACATGGAGATTCTAATTTTAAGGATATCGTCCCCCTAGGCCCACAATATAAACATGATATATAACAGACAAAAGAACTCAACGATTTGGAGAGCCTATAGTCCGAATCTCATTAACCCTCAACCGGACAGCACGGATTTTTTCTGCCCTACTAGAGGCTTCGAAAACGGACCACACTGAATTTTCGTAAGGCCGGGGACTCACCAAAAATGAACCAAACTCTGGTTTTTTTCCTCCTCAAGTAATGTGTTCAAAAACGGTAAAGTCGGTATTTTTTTTCAAATTCTTTTCCCCCTTTAAAGGTTTAGTACCTTGAAAGATAATTAGAGACAGTCGGAAAGACACAATGGGCATTGAGGGGAAGTTTTATGGCTCACGGGGAGACCGGTTCTTCCCCTGCAGCAATCGCAAAAAACTGGGGAGAATTTCTTTAAACCTAAAGTGTACGGAAATAAATGCAAGTCAACGAGTTGAGAATTCTCATTTTTTTTTCTTTACCTTAAAATTCTCAAATGGAATTAAGTTTTTATAATGTATGTCTAAGTTTTAAAAAAAAAATATCTGTAGTATTTAAATTCAAATTATATATTAAAACATTGAGGATAATTTACTGTTTCTTTTTCTTATTTTAATCAATACTTTCAGGGATTATTTTTTTAAAAAATGATTATTTTGTTGTGTCAAAAAAAAATAAAAAAGGTTCAAAATTTAAAATCTTTTAAAATTTCGGACACTTCTAAACATGAATAATTTTTAAGCTTCTGTATTACATTATTTGCAAAACATTTTTATGCATTAAAAAAAAAAAACCCTATTTAAATCTTTTAGTTTTCATAATTTTAAAGCCAGGTATTATAGAATCCCTTATTTTGTATTGTTCAGATAACAAATTATATTTGAATTTTGAATGTGTCTGAACATTAATTTCATTCAAAGAGAACTTTAAATTGAAGCTTATATTTTTGAACTTGAATCTTCAAATAAAGGTATTTAAAAGCATCTGGACAAATTTACAGTTAACATTTGCGCATATAAATAAATATAAAGATCCTTTTTAAATTCAAGTTAAAAAAATAAATATTTATGCATAATCCCTCATCATTCATGTTCCATTAGTGGTTGACTGAAGAAAAGGTTATTAAAAAATTTGTGGACATTTTTATAATCTGAACCATGCAAAACTAGGAATTTTGTATTAGCTTCACTGAAATTCTGCATTGGAATTTAGAAAAGAAATTTATACGTGTCTCACATACTCGGTTGAAAAACATATTTACCATAAATACTAATAATTCTTTGGATGTTTAAAATAATCATTAGATTAATTTTTAATAATATATATATATATATATATATATATATATATATATATATTCGACTTCTAATATTTTTCAAGTATTCTTTAAATTTCATCAATGTAATTAAGTGAGGGGGATATTAAAGTCGCACTATCTTCTCTCTTCTCTACTCAACTACTTGAGGGCTTTTGGCGACGGACCTGTGGCCGGGGTACCAGGTGGTCAAGGTATCGAATCATGGTTTTTGTCTCTGAAAAGTTCGAGCCCAGTGCCACAAAAGACCCGCCGCGTAGGGCAGCGATGCACGTTAAATCTATCGAGAGCTGAAATGTCCCTCGTTGGTGTGGTGTGGTAGTTAGAGAGAGGGAATGCCAGCTCAGGTGTTGCCCTCTTCATTTGACCATGCTTCAAAATTACGGGTCCATCACTAAAAGCCCTCGTGTAGCTGAATAGTGCGACGTGTTAATATTAACTCACTTGGCGACGGACCTCGTAATTTTAAACCATGGTCAAGTGAGGAGAGATGACGCTTGAGCATCGCTTTTTACACGGCGGATCTTCAGTGGTGCTGGGGTCGAACTCATAACACGTCAGCTACGAGTCCGTTACTTTGACCATTAGGCTACCGCGGCCTCACAATGTGGTTGAAAACTGCATGTTATGAGTAAAAATATGCTGAAACATTTGATGAACTTATAACAGATTTTTGCATAGAAGATAGATGTGTGATATGCTAAAATGAGAATATGTAAAAGTTATGAGGATATCGATGACAATTTTTAAAAAATTCAATTTAAGTTTTAGTTTGAAACTTATTCGTTTTTTTTTCGCATTTAATATTAAATAGTCGCGATAACAAATCAATAGTTTAACGCATTCATAGATTATAAAAAATAAAGGTATAAATGACATTGTTGGGAATAATAATTTTTTTTTAGTTTTAAAATTCAGACTTCTTTGAATAAGTGTAGACTATTAAAAGGCTGATGTAGAAGTTAGAAAACTAATATTTAAAATATATGGAAAACAATATCTGCAATTCCATGATATTGACGAGCAGAAGACGGCATTTTTACTTAGTAGGGCAGAATAAGCATAAGGTAGGAGCTTGTGGAGTAAACAACCAGGCCTCTGCAGTTTTGGCAGGTAATGAACTCCCATTTGTTGCTTTTCTCTCTCTTAGTAAGGAAAATAAAAATAACAAATACAAAAATAAGTCATGTAAAATTTTATATATTTTAAGAACAATGAATTGTGAACTTAATTTCCAATTCATTGTCACGAGTTATAACTACGGTACTTTATCGACCGTACTTCTTATATATATATATATAGAGAGAGAGAGAGAGAGAGTGACGACGGCCAGATTGAGTTAAATATACATTTATTAAGGGGAATTATTTACAAGGGAGGGCTAAAAGTTAGTAAAAAGTAATCGAAACGTCATTAGATCGTTGGATTCCACGAGGCGTTTCGTTCCAGCGCCCTCGTCATCGTCTCATCGCCGTCACTTCTCTCGGTCGTCTCCCGCGCAATCGTTCTATTCCAGTCTGGTTTACTCGTTATCCTCGAACCGCCTTGTCAGATAGGTGGCGCTCTCTTGGCATTACGTCATTAATGAATATAGGAGGGATACGATATGTGCACATCCATTCCTACATCGGCCATCATGACCAAGCATGCGTCCTCGCATGTAAAATACAGTGTATTTCAAAATTTCATGAAATAAAACTGAAAAGCTAGAGGAAATAAACTTACAAATAAAACAATTATTAAAACAGACAAATATGTATCAGAAAATCAAAACTAATAATAAAGAATAAAAAAAATAGGTATACAGATGGAAAGAAGACAAACAATACAAAGCAATCTTGAGTATGGTGATAATGTCGAAAAAAATGTTAAAGTAAAAGTTTGCGTTCGTAATGTAACATTCATTTGTTAGGCCATGGTTTCAAGTATTCAGCACAAGTACTTGTTTTGGTTGGGCCATCAAAATTTCCACATTTTTCGACGTTGTAGGTATCGTTAGGTTTTACTTGTGTTATTTTATATGGACCGATAAATTTATTGCAGAGTTTTTGTCCAGGTCCTTGTTGCGTTTTTTAATAGCAACTAAGTCCTTAACACTGTATAAATAAGGAGATTTTCGTCGAAGATTATAAGACTTTTTGTTTTCATTTTGCACTTTAAGTATTTGCGTTTTTGCCGCTTTACGTAGGAGTTCTCTGTTTTCATTAAATTCGAGTTGTAGTTGTTCGTCGATTAATTGTTGAATGCGCAAATCAGTCTTGTTATTGATTTGTGTTCCAAAGAGTAATTCAAAAGGAGTGGTGTTAATGCTTCGTTGGAATGTTGAGTTTAAGACTTCTTGTAGTGAAGGAACATGTTTGAACCATTTCGTGGGATCGTCTTCTGACATCTTAGATAAGACAGGAATAATTGTTCGATTAATGCGTTCTACTTGACCATTAGCACGTGGCAAACCTGTAGTAATATGGTGAAGTGTAATTTTTTGTTCCGAACAATAAGTGTGGAATTCGTCAGAAGTGAAAGTAGTTCCACGATCAGTGATAAGAAAACGAGGATTTCCAAATGTAGTTTTTTGAATGTCTAATTTTTTATTACCTCAGAAGTAGATGTAGTTTTTGTGGGGTATAACCAAACAAATTTAGTGAAAGAGTCAATGACAGCTAAAATGAATTTGTAGTTTTTTACTTGAAGTTGCTAAAGGACCAAGATGATCGATATGGTATGTATTTAGTGGTATATCATCTTTGACAAGAGGATGGAGAAATCCTTCTTGTTTACCAGACTTTTTATTTTTCAATATACATGTTACACAATTAGAAATATATTTTTCAATTTTGGATTGAAGTTGCGGTATAAAATATTTATTTTTATATGTTCTAGAGTTCTTTTAACTGAAAAATGTCCTTTGTCGTGAGCATTTTTGATAAAGTGATGCTGCATCTCGTCGGGAATAACAAGGACTTCGGCACCGTCAATAAATTTATATAGTATATTATTTTTAATACAGTAGTTATCATATGGACCATTTTGAAGAAGAGCTTTTATGGAAAGAATGTGTGGGTCCAGCTCTTGAGATTCTTTTATCCTATGCACAATAGAATCATTACACTGGTTTGTTAAAACCTGTATTCTACTTAAAGCGTCGACATGGGCCATTTGTGAGCCAGAGCGATGTAAAATGGTGTAATCATAATCTTGTAAATTCAGGGCCCAACGCGCGATTCGTGTGTTTAGATCTTTCTTACTCATAGTTTTTGTAAATGCATTACAATCAGTAATTATTTTGAAAGGCATTCCTAAAATGTACACTTTAAATTTTTTGAGAGCTTCTATGATTGCTAAAACTTCGAGTTCGTAGCTGGTATATTTTCTCTCCGTTTCGGACGTTTTTCTAGACATGTAATATATAGGATGTAAGGAATTATCATCGGGGAATCTTTGTAATAAAACAGCAGAAAGTCCGTCGATTGATGCATCAGTATGTATTTCGGTTTCACAATTTTGTCGATATATACCTAAGACAGGTTTCTGACAGAGCAAACGTTTTAACTCGTCAAAGGAAGCTTTTTGTTTTACATCAAAATTGAAAGGAGTATCTTTACGTAAAAGATCACTAAGTGGCTTAGCAATTACAGAATAAGCAGGGATAAATTTACGAAAATATCCAGTGAGACCTAAAAAACGTTGAACTTCTTTAGTTGTTTTTGGTTCGGGGTAATTGACAACTGATTTAGTTTTAGAAGGGGAAGGAAAAAGTTTATTATTTTCAATAATATGGCCTAAAAATTCAATTTTCCTATGCAGAAATTGACATTTATCAAAATTTATTTCCAATCCGTAATCACTGGACACTTGAAGAACTTTTTTTGAGTCTCTCAATAGCCTCAGATTCATTTTTAGCAAGGATAACTATATCATCCATGTAAGGGAGAACAATTCCTTGAACAACTAAGTCACGAAAAACTGTATTGATAAAACGTTGAAACGTTGAAGGGCATGTAGAGAGTCCGAAAGGCATTTTAAGGAACTGAAATTGACCATTTTGTGTTACAAAGGAGGTATATGGGCGACTCTGTTTGTTAACAGGCACATGGAAAAAACCATTACGTAAATCAATGGTACTGAAAACTCTAGTATCCTGAAGTTTATCTAAAATATCCTCAATGAGGGGCAGAGGATAGTGATCCTTAACTAACACACGATTTAATTTTCGAAAATCAATGCAGACTCGTGGACTGCCGTCTTTTTGCGGACTACTAGGACTTGGCTAGCATAAGCAGATGAACATGGTTCAATAACACCATTTTGTATCCATTCATCTATTTGTTTATCTACTATATCACGTTCAGTAAAAGGTAACCGTCTTGGAGAATGATAAATTGGTTTGTCGTCCGTCACGGTAATGCTTAACTCAATATCCGTCGTTTTAATTTTATTCGGCCTATAACATACGAGTAATGCCTCAACATCATTACGAGTTTGTTTTGGAATTTCAGGGCCAATATCAAATTTAGGAATGTCGTCAGTAATTGCGAAAACAAATGGTTGTGGAGAAGCGTCGGATACTTCGATTTGTAGCTTAGAAAACATAACACTATCAGGGTGATAGTCAAATTAGCTTGTTTAATTAGATTACAACCAATAATAATATCAAAGTTCATTGAGTGGTTGGGGACAACATTTATTTTAACAGGAAAGTCTTGGTTGTCAATTGAAACAGTTGAGTTGAACGAACCAATTACATGAGTTTTTGAAAGGCCAAAACCAGTTAGTATATTACCACTATTTATTAAAGAAGGGGAGCCTAATTGATTCCATACACTTTCTTTCATTAAGGTTACTTGACTTCCGGTATCAACTAAAGATAATATTTTTTTAGATAAAATTTTAACTTCTTTACACATAGTAGTTAATGGGGTAATTTCATCAACATTATTAGAAGAAGGGATATTTTTTGAGGACAAGCATCAGATTTATGGCCAAAATTTTCGCATAATATACACTTTGGACCACGATGTTTATCTGGGCAAAATTTAGAAATATAACCGGATCCCGAACAATTAAAACAAGTTACGTGATTCCTGTCTCTGAAATTTTTATTCTCAAATTTTGAATTAGGCTTTGGTGCATTGAATTTTGGATATCTATCATTTCGATGTTTATGAAGTGTACTTTCAACATCACGGCGTTGTCTACTAAAGTTTGGACTACGCGACGTATCATAAGAGTGAATTTTGCTTTTATTTTGAAATATTTTGTCATAAATTCCTAATTTTTCTTTAAATTCCTGAATTGTTGTACATCCATATAATATTAGCTTATTTGAAGGAGAATCGGGGATTCCATTAATACAATATTCCATAATTGAAGTTTCGTCGAGAAACCCTTGACCTCGATTCGCTAATTCCCGAATAGCGACTAAATATTGGAATACCGTTTCATTAGGCCGCATTTTTCTATGTTGTAATTCCTTATGCAATTGAGCTTGATTTAATTTTTTTCCGAATTCCTGAATAAGTAATGTTTTTATACAACTGTAAGAGTTTATACCACGCTGAGATTGAATAAATAATTTTGCAGTTCCTGTCAAAAGCCGTTTTACAAAACCAATTTTTTGTTGTTCGGTTATTGGGCAAAACGTTAAATTTTCCTCTACATCAAAAAAAAATGTTCAATTGAGTATGAGTCATCTGCACTGAAAGAACGAAGAGTTAGAAGTAAATCTTTAACAAAAAGCCACGATAAATTGTTTTTCGAAATAGAGGAACAGCTGACTCATTAATTTGGTTAAGTGCGTCAGCCGATTTCCTGTCTGTAGAAAGTGGGGGAAGCAAAGGAATTTTCTGCATCCCGCGGGGGCATTCTTCTACATCTCGTGTATTTAATTTATTATGAAAAGCGGATAAATCAGCTAGTGAAAACAAAATATTATTACAAAGTTCTTCGGCAGTTCCATTTGTTTCTAGTTGTAAAAATTAGCTAAACAGATTAAATCGGGTAGGTTTATTTTTTTTAAAATAACGGCGGAGTAGTCTTCAATATCAAAATCTTGTGCGAAACCCGTAAACTTTCGCAATTGTTCTCTAGAGGTCCAACTGAATGGGTGATAGTTAAAAACAACAGAATACAATAATTTTACATTTTGCGTATTGCCAAATTTCAAAGCTTGCGCGATAACTGGGATATCATTCAGTGTTAAATAAGACATAATAAATCACTTAAATTGAACCAAAATACGTAAAATATACAAATATTTGCAGATCACTTAAAATGATATGTGAGTAAAATATTTCAACACAGAAAAAAATTAATACGCTATGAAAAGATTAAAGTCTAGAATAAAATGTCACTAGTAGCAGTTGTACAAGTTAAAAAAATATATCGTATCACAGTCACATTAGCAGTTTCAAAAATATATTTTCACAATCACTGAGAGTTTGTAAAAAACAATGGAAATAAAAACTCACGGTAAATTTTTGCATACAACGTCTTGATTGTTGAATATTAACTTTCATGAATGTATAATAGTGTTGAAGAAAATCTTGATGTGTCGGCAAAATTATCGACTAAATATCTTCACAATCGTGAATTTTCACACAACACTTGAAATTGAATGAAAGCGTCAAATCATAAAAACGCTTTTAAGAATAAATGCACTTGAAATGGAAGAAAATCGTCTAACACACATTGAAGAACACGTTGTAGAATAAATGCGCTTGAAATTGAAGAAAATCGTCAACACACATTGAAGAATAAAAATGCACTTAAAATTGAATCGTCAAATACACAATGAACAGATTCGTTTTTCTTGCATCGTCATCGTCCTTTATTTTTTTTTTTTCCTTCGGTTTTCTAGGGGATTTTAAGTTTAGGGAAAGGCCGAGCCTCCATATAGAGAGTGACAACGGCCAGATTGAGTTAAATATACATTTATTAAGGGGAATTATTTACAAGGGAGGGCTAAAAGTTAGTAAAAAGTAATCGAAACGTCATTAGATCGTTGGATTCCACGAGGCGTTTCGTTCCAGCGCCCTCGTCATCGTCTCATCGCCGTCACTTCTCTCGGTCGTCTCCCTCGCAATCGTTCTATTCCAGTCTGGTTTACTCGTTATCCTCGAACCGCCTTGTCAGATAGGTGGCGCTCTCTTGGCATTACGTCATTAATGAATATAGGAGGGATACGATATGTGCACATCCATTCCTACAGCTATATATATATATATATATATATATATATATATATATATATATATATATATATATATAAAAGAAGTACGGTTGATAGAGTACCAATAATTTTAACGCAATTTTATATTTCGTTCTCGTATACTTTACTCCTTTTAAAACATGTATTGCCAAAATACTCTCCTTTTGTATATTTATAAAATTTTAAAAATATAATGGTTATCTTACAACAACAGGGGCAACAACTATGTAGCTAAGACATGCCAAACCAATCTGTCAGTATCATTCAGCGTGCCACATAGTAGGAAATTTTTGAAATCCTTCGATTCTTACGGTAATATTTGCAGATTTAAAGAATAGAGGTAAATAATTTAGATTTACAGTTTTATTTTATATTAATTATGGATCAATAATATACATTTATTAACATAAAAATAAACAATATAAAATGTTACTATTTCTTTAACAAAGATAAAAAAATTAAAAATGTATGTTTCCAACATATTTATTTAAAAAGAAATAGACAAAGTGAAATATAAATTATTCCCTTCATTACAGTTAAATAAAAATTGTAATGCGAATTAAATATTTTACCACTCTTCTTTCATATCGCAAAAGCAGGGGTAAAATGAGTGATACGATTCTGAGCATTCAGTTGTTAAACAATTTTTTGCGGAGTCGAAATATTTTTCATATTAGGAAAGATTTTTTACTTTGATATGCCGAATCATAAGTGGAAAGCAGAGTACGTGCAATTTTCTTTTTTCAACAATTAAATCCCCTAGCAATAACATTCAATTATTTACAAAATAGATGTAAATTTATCCTTAGAATTATCTTTCAGATTATTTTGTAGTTCCATAAATGTCCATAACTCAGAAGATGTTTGTCAAATAAGGTCTATTATCAACTTCCATCCACTCAAGAATTGACAAATTTGTAGAGTAGTGCTGAGTGCCACTAAGAATTGTACCACGTGCCACAGGTCCATAGATTGCCGACACGTTTTAAATGTTCTTATTAAGTAACCATCTCCTATTCAAACACAATTTATATGATAAAAAAGGGTTTTCATTCATTTTGTAGGAAATTGTATTAGATTCAACCATAAGTATTTTGTGTATCAAAAAAATTACATTGTTTCGGGGATCCCCTTAGAGCACAAAATGAAAGGAATTTGACATAATTATAGTAAGTTTCTCTAAAAGGAGAAACGTTCACTTTCAAAATACACTGCATAAAGTGGTTTTAAATGTACGAAATTATATTCACTATTATTCCTAAAATAAATTTTGATATTTTGGTTTTTCGTTAAGTTTTGAAGTTATTTCTTCAAATATACTTCTCTATTACATTTCTTTCAAACTTGCTATTTTCTTTTGCGGCCACGGTAGCCTGATGGTCATGGTTATGAACTCGTGTCCAGTGTTCGAGCCCTGGTACCACAAAAGTTTAGCGTTGAAAAGGAGCTGATGCACGTTAATCACGTCGAGGTCAAAAGTCCTCACGTTGGTGTGATGTGGAAGTTTGGAAGGGGAGTTATCAGCTCAGGTATCATCCTCGTCACTTAACCGCGGTTCAAAATTATACGTAGTCACTCGTTAGTAGCCACCGTGTTGACTTAGAATGCAATATAAACCCTTGGCGTGTGCACTTGAGTTAATTCGAGTACGCTAAACAGTTCCAAATATGCACATTAGATATAATTCAAACGAGGTCGCATTTGATGCTGCTCTAATTTTCTCACTCAAATATCTGCGAGCGCCGTCTGCACTCGTGATATTTGACTGTTGTTTCTTATATTTACGATTTAGTCGTGAAACATCAAAAACTTGGATAAAATATTTGTATAAAAAATTAAGGGAAAAGAAATACTTAGATTTTAGAAGCAAATTACTAGAAAATATGTTAGGGAATATTTACAAGATATTTCACGACTCTATCTTGAACAGGAAAAACGCCTAAGGGATTAGAATACACTCTCATCTTCAAAATTAAAAATCTGAGAAAACCACATTTAAAATTTGTAAAGGCATAAAAAAATTCCAATGCCTGTAAAGCTTTAATTTTTAATATGTTACTATCCAACTTATGTTCTACATGAAAATTCTACTTGAAATAAATATGACTGAAAATATCTTTTCTAATTCAAAATTTTCTTTGACATAATATTGATAACAATTGTTAATTTGATCAATTATTGCGTTTTATCAGAACCTTATATATTCTCAAGAGTTTTAAATGCAAAATATTTATACAGAAAATAGTAGTGATACAAACCTAATCCAGAAATCACCAAGATTGTAAATAATATTTTTTTATCAGTTCCCCATCGTGGCAGGTAAGCAAGTTTAAGTCTTTGTGTCATGACTTTAAAATACTGTAATGTAGTACTACAATATATTTATTATAATGTAGTTTGTGCTACGTCAGGGAAATATTTAGTTCATTCTGCAACATTTGTATTCTGTATTGTAATTGTAATATCACCTGAAAGCTGGATTTTAAATTTACCATTTTCAGTCATATTCCATCCCTTTCATGTATTATTTATCACAGTAGCCTGCGTACATTTTGGTCATGACATTTTCAAAAGGAAAAAAAATAATGAAAACAAAGTAAAGAGCTTTTAAATTATATAAAATATGTGTCAAAAAATAAATTGGTCTTTAAATCAATTTTAATTAAGTAAATGTGAGAAAACTCAAAAACTTAAAAACATAAGCAAACAGAAAGGATTTTAGAAATTAAATTTGCAGTTAATAGACATTTCCCACGAAATAATGGATTGTGTTAAAAAAATATTTTTAATTAATTCAATCTAGGAATTCAAAAATGCTTTAAAATGAAACCGAATTTAAAATAAAAACTCAGAAAATTAAAATTTCTTAAAACCTAATTGGTTTTTAGATCAGAAATTGAGCAAGTTTTCCAAATGTATGAAATATATATTTGCAATAAATTGGGAGACGTTTTTGTTGGCCGTGAAGTGGAGAAAATGTCCATTTCACAATCCTCGCCCTAGGCCACAGCTGTGAATGAGAAACCTACCCTTTGGAAAAACACAGAAAAAGAAAAGCAATAAAATCATCCCCTGCAAAACCATTTGAGGACATCCCGCAGTTTTAAGGGGGAAGGCATAAAACTGTCGTGCGCTTTCGAAGCAGTTCGCCAAATTCACCTGAAACATTTTCGCTACCACTAGCTTTGAAAAAGTAGACCGCCTTCGAAGTGAAATTCAATTAGCGGGTCATCCACTCAGAGGGTTGAGGTGCCTGAGTAGTTGCGGGAACATTTTTTTTTGAAATAATGCTGAAAGTTCATTTATAAACTTATTTTTATTTTGATAATAACTGAAAATTTATAAAAATAACAAAGAAAACAATTTCCAATTTATTTTTAAAGAGAATGGACAATTTTAGGTTAAAATTAGGCATTTTTGCACATCGTGGCAAACACTGTAAAATAAATTCAAATGCATAAGATAAAAAAACGATGTTTGAATTTTATTCAGAAAGTGTTCACCTGTACTTTCTTTATCATATTTTGAATAATTGCAATTTATCACAAAATTAGGGCTCAAAAAGTGCACAACATGAACATTTTTCAAAAATTTTGCATTAATCACAAAGAGGAACAATCATAAGAAAGGTAAATATATTGTTTTTTCTTATTCTCTAGTGTGCACAATATGCATACTATAATAATAAACAATGATGGTAAATTTAATGCAAATATCTCAATGACTTTTAGAGATATCATGTTTGTCATGCGATAAAATATGGAAAAATCTGTTTCGGAGAAAAACGCACTTAAAGATTTAATATCTAAATCTTAAATTATATAGCTAAAACAACCTGTAAATCTCTTTATATCAAAATAATAAACCTTTTATAAGCCCATACCAGTATTATATATTTGTTTCACAAATAATTTCTTTTAAAAACTTTGTTACCAATTTTATAGTCAAGAAAAATTTCCTTAACATTTAAATGCATAGTTTTTTAACTACAAATTAGAGATATAAAAACACACTAAAAAAACTTTATTATGTTAAAAAGTAATATTTTTGTGTGGGAACACACACACACATATATATATATTTCCACTATGTATCGTAGAGCTTAAAATGTAATATATATATATATATATATATATATATATATATATATATATATATATATATATATATATATATATATATATATATATATTAAAGTGTGTTATTTTGTCAGTAAATATTCCCGAAAAATATTGTTATCATAAAGGTTATTATATGATGATTTATTATTAACGTCACACTGTTTAGCTACACGAGGGCTTTTCGCGACGGACCACGTAATTTTGAACCATGGTGAAGTGACGAGGACGACACCTGAGTTGGTACTCCCCTCTCCTAACTACCACACCACAACAACGGGAGGACGTTTCAGCTCTCCACAGATTTAACGTGCATCGCTGCCCTACACGGCCGATCTTTAGTGGCACTGGGCTCGAACTCGTGACAAAGCGAGCCAAGGTCCGATACCTATACCACTCGGCTACCGCAGTCACTAAAGGTTATTATAAGAAACTATAATGAAAACACACATATAAAGAACAGTTTTTAAAACATCCATATGAATACATTTTTGACTTTTTTTCATCCTTAATAATTTTGCTTTCTATGCAGCTTTTTTTTTGCCGTGAAAATTTTTACATTCTAAGAGTATTCCATAGAAGTTAAAATGCGTTCTAGATCAAATTTTACAAATTCATGTACAATATTTTGTGAAGGGAAGTATTTGCATTTCTAATTATATATATATATATGTAGGAATGGATGTGCACATATCGTATCCCTCCTATATTCCTTAATGACGTAATGCCAAGAGAGCGCCACCTATCTGACAAGGCGGTTCGAGGATAACGAGTAAACTAGACTCGAGTAGAACGATTGCGCGGAAGACGACTGAGAGAGCAACTACGGCGAGGAGGCGATGACGAGGACGCAGGAACGAAGCGCCTCGTGGAATCCAACGATCTAATGATGTTTCGATTACTTTTTACTAACTTTTAGCCCTCCCTTAAATAATTCCCCTTAATAAATGTATATTTAACTCAATCTGGCCGTTGTCACTCTCTATATGGAGGCTCGGCCTTTCCCTTAACTTAAAATCCCCTAGAAAACCTAAGCAAAAGGACGATGACGATGCAAGAGAAGTGAATCTATTCAATGTGTTCTTCAACGTGTGTTTGACGATTTTCTGCAATTTCAAGTGCATTTATTCTTAAAAGTGTTTTTCAACGTGTATTTGACAATTTTCTTCCATTTCAAGTGCATTTATTCTTAAAAGCGTTTTTATGATTTGACGCTTTCATTCAATTTCAAGTGTTGTGTGAAAATTCACGATTGTGAAGATATTTATTCGATAATTTTGCCGAGACATCAAGATTTTCTTCAACACTATTATACATTTATGAAAGTAATATTCTACAAGCAAGACGTTGTGTGCAAAAGTTTACCGTGAGTTTTTTATTTCCATTGTTTTTACAAACTTTACGTGATTGTTAAAATATATTTTAAACTGCTAATGTGACTGTGATACGATATTTTTAAACTTGTACAACTGCTACTAGTGACATTTTATTCTAGACTTTAATCCTTTCATAGCGTATTAATTTTTTCTATGTTGAAATATTTTACCATATATCATTTTAAGTGATCTGCAAATATTTGTATATTTTACGTATTTTGGTTCAATTTAAGTGATTTATTATGTCTTACTTAACACTGAATGATATCCCAGTTATTGCACAAGCTTTGAAGTTTGGCAATACTCAAAATGTAAAATTATTGTATTCTGTTATTTTTAACGATCACCCATTCAGTAGGACCTCTAGAGAACAATTGCGAAAATTTACGGGTTTCGCACCAGATTTTGATATTGAAGACTACTCCGCCGTTATTTTAAAAAATTAAACCTACCCGATTTAATCTGTTTAGCTAATTTTTACAACTAGAAACAAATGGAACTACCGAAGAACTTCGTAATAATATTTTGCTTTCACTAGCTGATTTATCCGCTTTTCATAATAAATTAAATACATGAGGTGTAGAAGAATGCCCCCGAGGGATGCAGAAAATTCCTTTGCTTTCCCCCCACTTTCTACAGACAGGAAATCGGCTGACGCCTTTAGCCAAATTAATGAGTCAGCTGTTCCTCTATTTCGAAAAACGATTTATTGTGGCTATTTGTTAAAGATTTACTTCTAACTCTTCGTTCTTTCAGTGAAGATTACTCATACTCAATTGATCATTTTTTCTGATGTGGAGGAAAATTTAACGTTTTGCCCAATAACCGAACAACAAAAAATTATTTTTATAAAACGGCTTTTGACAGGAACTGCAAAATTATTTATTCAATCTCAGCGTGGTATAAACTCTTACAGTTTTATAAAAACACTACTTATTCAGGAATTTGGAAAAATTAAATCAAGCTCAATTGCATAGAAATTACAAAATAGAAAAATGCGGCCTAATGAAACGGTATTCCAATATTTAATCGCTATTCGGGAATTAGCGAATCGAGGTCAAGGGTTTCTCGATGAAACTTCAATTATGGAATATTGTATTAATGGAATCCCCGATTCTCTTTCAAATAAGCTAATATTATATGGATGTAAAACAATTCAGGAATTTAAAGAAAAAAATTAGGAATTTATGACAAAATATTTCAAAATAAAAGCAAAAATCACTCTTATGATACGTCGTAATCCAAACTTTAGTAGCCAACGCCGTGATGTTGAAAGTACACTTCATAAACATCGATATGATAGATATCCAAAATTCAATGCACCTTGAGCCTAATTCAAAATTTGAGAATAAAATTTTTAGAGATAGGAATCACGTAACTTGTTTTAATTGTTCGGGATCCGGTCATATTTCTAAATTTTGCCCAGATAAACATCGTGGTCCAAAGTGTATATTATGCGAAAATTTTGGCCATAAATCTGATGCTTGTCCTCAAAAAATATTCCTTCTTCTAATAATGTTGATGAAATTACCCCATTAACTACTATGTGTAAAGAAGTTAAAATTTTATCTAAAAATATTATCTTTAGTTGATACCGGAAGACAAGTAACCTTAATGAAAGAAAGTGTGTGGAATCAATTAGGCTCCCTTCTTTAGTAAATAGTGGTAATATACTAACTGGTTTTGGCCTTTCAAAAACTCATGTAATTGGTTCTTTCAACTCAACTGTTTCAATTGACTACCAAGAATTTCCTGTTAAAATTAATGTTGTCCCCAACCACTCAATGAACTTTGATATTATTATTGGTTGTAATCTAATTAAACAAGCTAATTTGACTATCACCCCTGATAGTGTTATGTTTTTCTAAGCCACAAATCGAAGTATCTGACGCTTCTCCACAACCGTTTGTTTCCGCAATTACTGAGGACATTCCTAAATTTGATATTGGCCGAGAAATTCCAACACAAACTCGTAATGATGTTGATGCATTACTCGTATCTTATAGGCCGAATAAAATTAAAACGACGGATATTGAGTTAAGCATTACCGTGACGGACGACAAACCAATTTATCATTCTCCAAGACGATTACCTTTTACTGGACGTGATATAGTAGATAAACAAATAGATGAATGGACACAAAATGGTGTTATTGAACCATGTTCATCTGCTTATGCTAGCCAAGTCCTAGTAGTCCACACAAAAGATGGCAGTCCACGAGTCTGCATTGATTTTCGAAAATTAAATCGTGTGTTAGTTTAGGATCACTATCCCCTGCCCCTCATTGAGGATATTTTAGATAAACTTCAGGATACTAGAGTTTTCAGTACCATTGATTTACGTAATGGTTTTTTTCCATGTGCCTGTTAACAAACAGAGTCGCCCATATACCTCCTTTGTAACACAAAATGGTCAATTTCAGTTCTTTAAAATGCCTTTTTTGGACTCTCTACATGCCCTTCAACGTTTCAACGTTTTATCAATACAGTTTTTCGTGATTTAATTGTTTAAGGATTTGTTCTCCCTTACATGGATGATATATTTATCCTTGCTAAAAATGAATCTGAGGCTATTGATAGATTCAAAAAAGTTCTTCAAGTGTCCAGTGATTACGGATTGGAAATAAATTTTGATAAATGTCAATTTCTGCATGGGAAAGTTGGATTTTTAGGTCATATTATTGAAAATAATAAACTTTTTCCTTCTCCTTTCTAAAACTAAATCAGTTGTCAATTACCCCGAACCAAAAACAACTAAAGAAGTTCAACGTTTTTTAGGTCTCACTGGATATTTTCGTAAATTTATCCCTGCTTATTCTGTAATTGCTAAGCCACTTAGTGATCTTTTACGTAAAGATACTCCTTTCAATTTTGATGTAAACAAAAGCTTCCTTTGACGAGTTAAAACGTTTGCTCTGTCAGAAACCTGTCTTAGGTTTATATCGACACAATTGTGAAACTGAAATACATACTGATGCATCAATGGACGGACTTGCTGCTGTTTTATTACAAAGATCCCCCGATGATAATTCCTTACATCCTATATATTACATGTCTAGAAAAACGTCCGAAACGGAGAGAGAAAATATACCAGCTACGAACTCGAAGTTTTAGCAATCATAGAAGCTCTCAAAAAATTTAAAAGTGTACATTTTTAGAATGCCTTTCAAAATAATTACTGATTGTAATGCATTTACAAAAACTATGAGTAAGAAAGATCTAAACACACGAATCACGCGTTGGGCCCTGAATTTACAAAATTATGATTACACCATTTTACATCGCTCTGGCTCACAAATGGCCCATGTCGACGCTTTAAGTAGAATACAGGTTTTAACAAATCAGTGTACTGATTCTATTGTGCATAGGATAAAAGAATCTCAAGAGCTGAACCCGCACATTCTTTCCATAAAAGCTCTTCTTCAAAATGGTCCATATAACTACTGTATGAAAATTATATACTATATAAATTTATTGACGGTGCCGAAGACCTTGTTATTCCCGACGAGATGCAGCATCACTTTATCAAATATGCTCACGACAAAGGACATTTTTCAGTTAAAAGAATTCTAGAACATATAAAAATAAATATTTTATACCACAACTTCAATCCAAAATTGAAAATATATTTCTAATTGTGTAACATGTATATTGAAAAATAAAAGTCTGGTAAACAAGAAAGATTGCTCCATCTTCTTGTCAAAGATGATATACCTCTAAATACATACCATATCGATCATCTTGGTCCTTTAGCAACTTCAAGTAAAAACTACAAATTCATTTTAGCTGTCATTGACTCTTTCACTAAATTTGTTTGGTTATACCCCACAAAAACTACATCTACTTCTGAGGTAATAAAAAAATTAGACATTCAAAAACTACATTTGGAAATCCTCGTTTTCTTATCACTGATCGTGGAACTACTTTCACTTCTGACGAATTCCACACTTATTGTTCATAACAAAAAATTACACTTCATCATTGTACTACAGGTTTGCCACGTGCTAATGGTCAAGTAGAACGCATTAATCGAACAATTATTCCTGTCTTATCTAAGATGTCAGAAGACGATCCCACGAAATGGTTCAAATATGTTCCTTCACTACAAGAAGTCTTAAACTCAACATTCCAACGAAGCATTAACACCATTCCTTTTGAATTACTCCTTGGAACACAAATCAATAACAAGACTGATTTGCGCATTCAACAATTAATCGACGAACAACTACAACTCGAATTTAATGAAAACAGAGAACTCCTACGTAAAAGCGGCAAATAATTAAAGTGCAAAATGAAAACAAAAAGTCTTATAATCTTCGACGAAAATCTCCTTATTTATACAGTGTTAAGGACTTAGTTGCTATTAAAAAACGCAACAAGGACCTGGACAAAAACTCTGCAATAAATTTATAGGTCCATATAAAATAACACAAGTAAAACTTAACGATACCTACAACGTCGAAAAATATGGAAATTTTGATGGCCCAACCAAAACAAGTACTTGTGCCGAATACTTGAAACGATGGCCAAATAAATGAATGTTACATTACGATCGAAAACTTTTACTTTAACATTTTTTGACATTATCACCATACTCAAGATTGCTTTGTATTGTTTGTCTTCTTTCCAACTGTATATCTATTTTTTTATTCTTTATTATTAGTTTTGATTTTCTGATACATATTTGTCTGTTTTAATAATTGTTTTATTCGTAAGTTTACTTCCTCTAGCTTTTCAGTTTTATTTCATGAAATTTTGAAATACACTGTATTTTACATGCGAGGACGCATGCTTGGTCATGATGGCCGATGTAGGAATGGATGTGCACATATCGTATCCCTCCTATATTCCTTAATGACGTAATGCCAAGAGAGCGCCACCTATCTGACAAGGCGGTTCGAGGATAACGAGTAAACTAGACTCGAATAGAACGATTGCGCGGGAGACGACTGAGAGCGACTACGGCGAGGGAGGCGATGACGAGGGCGCAGGAACGAAACGCCTCGTGGAATCCAACGATCTAATGATGTTTCGATTACTTTTTACTAACTTTTAGCCCTCCCTTGTAAATAATTCCCCTTAATAAATGTATATTTAACTCAATCTAGCCGTTGTCACTCTCTCTCTCTGTATATATATATATGTGTGTGTGAGTGTGTGTGTGTATATATAATGATAATAAACCTGTATATCACAAATTAAAATAAATTAACGTTAATATTGCACTTAAGTTAAATGTTTCAAGTTTATATATATATAATAATTGTATCTTTAAGTAAAATACTCCATAAAATGTTGCTGAACAAAATTTCCTGAGTAAATTTTGAAACATTTATGAATAGATTTCAAATTTTGTCACCAGCTGATTAAGTATTATTGGGATTAGCTCTGTGTCAACATTCTCATTAATGCTAGCACCAATGATGAAGCAAATCCCCTTAGACCTCCCATTCCTTGCCTCGGGCATAATTAATTAATAGTAGGTCTTTAAGTACAGAGTTTTCTATCAAATACATAAAAAAAAGTCACATGTGAAATAAAATATCGAGAAGCAAGGACATAAAAAATCGAAAAAATGACAAAAATTTTACGAATTTATTTGCCAAATTTCATTTTATTAATAAACATTTTTATAAAAATAGCACCATGTCCCGTCTTTACTTTATTTAAGTTAATATTTTTTTTTTTTTTAATAAATTCGATAAACACCAAAGAAGTGTTAAAAAAAAGTATTAAAATGCAAACACTGTCGGTTTCGATATCTAACTTTCGGTTCGCTTTTGCTGCTCTCTCTTGACATAAAAACTGTTATACCTTCGTAAATAATTGTACAAACAAAAGTAAGGTATTTTTAGAAAGCAGAAATATCAACTATATACAATTTAAAGTAAAAAAAAATTCGTCATGTTCATCAAACTTGACGTTTTTGCACTAGTCAGACACCTTAACGAAGCTGAAAATTCCTCGGTGCTATACAGGATTTTGAAAAAATTTAAAACTTTAAAAATAATTTTAAAATGTTTAATATGGTTGAAGATATGGGGCTATGGTCTTGAAAAAATATATCTTGAATGTTCATAGGGAGAACAATCGAATCCAGGTGGTACGGTTGACCTAGGTGGCAAGAGATTCGAGTTATTACTGAGGAATCCCTGTAGGGCAGTGCTTTTCAAACTTTCAATACTGGCGCCCCCTTTTTAATCACATTTTTTATCGCGCCCCCTTATACATTAATAATGTACTGAATGCAATAATAATGCACTTTGACGCTAAAGCTACAATACGCGATCTAAATTATAAACCATACGAATTAATTACATAAGTACTAAATTTTATATACGTTACTTTTAATCAAAAATAAGTTAAGTAATAGGATAATTATTATGTTATTTTTCCTTTCTCTAATTTTTAAATTGAACATATTGTAAAATGCGGTAGCTGCTTAGAAGACAAAATATAGATATCAGCTAAATATAGAAAAAGAACTTAGAGGGTCAAATTCTAATCATAAGCATTCCTTATAAAAACTTTTGCTTTGCAAGACAAGCCCATGGAAGTCGTTAATACTTATTAAACTTATTCTTAATTTAGTATTAATTCATTAGTTATAAAATACTCCGTGCAGTACTAAAATATTAAAAGTATACCGGCTGAAGTGCACGCTCTTTGCACGTGTTCATTTATAAGAAAATAAAACATTATTGATATAATAGCTGAATTGTAAGGAGAGTAATGCTAAGTGCATGACAATGTTCACAAAAACGTAAAATGATTGCTCAAATTTTCATTAGTTTTAAGCGAATTGTAATTATAAGCCTCACAGAATTAGCAATAATGATGATAAGAATGAACAATAATATAAAATTCTGATGAAGAATAATTGTATTATTTTTAATATTTAAAGCGAAAAGACTTCAACATGTTTTAACGCGGGAACAGGCGCGCACTCGATAAAATAGAGTGTTATTGAGTCACCCCAATCCTCTTTTTCTTTATAATTATTTTATTGTACACGATACAAATCGTGATTCCAGCGAATAATTTAATTAAGAGAAAGTAAACTTACCTACTTTCAAGGAATTTTCATTTTGTGTCTTCGGTAACAAATAAACAGTTTTGTCCGAATTAACGATATCGTGTTCTATAAGTCCCGCGCGACCACTTCCTGGTAAAAGTGTATTCATTATGATAATATGTATGTTGCTGCTAAAAGCAATTATGTAAAACGTTTTCGTTACCTATTTATATGCTAAATGAGATATGTTTATATGTATCACAAAACACCTTTTCATGGTCAAAAAAAAGCGCACCCCCCTCTCCTAACTACCACACCACACCAACACCAGAGTAAAATACATTACTTACAACTTCCCTAAATGAGAAACAAACATAAGAGAGGGGTCATAACTAACTGTACTAATAACTTAGGTCAAACAGAACATCAACAAAAACAGGTTACAGCTATAATGTGCAGTATTTCAAAAATCATCACAGTGATAAATTTTTATGTTCCTAAATTTTTTTCGATTCTGGGTCTGGGATTTGTTTTCTCTCTGAAAGAGCAGTATGTTAGGATTAAAGAGAAAGCGTAATAAAAAATCTCTCATCACGGGATTACAGAAAATTAAATAAAAGTTTTTTTTATTTGGTTATAGGATCAAAGATATTTAATTAGGTATTGAAGCCGTTTTTATTTTTGATGACTTAATTTCGCGTGCCTATAAATTATATCAGAGTAAAAGTACATTTTTATTATGTCTGAAAGTATTTTTTTTTAATTCATTCCAGTAAATTATTTATTTTTTAAATCTTTTATTTTCGATATGCTCGCGCCCTCTTGTAAGGTTATTGCGCTCCCCAGGGGGCGCGCCCCACAGTTTAAGAAACACTGCTGTAGGGGTACCAGAGGGTTCAATTCCACGTAAAGTTTGCGCTAATACGAAAATGCGGCCAACCTCCGAAAACCAGGTCCCAAGCGCAATTCCTTGGGGGTAGGTGTGAAATTTTTCCCAATGCCCATAGGTTTAACATGAATGCATGATATTTTAGTGCTTAAGCCCTCCCCATGCCTACACAATGGGAATAAAGTAGATGACTGAATGGATCTCGACGTGTGGAACAGTTGGTTCAAATCTCAAGTTCCAGACTCGAACAGGAGCCAATATATTGTGACGTTAAACAAATAAGAAAAGTTTAAAACAATTAAAAACTATGGAATAAATAGCCCTATGAGCATGAAGTGATAATTAACTAGAAGAGAAGATAGAGAGGGATCGAATGAACCAGGAACGAATGGACTATGTTGCCCGGGTGCCGAGATATTGGCCAAAAACTGTAGATGGAGAATTGCACCGGGGGATGCGTCCGAACAGATATGGTATTACAATAGTTATTACGATCCCCCAAATATCAGGCCCTAGCACCAAAAAAGTGGGGAAACTTACATTATTAAAATTCATCGTTAAACAAACATATCTATCTATGTATGGGGCCCTATCTACTCACGAACCGATGACACAGAAACTCACCGAAGGTTCCAAAAGTTTAGGAATGATCCGTAAAATCCGTTTCGAAACTTTATATTCCAATATTTCAATTAGTTAAAAATATATTAAATAAAATCTTAAAATGCATAATTAGTGCCATTTTTCACCACCAGGGACCAAGTTCAATTTTTTTTTTTTCAGATGTTTATAAAACACGGTATATATTTTTCCTGAGATTCAGAGAAAAAAATAATTATAGATTCGGAAAGATCATTTACTTCGCCACGATATGGTATAATTTATTTTACAAAATTATTATATTTTTTATTTTTACGATTTTATTTTAAATGAGTCAAAATTGATACGTTTTTATGAGTTGATTTCTAAATCATTCCGCTTGCATTTTCTTTTCATGCTAATGAAAAAAAAAAAATATTTTACACTCAAAGTGTTCATGCTTTTCTTTTTTAGAATAAATCATTTAAATATTAAATGTCAAAAACTAATTTTTTTACGATTTTTCAAAAAATACTGAAGATTTTATTGAAATACTTAATAACACCTTTATTTATAAAAATAATCTGACGAAACTTTTTTTCTGTGTGTAGAATGATATTACACGTAATCTGTACAAAGATTAATAAAATGTCTTAAAAATTAGGGTATTTTTAAAAAATTGTGTTTGTGGTTTTTTCGCTTTTTGAGAGAAATATTTAAGAATTATTTTGTTACATATTAAAATTGCCATCTTTTGCAATCGATATGTAAACTAAGAATTTATTAACTTAAAAATGAAGCCCGAAAAAAAAATTAAAACTTTAACAAAAACGCAATTTTAAAATAGCCCAGGGTTTGGCAGCAAAAACCTTTTGGCGCCAGAAAACTCTTTTTCACTCAGCCCGTTACGTTTGATGAAAGGTTACACTAGAAAAAAGGTGTGCCTATAAATATTGAAAATTACCAGATTTGGCGAAATTGAATATCAAAGACTTTTTTTTATGCGTTTTCAAAAAGTAAATTCGGAGGAAGGCAAAGATTCAGAAGTGATTTGCCTTACGGTGGAACACTCGAACCTCCTTATGACCGCGAAAGACATCCGACCCAACAGGTACATCAATGAACGGCTCAGCTTGAAAAGCCACCTACCCGGATCTGTACCCCTCGAATACTCTTCTTTCTACGTCAGGGGCAAATTTTTCACCTAGCCCAAGGAAACAGAGGCCTCATCATCTTTAAGGGCTCGGACCAGAGAACATATTTTTTTTTTTAAGCTGGGGGCTTTTTACCTTCAACCAGGAAATGTTGCGCCATATCCGGGATTTGAATAACCACACCTTGACTGACCACCTGCACTATGAGGTGCACGAGGACTATGACATTTCCGAGTGCACCATGGTGAAATCCTACGATTTGCACGATACCTGCAGCATTTTAACAAGTTGCAGGCTGAATGCAAAAAACAGACTGCCCATCTATTAGAGTGAGTGAAAAAAAATTATACCGAAGAAAGGGGGATCGAGTCGTCACTAGAGTCGATTCGGTCTATCTTTTTCAAGACACACAATATACCAAAGTTGGAAGGTTTTAAAACTTTATCACAACATGCGCCAGCCAATACAAATCGTTTCACGTGACCTCATTAGAGTATAAAAGGCCAGCAGCCAAACGTCCAGTCATATATTCATGGAGCATGCTAAATGTTTTTCGTTAAGACTGTCAGAATTTGAAGTGATTAATATTCTCAGATTTTGGCAGTCTGATCGGAAAATGTTTTTAGCCAAAACAATCAAGTCGAAAGTTGGGGGCAGTCGCCCTTTTTTTTTCGCATAAATTACTGCACCAAGATTGGAATGCATCAAATATAGATTAGATTTACCTGTTAATAATTGTCGTCCTCACACACCAAGATTGGCGGGCTTGTCTCTTTGTGTTGGCATATGTCCCCTATTTTCTCACCAAGATTGGAGGCTTGTCTTGTTGAGTTGGTATGTCTCCCGCTTTCTAACCAAGATGCTTGCCTTTCATTTGACATGTCGAGAATTTCATTTGACCCCTTCTAGATGCCTAAATTTAATTTGTTAATGACCCCTGTTTAAATCGTCTCTCTGGGTTGAAAAAATTTTCTCTTGCTCCGTGAAATAATATTTTTGGGAGAAATCTGAAAAATTTTGACTAACGCCTCTGAGATACCTTGTGTCCTATTTTTATCTATGCCCTACATTCTACTTTGGGGAAAACATTAGGTGAAACATGGACAATATCCATATAAAAAATAGTCGTTTAAAAGGAAAAGGTGGAGACAAAGCAACAAAAATGCGGTGCTGAGATGGTTTTGTTCCAAATGAAATGGGGGTTTTCATGATTAATTTCAAATGAGACAGTTTCGAAAAATGTCATTTTCATTTCAAGAAATGTTGTTTTCTATTTCCAATCATTTTTTGTAAGGGTCACGGTGCTCAACTATTTTTTTTGACCGACTGTAACAGGTCGGAGGCATATCAACGCTGATCTGCTGCATGCCAGCTTTTAGTTCTACGGGTCTGAGTACCACCCTTTTAGCCTCTCCCTTGAGGGATACTATTTTTGCTGCGGAAAGGACCCTTGCGGGAAAGGGTATGTGTCGGAAGTCGTCGGTGACGGTTCTACGGAACGCTCTGCCGAAAGAGGTCCCATAGGTTAAAGAATGTGGTTGCTGATGGCTAGGTGGCGGGGACTCGCTCATATCGAGAAATCATCCTTGGGTTTGTCCTTGGACCGTGTCCGGCAGCACGTTATGGGTGTTTCCCCGTTGTCTAGCTTTGAAGAATAATCCGGCGGTTACACTTGGCACGTTAGAAAAGAGTGGGAATTCGGGGCCTGGCGGAGTCCCCAATGGAACTGGAAGGAATCCGTAATGCCACAAAAATGGAGACAACTAGAGAGAATATCGTTTTGCCGCTTCCTATGGAGACAAAAAAATATCCTCTCTAGCGCCATCCAATACTCTTCCCTGGGCTGAACGGGTCGAGCACTCGACCCCGTCATTGAGCCCAGGGTATTCTTTGTTCCCAGACGGAGGCGAGAATCCGTCAATTTCTGCCGTAGTGGAGCAACAAATTGCATCGAAGAAAATTAACTTTCAATTTAATGCACAGAAAAAGAATTTATCGATTCTGCTTGATTCTTTAGTATTAAAACACGAAACACCTTTTCAGCAATATCACCTTTTATAATCGAGAATGCTATCACCAGTATTATAGGGCAGGTTAATACTATCCGTAAGATGCGCTCCGGGGACTTGTTCCTCGAAGTAACATCAGCGAAACAGTCTGCTGCCCACATTGAAATCATTGTCGTTCCGCACAACAGCCTCAACTATTCATGAGGAGTCATCTCTCCTGTGCATTTGTTGAATGTATCAACAGAGAAAAAAAGGAGAATATGCAGGATCAAAATTTCTGTAATGCTCGATGAATTCGGCGGGATGGGCCGGTGCTTAACACTAAGCAACTCATTCTGTGTTTTTCTACACCTGACCTCCCACAGTCCATACAGGCCGCATATCTCCATTACCCTATTCGACCTTACATTCTAAATCCGCTCCGTTGTTTTCAGTGCCAGAGATTTGGACATTCAAAAAAAGTCTGCCGTGGCCAGCCAACCTGCTCTAGATATGCAATGGTAGGTCATGATAGCGCAGACTGCAAAGCAAAGGAACGATGTGTGAACTGCAAAGGGGACCATTCATCGTTTTCTCGATCTTGTTTAACATGGATATTAAAAAAGGAGATTACGGTAGTCAAAATAAAAAATAAATTTTCTTATATGGAGATTCGGCATGTTGTATCATCACGCACGCCAGTTTCTGGAAAAAGCTATTCGTCTGCAAACAGCAAAACATACACATCAACAACCATTCAATGGGGCGCAAGTACAGCTCCAATATCAGAAAAAGCCGAATCTGAAAAACCCAAGACTATTACAGTGGATATACGTGATACTGTATCCACTCCACCCAATGTGAAAAAAAACAGAAAAACAAGCATAAATGGCTCAGGGATGCAAGCTAACAATAAAGGAGGTCAAACCTCTCTAAGAAACCCCATGACATGCGAGAAGATGTTTAAAATGCATGCATCTCAATGCGACGAAAGTCTGATGGAAGATCTGTCGCCAAGATCGTCGTCTTCTAGCTCCTTACGAGGAGCGAGTGTGAAGACTTGGTGTCATCTTTTATTTTCTGGAACTGCAGTGGTTTAAGAAGTTGACTTGATGATTTCAATTCCATCATTTCCACATACCAGCCTACATGCGTTGCTCTTCAGGAGACATTTCTGAAGAGTACTATGACAATGAGAGTGCGTGGTTATAATTGTGTTCTGCGGGATGTAGATGGTGTTGCATATCCAACTGGAGGTTTTTGTCTCTTTACGTCCCATCTGTTTCCCAGTAATGTCATCACACTGCACACATCGATACAGGTGGTGGCTGTACGGATTCGCATCCATTCTTTAGTCCCACTCTGCTGTGTTTATTTACCATTCAACGATGTTGTGGCACAAGTGGATTTGAATCAATTAGTCATTCAATTGCCAGCTCCTTTTATTTTGCTCGGTGACTTTAACGGAAACAGCCCTCTCTGGGAGCTTCATGATACAAATTCTCTCGGGCGACAGATTGAACATTTGATCTCAGATCACTGTCTCTGTTTGCTGGACAATGACAATAAGACGTATTTCCATGCACCCACGAGGTCATTTCACTCCCTTGACCTCGCCATCTGTTCGCCAGTTCTGCTGCAGATGTTGAATTTCGAGGTTGATAAAGATCTGTACAACTGTGATCATTTCCCTCTCCTAGTCTCGCATGTTAATGATGCGGGGACACGACTTCATCCCCCCCCACTTATTATTTTAAATTCTCACGGATAGCGATTATCACAGAAACAATGGTTCAGAACAAGGCATTTGATGATGCAGTTTTAATTGCCACTGAAGCTATTCGGAATGCTGACGATGCAGCAATTCACAAAACATCAAATTCTACTCGAAAGCTGTGCAAACCATAGTGGAACTCTTCCTGCCAACAAGCCATAAAGGAACAAAGGAGGGCATGGTGTATTTGCAGGAGATACCCCACCACTGAAAATGTCATAGCGTTCAAACGTGCAAAAGCGTTATCTCGTAGAATGCGTCTTCAATGCCAGAGAGAATCTTGGATCAAGTATGTGCCTTCAATCACATCATCAAATACCACCCAACAGTTATGGAGAAAGGACAAAGCAACGAATGGCCTTTATTGGGAATTTACCATTCCGATATTGGAAACTTCTACTGCTTTGTATTCGTCACATGTTGATGTGGCCAACTTGATTGGCCAAACATTTGCAAGCGTGTCAAGCTCTGCAATTCAGGCGACTAAGAATCGTTTAGAGCGGACATCTATCAATTTCAGGGGCCGACAACCTCTACCATACAACTGTGACTTTGACATGTGGGAATTGAAGAGGGCCTTGTCATCGGCCCAAAATACTAGTCCAGGTCCTGATGGAATATCCAAAGAATTGCTTCGTTATTTGAACTAGAATTCACTAGTAAGAGTATCTTTTACCTATTCAACCTAATATGGAGGGAGCAGGTGTATCCTACTCAATGCCAAGAAGCCATAGTGATCCCCTTCCTAAAACGTCAAAAAGATCCAAAGAAACCTCTCAGCTACCAACCAATAGCACTCACGAGCTGCCTTTGTAAAACACTAGAATCTATGGCCAATGCCCGTCTCTTTTATCAGCTAGAAAAAAACCGATGTATTCCTCTGTTTCAGAGTGGCTTCCGCAAAGGAAGATCCACTCTCGACAACATTATCCTACTGGAAAGCCAAATTCGAAATGCTTTTGTCCAGAGGAATCGTCCCGTATCTATTTTCTTTGATATCGAGTAGGCATATGACCATACTTGACGCTATGGGATACTTCGCACTTTATTTGATTTTGGATTGAGAGGCAATTCAGCTATTTTTATTAAAAATTCTTTAAGTCAACGTAGATTTAAAGTGAGACTGGGTGGCACCTACTCGGCTCTTTTTACCCAAGCTGAGGGAGTTCCTCAGGGGAGTATTTTGAGTGTCACCCTCTTTATATGTAAAATTTCATCCATTTTAAATGTTTTTAACCCTCTATATAGGCGTCATTATACGTGGACGATCTGCAGATCAGCTGTGAAGGTTCGGACTTGCGCATGATTGAACGGCAGCTGCAAACTGCCGTTTACAATCTTGTTAAATGGTGCGACACCAACGGTCATAGTATTTCTGCTAGCAAGAGTTGCTACGTGCACTTTTGCCGCCAAACGGGGTCTTCATTCCGACCCTGAAATACGAATCCGTGATGTAAACATTACCGTAGTTCCCTATATACGATTCCTCCTGGTAATTTTCGACCGTCGGCTCACTTTCATTCCGCACATTTTGCATCTGCGAAAGAAGCGTGAAAAATCTCTCAACCTCTTGAAGGTGTTGACTAACACCTCCTGGGGGTGGATCGAACATCACTGCTCCGAGTGTATCAATCTGTCGTACTGTCCCGCATGGATTACGGTTGTGTCATTTACGAATCTGCGTGCAACTCTGTGCTGAAGAAACTGGACCCTGTCCACCATATGGCACTGAGAATCTGCTCTGGTTTGTTTCGCACATCGCCAGTGCAGAGCCTTTATGTAAATTGAAACCAGCTTCCTCTGGATCTTTGATAGAGGAAGCTGTCTCTTGCCTATTATTTTAAGATCTTGTCCATTCCTTCACACTTTCTGAAATGTATGAGCCTCATCCCCAGCATGAAGAGACTTTATGATGCCCGGCCTTCTAACATTCGGCTATTTATGGATAGAATGAAATGACTTATAACTGAACTCGACCTTCCTGTTGTGAAAATGCAGCAAAGGAACATTTAACTACTCCAGCCTTGTAATACCCCATGGTTCCATTATACCAACCCTCTTTTGCAAATTTCAGTAAATTCATCGTAGCACCTGTAGTCTTTCAACGCGTCTTCGCCTTCCACCGCAGTCAGTATAGGCAGTTTTCGCTCATCTACACATATGGTTCAAAACGTGTAGGTTACGTTGGCTGTGGAGTCGTGATTGAAGATAATATGCTCGGTTATCGGCCAGACCCTTCTTGCAGCGTTTTCACTGCAGAGGCTGCCGCCATTTACCGCGCACTTCAATAAATCGACTCCAATATGCCCCGTAAAAAGTGCATCTATACTGACAGCAAGAGTGTATTAGAAGCGCTTGAAAATTATAATGATCAGTGTCATCCAGTGGTTTGTAATGTACTCGACATTACGAGTCAACTGTACAGCAAGGTTTTCGATATTATATTTTGCTGGCTACCGAGTCACGTAGGAATCATAGGCAACGAGCAAGCGAATAGCGTGGCAAGGTTGTCGACGACCCATCTGCCGCTAGCAGTTCCGCTATCTGATATGAATCGCGCCATCCTGCATCATATTTTTACGATCTGGCAGGAATCATGGAGTCAGAAGTTGGATAGCCAACTGCACTCTGAGAAACCTGTCATAGGAGCACGGCCTGTGATACCAATGCGAAGGACTAATGTCAAATTGACTTGACTTCGCATTGGTTATACTCGCTACACACAGAAGCATTTGTTGTTTGGAGAAAATGTTCCTGAATGTCCTTCATGCCAGGTCTCTTACACTGCGCGTCACATTTTAATAGATTGTACCGTTTTTAATATTTATCGTATCACCTTTTCATATTCATCTCATTTAACTTTACCTGACTTGGTGGGAGAAAATCTCTACCAAAACTTATTTGCTTTTATTAAAAAAATTAGATTTTTGTACTTAATTTCACAAATTATTTTTAATTGTTTTAACTTTCATTTTTATGTACGTGCATGCAGACATGCACGTATATAAATATATTTCATGTGTATTTAATATATTGTATATATAATATATTTCATGTGTATTTTAATGACTATTTTAACATTTTAATAAACGTGTGGCGCGGTATAGCCAAAATTGGCTCTCTCTTGCGCCATTAAACCACACACTCACTCACCTATCAGGTGTGCTTACCAACGTAGCTGCAGAGGGGAGCTTTTCCGGTTTGTTGATCTATTTTTTTCTTTTGATTGACCGGAGCTGAAAAAATTAGTCCTAGTGATTTTAACCATTTCTTCATTTTTAACTTCTTGTTTAAGGAAGTTCATTTATAATTTCAAAGTCCGACCTTCACTAGGAGTTTCCTTTTTGAAATGTTTGATTCTTTCAAGCGCTTACAATATGTCTTCTGGGAGACAGGACTCAACCAAAGAACTCGAAAACTTGCCATTCTTGTCCTGTGTCCACCCTAGGCTTTCCAGAGCTCGAATCTCTGCTTTCAGTTCGTCATATAACTCTGGGAGATATGTCTTAGAGCGTCAGATGATTGCGTTTCTCATTACCATCGACAGTAATTATCTTACATAGATCTGCACAAGTAGATCTTTCTCCCGAAACGTTCTTGCAGTTGTGCTTTTGCTTTTGGATAGCTGTCCGCTGTTGCGGGAATACTCTCGACAACTCTAGCCACCTTTGAATTTGAGATGACAGTCTGTAGCAAGTATTGCGATTGGTTCTCATTTGGCAGACTTTCATCTTCATGATTTTTTTTAAATTGACTAAAAAACGTCATGTAAACCTTGGCAATGACGTCAAATCTTTTCATTTAAATTTTCGGCAATTTAATTTTTTTTCTCATGGACTTCTTTTTTTCTGTTTTCTTTACAGATAGTCTTTCTATTTTTGCACAAAGTTCCGAAAATCTATCCCTGTATATTTCGGCTTTCATTTAGTTCTCTTCATAAGCTAGTTCGTCGGTTTCATCTTTCAGGATTACATTCGAAATACCTCTTTGACATTTTTTAAATGCGAAAATTTGTCGCTAATTTGCATTTTTTAAATCAAAAGTTCATCCACATCAGGAACTTCTTCATAAGTCCCTCTTCTAAAACTTTAGCACTCAGCTTAAACGACGTACGCAGTGATTTTCGTTGTGTTTTTAACTGTGTCACATCCATATTTTCTTTCAGGCTCACAAAAATAAACTGCAAACCAAAACCGCGCCCCACGTTGGGCACCAAAAAATAAAATGTGAACTCACCACTACACCATTTTTTATTTCATATTGCAAGGCTGACATCTACCCGATGTCTGGATTTGTTGAAACTATTCTAAAAATACTGAAAAGACTAGGATGTGACACACAAAGCATTTAATCGCACAAACACAATACACAACATTACATAGCGAATTATTTGTACATCTAGAGAAACAACAGAGCAGCAACGTTATTGCGTCATTAACTTGACGGTGATTGGTTGGAGAGGCGATGCCATTCGTAACACTTACATTTCCATTGTCTACAAATAGTACATAAAATTTCAACTTTTGGAAGCGGTTTCGTAACATGGCATTTTTCACCAGATTAATGCGAAGGTCTTCAGCATCTGACCAATAATGACGTTCACAGGTATTTGAATGATAACGAGTTAGAAGCAAAATTCCTACAAAAGAATGTATTTTGTCAGCATTGGTCAAGAAGACGCATTCGTTTCTTAAATCTGCTGCATATGGCATAGCTCCTTTTACAATTAGATGGTAAACTTCACTAGAATAAAACTGCTCAAAAAGCTCTGATATAGTTTTATCTTTCTATGCAGTTTCCATCTTCTTGAACATTTCACTTGCAGTTGAGTCTGCCTGTGTTTCCCATTTTGCATAACGCGCTGATTTGTTCTTTATCTAAAATGACTGATATATTTTAGCTTTTTTCTGCTCTTTGTTGTCGAAACACTAGAGCTTGTAGGTGGTTCAGGCTGAAAACCTCCAAAGACCCAGAAACATCTTGTGAAGGTCTCCTTGGACCTCACTTTGAGAACGAGAATAAATAGGAGTCATGAAAGAACCAGTAGCCATTTTTATAAACAACTTTCTTTATTTGGTTATCTTATCCAAATAGAATCAAAGACTTATTAACAAATATATCTAACTAGTATTATGAGGTTTTAAAGGTAATATCCTTTAAATTAACTTAATGAATTAATGATCCAATTAATTAACAATTAAATAACGATCACGCATAGATTACCACGATAAGAGATCCCAGAATTATATTTAATAATGTTCCTATTGAACATTTAACTTTAATCTCACTCTTAAAACTTTAATGAGACATTAATTATAAATCAATAATTACCAACGGAATCTCAACTCTCCTTGAGATTAAATTATCTCCAACAAGAATTCTTCAATTTAACTTCACTATAACTTTCTGCTTCAATCTCTATCTCCTACTGCTCTAACTTTACTATTCCGTTTGACTTAAATACCTTATCTATTCTGCATAACAAGGAATCCTGTACGCTTTTTGGAGTTAATTGGAAATAGGTAGGGACTTAAATTTCCCTAAAAAGGACGACTCAGAAGGTTAGTGATAAAGTTCCGTATAGATTTGTCACAATCCCCTCCAAAAAGAAAACGGTATTTATTCGAAGGACTCATACGTCCTGAAAATATATTACGTAATTCCTATCTCTGTCTTATAGTACCGACGACCTTAACTTCTAACTGTATATTACTGAAACTTCTTCCTTAATGAAAAAGGACAAAATTACGATCTATAACTAATTGTTAAACCTCATAATACTTCACAAGAGTAAATTAATCCCTGCACTCTATCCATTTGGCGGAGGAGGCGTGGGAAAAACCACCCTAGTGTTGATAAAAAACCAGCCCCATAGAGTTTACTTAAAACTATACTTAACACTATACATAAAAATAAATTCATTCTTCTGTGGCACTGGAACATCGAGGACTTCAGGGTCAGCTACCCTGAAAGATTAATGTCCATTTGAGTGGTAGGTAAAAGCAGACATAAATTTATACATTTGTCACATGAATACAATAAATATCTGGTTCCTTTGCCTTCCCATTCGAAACTTTATGCGCTAGTTAGTGTTAATGGTTAATCCTATCTAACTTCGCCGCGCTCCAAGTCACCAGATTTGAAACAAAATATACACATATATATACATATCATACAATAATCATCATTTCACAATAAACAAATAACACAAACAACCAAATTAATTGTCGCATCTTAGCCAAGTCATACATTGAAGTAAACAAATGCAAAATTTACAGATGCTTTCTCCAAAATACAAAAAATTAACACAAAAGCCGTTTTTTTCTGGTATAGAAAAAAAAACACACACACAATGCAGTGTCCACTTTTGCCAGTCCTCTTAATTTTAGAGTCCGCCCGTGACTTGCTTCAATTGCAAAAATTCTTCACTTGTTCGTACCGCGAAGATAAAGAAACAATACAACCTGGTATTTGTCTGTTAAATCCTATGTACCGGATCTCCATCCAACGCTTCCATACTGAGGCTTCTTCTCCTTATTTTGCTGTGAGGGATGACGTTGATTTCGATGTTTCTCAGCTCCTCAGGAATTCCGTCGTTGGCCCCACGTTGGGCGCCATTGTGAAGGTCTCCTTGGACCTCACTTTGAGAACGAGAATAAATAGGAGTCATGAAAGAACCAGTAGCCATTTTTATAAACAACTTTCTTTATTTGGTTATCTTATCCAAATAGAATCAAAGACTTATTAACAAATATATCTAACTAGTATTATGAGGTTTTAAAGGTAATATCCTTTAAATTAACTTAATGAATTAATGATCCAATTAATTAACAATTAAATAACGATCACGCATAGATTACCACGATAAGAGATCCCAGAATTATATTTAATAATGTTCCTATTGAACATTTAACTTTAATCTCACTCTTAAAACTTTAATGAGACATTAATTATAAATCAATAATTACCAACGGAATCTCAACTCTCCTTGAGATTAAATTATCTCCAACAAGAATTCTTCAATTTAACTTCACTATAACTTTCTGCTTCAATCTCTATCTCCTACTGCTCTAACTTTACTATTCCGTTTGACTTAAATACTTTATCTAATCTGCATAACAAGGAATCCTGTACGCTTTTTGGAGTTAATTGGAAATAGGTAGGGACTTAAATTTCCCTAAAAAGGACGACTCAGAAGGTTAGTGATAAAGTTCCGTGTAGATTTGTCACAATCTTTTATAATAATCTCCTCAGTATTTACTTCATTTGCATCCCATTCATCTTCGTCAGATTATTCAGTCTGGTGGATTATTCATTATTCGTCTGGTGGTAACACCGCAATTTCAACATCTCTCCCATCTGAATCTAAACTATTTAAAAGTTTTAATGTTTCCTCGAATTTCAGAAACCTTTGCACTGACATAACTAAGCAAGGGGAAACACTAGAAGCGAAATTATTATTTTTCTTTACTCTTCGTTATAAAGAGAGAAAGAACGTGTCAATTGTATGTGTATCATCCTACTGTCCTATTTAGAGGACAGTTAAAAATAATTTGCAGAAATTTCCCTAAGAACAATGTCGCTCTAATGATCCACCGGGATCATAACAAAAAAAATACTATCACATAAAAAAGGCCCTGCCAAGTGTCCAAAAAGCATTATAAAAGGAATTATGCAACTTCAAAGAGATGATACAAACTTCGCCCACAAATGCGATGAATAAGTAACATTTATATGAGAAGGAAGGGGTGAGACACGTAACTCACGCCGGAAGACACTAATACTTATCCCCAGATGATGCAACTGTCAAAATATTCACAACATACAAATAATGATTTCCACATTATATTTTTCAGTTGTCCTCTAGATAAGACAGAGGGATAAAGCGGATTAAAAGCGTTGGTTCTGCTTTCTGATAAATGCCTGCATAGACTTGGAGATAATGTCGAAAAGTGATAGGTACGTATACCTCTTAATTCCCTTTTGTATTGTCTGTCTATTGTTAATAAATATTTCTTTATTCGACTTGCAATCTCTTTTTTTGAATCCACCCTCGTTTATATACATAGATAAAGAGAATAAAATTTGCAGTTAAATATGGTTTGCTTGTTGAGGTACTTGAGGAATGTAAGTACAATATATTAAAAAAATGAAGAAATTTTATCACCAGCCTAACTCTGAATATACTTATAAAGCTGTAAAACAGATGATTAATGATTTACAAAAGAATTTTGTTATTGCTTAAATTGACAAAGTGCTTGATAATTATTCTATGATTTGTAATTTTTTTTATAATTGTTTGCTGGATGACTCATATTATTCTTATATAAAAAAAATAAGTACATGCATTCCGAAGATTAAATTTCCTTATAATTTTTTACACCCAACTTTCATAAAAATCCTTTAAGTTTCATACTGTAACAAATGGTTTCATGACATATATCAAACACTGATAATATTCTAGAAAATTTCATCTACAAGAAAAATAATAAATCTATAATTAAAAATAGTGAAACTATATTGTAGAGAGAGAGAGAGAGAGACATAATATTTCTAAGAATAATAATATTTATTCTGTTCATAGATCTTCATAGATTCTTTCGAAGATCTTTTTAATTCCATTGATTTTTTTTTATATTACTAGGATAATTTTAGAAAATCATAATAATTGTAATCTTAGCATTAATTTCCACAGATTTAAATTTTCCACAGTTTTAATTTTAAAGGAAAATAACATTCTTATTCATGACACTCTGAGTAAAATTCTGATTAAAATGTTAACATTGTTTCTTAAAACTTTATGTTTTGCTCTGATTTTATTCAATTTTTTTTTTAATAATTGCATTCTGACAGCAGTCATTAAAGAATAATTTGATTGCACAGTTTACTAAAAATTCCGTTTTAGGTGACATAAACCAATTAGGAAATCAACTGAAGACCAAAATATTATCTGGTGTCTTCACGTACTAATTTTTTTATTATGAAGGGAGGGAAGCATGTGGTTGATTTTACGAAACTTACTGGACCCCTCTTTTTTAACTAGACATTTGCTATTTTACACCAGTGCTTCTCAAACTTTCAACATTGGTGACCCTATTTTCAATCATAATTTTCATTGCGCCATTCCTCCACACAATTAAAATGCATTGAATTCAATAATAATAATGTATTTTGATGATAAAGTTAAAATATAACTTTAATTATAAACTGCACCAATTATGAAGAGAAGTATTAAATGTTCTGTGTAATTTTACATGTAACACGTGCCAAGGGGTAATTATGAAACTTGGTCTTAACTTAGTACTGTTAAATGAATTATGAAATGCATTGTCCAGTACTGATACCTAGTAGATCGAAGTGTATTACATGAGTGAAAGTGTGTACTTTATTTTTATTATGTCAGAATGTATTTTGAATTGCTTCATTGCAGTAAATTAATATTTTATTTTCGACTTTTTGATATGCCCACCCCCCCTCCACGTAGGTTATCACGACCCATAGGGAAAGCACCCAACAGTTTGAGAAACGCTGCTTAAAGTATCCGAATAAATTCGGAACCGTGATTTTGCAAACCACATAAATGGATAATTTTCATGATATTTAGTGTCACTTAGATTAGAATATATGCATGAAATTGTTTGAAGGACATTTTGACAAAAAACATTTATTTAAATATAATATTTTGGCAAAAAACTAACTTGGAATAATCTTTTTTCCAAATGTTCTCCTTTTACCTTGCAGAAGCAAATCTTAGATCCAAGCGCCCTTTTCGTGCACTCCCTTTAACACCGGAACATCGGCAACTGCGTCTACAGTGGTGCCAAGCCAGATCAATGTGGAATGTCACAGATTGGCAAAAGATTGTGTTTAGTGATGAATGCCGGTTTGTTTGGGGGACAGATAATAATCGTGTATGGATGTGGAGGCGCCCTGGTGAGCGGTACAATTCCACCCAGACTTTTCTACATCAGACTGCCCCCACAGCTAGTGTAATTGTCTGGGGGCCATAACCTATGATAGCCGGTCCACTTTAATTGTGATGAGTGGAACCTTAAAGGGCAAACGTTACGTTGATGGTATTCTTCGACCCCATGTAGGACCTTTCGTAAATGGTATCCCAAGGGCGATTTTCCAGCAAGATAATGCTCGTCCGCATACAGCAAGAGTTGCTCAAGACTTCCTACGTCATTTTCAGACTCTTTCATGGGCGGCCCGCTCCCTCGATTGGTCCCCGGTAGAGCACGTGTGGGATCAGCTAAAACGGCAGATGTCATCGTGTCACTCTGTGCATGATTTAGAGTACGCTGTTCAAGATTTGTGGGCCCATCTGCTCAGGACAACAAAAGGTGTCTAATCAAATCAATGCCGAACCGTGTGGCGGCATGTATTGCAGCTGAAGGTGGTCCAACGCGCTATTGAAGTTTTCCAGTAATGGTCTTGTTCCATACCCTGTATTCGTTTAATTGTCTTGTTTTTGAGATCAAGTGAATCTCTCATCTGTGTCATTATGTGTATTCAATTTCATTTCAATCCGATGCGTTCTTCTTGGGTCGCTATTTTCAATGTTCCTGAGTGTATAAGGAAAAATACTACGTTATTTTTTAAAAGACAAATTAAAAATATTAAAGTATAAAAATACAGTGCAATACCTAATTTTGTGTGGTAGATAGGGACCGTATAAATATAAACGCACAAAAAATATTCAAAAATTTTATAAATTCTTACATATAACAAACTAATTCATGGAAATACCACATAAAACTTTTTTTATGCGGTGGATATAGACCGAATAAAAAAAAGTCGCATTAGTAAAATAGGACAGCCATTTGAGAAATTTATGTAAGCGTACTTTCATAACAAGATAAATAATTAAATATTACGCATTGAGAGAAACATTCTAAAAAGATATAATTTATCTTTGGTATATACGGATAAGTTTTCAAAATGCACAAACATATTTTATTGCTACTCATCGTAATCGAAAGACTTGTGAAAAATAAGTTCAAAATTGCTTTCGTCACTTGAATGTACAATTTCAATTGATTTATTCTTTAGCAACATAAAGTAACAGATAAGTTTTTGTGATGAACGTCGGGTTCTCAGCTGCTTGTAAATGTCACAACTAAGTATACATGAGTGGAGCTCTTTTTAGGAGTTTTATACTCCTGTCTTAATTAGTATTTGTGTGAAGAAAATGTTTTTATAATTTGTTGGAAAGCAGGATCCCTGTATAATTTTAAACATTCTCAAAGAATCTGGTTCTTCTTGTCCATCTGCATAATCTATCAAATTATTGATAATGTCACTGTCATTGAAAGTTTCCTCTTCAATCAAACGTGGGCCGCTGGAGCGTTGAGAAAAAGCAACTGAACGCGCATTGTCGGGAGCAGTGCCGTAACGATGCGAGTGCTGCGGTGGGGGGCGAGGGACTCTAGGGAACCCAGGGACTTTAAGGCGCTCAGGGACACTTGGGGGCCGAATCTTGATTAAAACTAAGTACAAGTTTAAGCTTGCGGGCCAAAACATGAGTCTGCAGTGGGGCCCTAATATTCTCCGTTACGCCATAAGCGCGAACTGCCGGAACGTTGAGAGGATGCGCATTGTCGGGATACTGATGATAAAAAATCAACAGAGCGTCTTGAAGTGTCTAAATTTGAGTGGCATAGCGTACACCCCCCCCCATCACAAGGAGGGCAGGACTCTAGAGGTCCAAGGCCTGGAAAAAGCAAAATATGCATTTACCAAATTTATAAAATATTAAAGACAAAACCTGACTTTTAGTGGAGGGCTAACATTCTCCCTTACGCCACTAGTAAATAGAAAGAAAACATTATAGTGGCGCCAAAGCCATTGAAATCAATATACCGCATGAAAAAAATATCGCACAAAAAGAGAATCTGAAAAAATAAATCGCACAAAAATTAAATCCCATAAAATAGGACCGCACAAAAACAGGTTCTACTGTAGTTATAATAAAACATTTTTCAAAGACAAGTCAATTATCTATGAAAAAAATAGAAATAAAAATTTTCGAAACCCTGAACTTATGAATCACATATTAGGTAACCATGAATAGCAGTATCAAAAATGAACTTTGACAATAGACCTGGCTTATTCTATGCTACATATGTACACTCATGGACAAAAATCATGCCCTGATCTACTCATGTCCTGAGCCTGGTCTTCGTGTAAATGACATCTCTCGGATTCACTGGTCTGAACCACTCCTCACAACACAATCAGAACGGCCTAATTCAGGAGCTACTCGTCTTGGTGACCACCCGGCTTCCATCGTGGCGATGATTTTCCCCCTCTCAAACTGCAACCCCGGCTTGTATTGTCTTCGAAAACAGCTTAATGGCATGTCTATCAGCTCTTGCCTTGTAAGTGATTCAGCACACTCAAACAAACTTTGGTTACCTGTTTTACACCCCACGGAGAATGACGTTAAATGCTATCTACTGGCTATACGTAATGCGCAATCACGCTACATTTCTGATAATTTTTTTGTCCATGAGTGTACATTAAAATTCAGGTTTTGAGTCATATACAGTTATTGATTTTAGAAACAAAAATAATAGTTTCATATGAATATCATTAAATTATAATAAGAGATTAGCTTAAATATTGTATAATTATAGGTTTAAACAAATTTGGCCTCAACGAGTATTATATTGTTACGAAGATAAGGGTTCTAGGAATTTGTGTAAAAACAATCACAAAGAAAATAAACAGTTCTTGAAAAGAGATGCGAATTTATTAACAAAAGTCCAATCCTTTAAATACAGGATTAAGCAGCGATGTTCACAGGTAAATATCCGAAGGTCTTCACACCTTCAACAGCAATCAAACAGAATAATCAGTGTTTAAAAATACACGTAAGATAAGATTATTCAGAAGCACCGCCGAGCCAATCGCTAGTCAAAACAATCTTCACTACTCGCTGGCTTAATCAAGACTGCTCGCCGTACCAGCGAGCATCTTTATTTATAGGCGCCACAGAAACTTCCAGAAATATAACCACTCGTATCATTAGCGTGACATTAATGGAGATATCCACTACTTTCTAGAAGATTCCAGAGGGTTCTGAACTCACCAACATAGTCGCCAGAGACGCCAAAATAGTCGCGAAATTGGCCACCAACTTGGTAGCCAAAAATGATGCCAACAACGCCAAGATTTCGCCAAGTTCTTATTGAATCGCGCGCCATTATAATGTAAGGGGAAGCTTTGCTTGTGTAGATAGTACAATTTTAACATGAAATAAATAAAAGATAGAGTAATATAAGTGAATTAAACACGCAAATACAAATTATTTACACTATTAACACAAATTCGTAACAATATATATAAACTTGTTTTATTTATTAATATTATTTAATATAAACACATCATTTGAAAAAAAAAAGTAGTGATTTAAATCAATGCCGTACTTCAGAAAAAAGGTAAATCTGCACTGATAAAGGAAAGAGTTTGTGTTTTTGTTTTTTTCAGCTATTCTGGTCAAATTAAGCAACCCAAAAGTCCTAAACTTGGCACGTAGAAGCTGTCGGTGATTATGCTATTAACATTGAAGTGTTTATTTTTCGAAATTCACATTAAAATATTTTTTTAAATTTAATTTTTAATTGATTTTTCAGTTAATCTGTACTAATAAAAAATACTTTGGGTCTTTTCAGCTTTTTCGGACCAATTGAGCAACACAGAAGTCTGAAGCTTGGCACGTAGAAGGTTTAGGCTTTTGTGCCATTAACCTCGAAGAATTGTTTTAAAAATTAACTTGATATTTTTTAAAATTCAATTCCTAAGCAATTATTCAACTGAAAAAAGAGTTTGTTGTATTTAAGCTATTCCACACACATTAAGCAACGCATAAGTGTGAAACTTATCACGTAGAAGCTGTAAGTCATTATGCTAGGAACCTCGAAGAGTGTTTTTCGATATTCATTTTAGATATTTTAAAAATTCTATTTTTGAGCAATTTTTCAGCAAAATGAGGATATGACGTAATCAGAAGTGTCAAATCTTACCTTTGTGAAAACTAATGTTTCGAGTATTTTGGGGGGGAGGGATTTAGCACATTTTATTGTAAATACATTTAATTATGGTTGTATTTATTCCTTTTTTAAATCTTCGTGGTAAAATTACATTTGTGTTTCGAAAACATCGTCGTAAAAAATTCTTCCTAAATTTCATGGTTCGGTTTGACACCACAAATTTCATAACAGTAGATTTTAGACGTCTTACAATGTGAATTCGGCGTATTTATCATTTCCCTTTATTTCAATAAAAATGATATAATATTACAACAACTTTTTCAGCCTAATGATCATTCTATATGGAAGGAAGTGGGCAAAATGTACCGTTAAAGAGTGCTGATATTTTAGTTCTAAAGTTTAACTTACTTTGGCACCGAAAAACTTCTGTATCATGGTATCGTTACGTAGATCCGGATTGAAGGATTTTATGCAAAACAATCACAAAGAAAATAAACAGTTCTTTAAAAGCCATGTGAATTTATTAACAAAAGTCTAATCCTTTAAATGCAGGATAATCACAGGATCTTCACACCTTCAAAAGCTTTCAAACACAATTGCCAGTGTTTAAGAATACACGTATTCAAAAGATTATTGACAAACACAGCCAGGTTAATCGCTAGTAAAAAAAAAATTCTCCTCGCTGGTTTATTCAAGACTCACCGGTTGCGGCTTGCACTAATATTTATAAACCCGACGGAAACTTCCAGAAAATTTGCATGCGTCATTAAGGGTGAACTTAATGACAAGATCCACTACTTTCTAGAAGAATCCAGATGGTCTCGAACTTGCCAATGACGCAAAAATGGTCGCCAAAGTTGCCACAATAGTGGCTAACTTGGTCGCCAAAAAATGATGCCAACTTCGCTCCAATGCGAAGATTTCGCCAAGTTTTCATTGAATCGCCATTATAACGTAAGGGGTGGCATTGCTTGTGATTAATGCATTTTTTACATGGAATAAAAATAACATAGAGTAATATAAATGCATTAAACACCCAAATGCAAATTATTTCCACTATTTACAGAAAATTCGTAAGGTTGCTTCTTCTCAAGGACTGCACGTACCGGGCTGTGCAATCCCTGAGTATGAGGTATTTATTTACAATCTATTCACATAATAATCACATATAAACTAACCAATATGTTCAACAGCATATACAAAGCAAATAAATTCAAAATACATGAATTACAAAAATAAAATTAAATTTAGGAATTAGAAAAAATAGAATTATTTATGTTATTTACAAAATAATTAATGACTATGTTCTGCACTTAAGGATCTTATTCATCTTGGCAAAGATATGTGGCTATCATATTATAATGGTTTTGAGTGTATTGATATCTGTATCTGTGCACCACAACGTCATTCAGACCTTTTAGGACTGTTTAAGGACCTTCCCAATTGGTCAGACGCTTCGGAGGGAGTCCTTTGTGAAGTTTCGGATTCAATAACCACACTTCGTCGCCTTCTTGGAAGTAGTGCCCGGTTGCTCTTGCGTAGTATCGGATCTTCATTTCTCGAAAGCCATCCAATTTCCTTGCAACAGATGATGCATTTCCTCCATCCGTGCCTGTAGTTTCTTGATGTACTCCTTAGGAGCCAAGGGTGTATCTGGTGGCTGGCTGAGCAGAAGATCTGCAGGCAGACAAAGATGACGTCCAAAGAGCATCTGGGATGGGGAATAGCCAGTGGTCTTGTGAACGGCACTCATGTAGGCAAGCAGGAAAAAGGGCAATTTCTTGTCCCAGTCCTGTTGATTACTGGATACCAGGAGAGAGAGGCTGTTCAGGATCGTACGATTGAAACTCTCTGCCATGCCGTCAGACTGAGGATGTAAAGCTGTTGTCCGGGTTTTGTCATCGGCAAGTATTTCACACAGTCTCTTGAAAATTGCAGATTCGAATTTCCAACCTTGATCGGAGTGCAGTTGTAGAGGTACCCCGAATCTTGAGATCCACAGAAAATAGTCTAGCGGTGTTATATCACAAGATCTTGGAGGCCAATTCACAGATCCAAAACATGAAATTAGGTGGTCACCAAAACTGTCTTTCAATAAATCGATTATGGCACGAGCTGTGCGACATGTTGCGCCGTCTTGTTGGAACCACAGCTTCTGGACATCATGATTGTTCAGTTTAGGAATGAAAAAGTTAGTAATCATGGCTCTATACCGATCACCATTGACTGTAACGTTCTGGCCTTCATCGTTTTTCAAAAAGTACGCACCAATGATTCCACCTGCCCATTAAGCGCACCAAACAGTCAGTTTTTCTGGATGTAACGGTGTTTCGACATACACTTGTGGATTAGCTTCACTCCAAATGCGGCAGTTTTGTTTATTGACGTAGCCATTCAACCATAAGTGCGCATCATCGCTAAACAAAATTCGCTAATGAAAATAGACCATTATTTTCGAAATAAAATTGCACAATTTGAAAGCGTTGTTCAGGCGTGAGTCTATTCATGATGAATTGCCAAACCAAACTGAGAATAAATCACTTGACAGCTGTTAAATCGGTCGCCGTCTTGGAAAGTAATACCAACTTAAACTTCTATACCTGAAAAAAAAACACTCTGTATAACATAGAGTAATATAAATGCATTAAACACCCAAATACAGAAATTATTTACACTATTTACACAAAGTTCGTTACACTATCATCAGATGTATTGTATCTCTCCAACATGTGTGGGTGATAATAAAGTCTGGCTACACTGCATGAAATTTAAGTGTTTGTGTAATTTTTACTTATAATGTTATTTCTTTTAAACTTTTGTGGTTTGTAATAATGCATGTTGATTGCGCAATGGAACACCCACCCATCTTCCAATTTTAATGTTATTAAAGGTACTTTTTTTTTGTGATGGATACTTTTATAGATATTTACTTTCCATAAAAAGTTAACTGATTAAACTTAGCTGTTATATGAGCATCAAGAAAGTCTAAATACACTCTTTATAGTATCTGACTACGTTCGGAACCATGATTTTAAAAAAAGTGCATAAATGGACAATTTTCGTGATATTTAGTGTCATTTAGATTAGAATACATGCATAAATATGTTTTAAGGACATTTTGACAAAAAATTTATTTAAATATAATATTTTGGCAAAAAATAAACTTAGAATAATCTTTTTTCCAAATGTTCTCCTTTTGTGAAAAATGGTTCTATTACAATAATATTTTGCCTGTATATAGCTCAGACTTCTCTACAAAGGCTCAACTAGAAATTTTGAAAATTTTACATTATTTTCAGAGTTACCACTAATTGAAATAATTATTGGCGTTTTTTTTCGTAATATTGCTCCCTTCTGCTGTCGTAATATATATGAATAGACATACTTCTAAGTTATATATTTCAAAAATTCTATTTGAGCTTCTGTATAGAGGTCTGAGCTATATACAGGCAAAATATTCTTACGTAGATCCGTGTTCTAGGATTTTTTGCTAAAACAATAACAAAGAAAGTATACAGTTCTTCAAGAGCGATGCGAATTTCTTATCAAATGTTGAATTTTTTAATTACAGGATTCAGCAGCAATATTCACAGAGTAAATCTCCGAAGGTCTTCACACCTTAAAAAGCACTCAAACACAATTGCCAGTGTTTCAAAATACACATATGTAACAGCTTATTCACAAGCACAGCCGAGCTAATCATTAGTCAAAACAATGTTCACTACTCGCTGCTTAAAATCAGACTGATCGCTAAACCGGCGAGCATCTTTTTATAGGCGCGACAGAAACTTCCAGAAATATAACCACTCGTATCATTAGCGTGACATTAGTGGAGAGATCTACTGCTTTCTAGAAGATTCCAGAGGGTTCCGAACTCGCCAACATGGACGCCAATGACAACAAAATGATCACCACAGTCGCCTGCTTCGCTGCCAACTTGGTAGCCAAAAATGATGCCAATTTGGACACAAAAAATGATGTCAACTTGATTCTACCATCGCCATTATAACGTAAGGGGCGGAATTGCTTGTGAATAGTACAATTTTAGCATGAAATAAATATAACATAGAGTAATTTAAATGCATTAAACACTCAAATACAAATTATCTACACTATTTACACAAAATTCGTAACAATATTATTATAAAAGAAGCAATTTTTACAAAAGGAGACCATTTGAAAAAAAAAATTATTCTAAGATAATTTTTTGCCAAAATATTATATTTAAATAATTTTTTTTGTCAAAATGTCCTTATAACAATTGTATGCATATGTTCTAATCTAAGTGACTGTAAATATTATGAAAATTTTCCATTTACGCGCTTTTGCAAAATCACGGTTCCGAACGTAGTCGGATACCTTAAACCTTTTTGCTGCATCTGAAAGTGTTTGCTTCTCCCATTTTGTTTATTAACACTAGAACGTCCGTCAGTGTCAATTTGACACCGGAACCTGTTTGCATTGTTCTCCTTTCCCTATTTTTGTGGGGAATTTGAAAATGTTTCGTTCCTTTTAGATATTTTCCTGGTGATTACACAGAAAATTTTTGTGGTTCTAGATTAATTAGTGATTTTCCAGCTAATTATACATAGAACACGTTCGCTGGTGTTATTTCGACACCAAGGCAATTTATCATGATAAAAAGCTGTCGTTCAAAAAACATTTAGTCCACTAAATAAATACAATTTGTTAAATAAATTTCCCAAAACTGTATCGCACATTTTATTTTACCTTGAATACAGTGTTAATGAGTTCACAGTGGAAATGAATCCATTATACTAAAATTAATGTGTCTAAGAGTTTCGTTATAGAAACACACAGAAATGAAACTCTAAAATAAAAATTTCACCTTTAGAATTATCACACACATCTTCAACAAGAATATGCAAATTACAGGAAACCACCAGATGGTGCTGATAGTACATCACAATGACGAGAGTGTAAGAGAGTGGTATATAAGGAATGGTGGCAAAGAAGTAAAATTGTTCACAAGCGTTTTACAAGCTTTTCAGTGTAATAACCGCATAGTTCTGGCCCAAATGAAGCATTTGGATGATTTTTTACGTAGTAGAATTATTGGACGACTGAAATATGGACATACCCAGCTGCAAGTATCCGAGAAACTTGGAATCTCTCAGAGTGTCATCTCCAGGCTTTGGCAACGATTCCAAGATGAAGATAATGTGAGTAGATGTTACAGCACAGGTCGCCCCGGAGTTACAACGCTGAATGAGGACCGGTATTTGGCAGTTACTGCCAAAAGTAACAGACGAAGCACAGCATCAGACCAGTCTCGTCAGCTCTCTTCAGCTACCGGTACGACGGTTTCAAGGCAGACCGTGTACAGACGCTTAGGGCACATTGGTCTATATATTTGTAGGCCTGTCAGATGTGTTCCACTTACCGCAACTCACAATCGCCTGCGATTAAACTGGAGTACAGAGCATGCATTGTGGACACCACAACAGTGGTCTTGTGTGATGTTTTCCAACGAGTTCAGGTTTAGTTTGCAGTCTGATTCTCTCCGGACCCGTTACCACCAAGAGAACACCATTGAACGACACCGTTACGGAGGTGCAGGATGGACCGTTCGGGAAGGAAGTATTATTGGTTCCAGAACTAACCTGCATGTTCAGAGTGTAACGAAAACAGGCCACATCCATCGGGAGGTCATTCTGGAACAACATGTACGTTTGTTTCGGGCGCCATGGGTGCTGAATTTCTGTTTATGGATTACAACACCCGTCCTCACTGTGCAAACATTGTAGACGAATGCCTTCATTCGGAGGATATCACCCGTATGGATTGGCCAGCAAACTCACCGGACTTGAATCCAATAGAGCATGTGTGGGATATGCTTGGACGACGAATTGCAGCCCGTCAACCCCCTCCCACCTGTTTACCGGAACTTCGGAGGTTATTGCTTGATAAGTGGTGTAATATTCCCCAAGATCAGATTGATAAATTAATACTCAGCATGCCTAGGAGTTGTAAGTCCTGTATTGCATCGTCCGGGTGACATACTCCGTATTAACCATCATACTAACCATGTCATACTATTTTTTGTAAATAGGATTTTTTTTTTAATTTGCTCCAGGGAGTAAAAATCAAATTTTTTATTAATTATGTCAAACATATAGCATCTTTTTTGCTCTTTATCTTTTGTTTAATAAATAGACTTTACAAATAAGTCAAAGTTGTTTTGCTTCTATCTCTTTCTTTGCCTGAACTTCATAATCTTTAATTTACGGACATGAGTGTGTATTCCGATATTGCAAATAATTAAAAATATATTAATTAAAAACATGAAATCGCATGATTAATTTAACCATTTATCCCATTGTTGTGGTAACCTATTGTTGTGATCTAATTGTTGTGCTTATCAAATTGTTGTCATAAATTTGCTCTGTCTTACTGTATTACTCGTGTTCTGGGTGAAGCTTAAAAAGTTTGCTTAAAAATTATGGATTTTAAAAAAATTTTTGTTATTTCCGTCTAATAGATTTTTTTCAAAGGTATATTTTTTTGCAGTTTATAACATTCAAACATCCAGAAATAAGCAGTTGTTTCAATAGTTACAGCTAAGATGTTTTCTTAATTCATTATTTACCAATAAATTGATTTTAACAAATATTCTATTTAAAAAAAACTAAAGTAGTATTGATCTCCATTATTCATTACTAAATTCAATACTAAATGATATGTTGTTTTTGCGGATAGAACTATGTTAGATTTCAGAGACATTTTTAAGGTAACAATATATAACGATTGATTGATTATGAATGTTTGAAATCAATATTATTATTTTAGATCCTAAGAAGGTAGATATTTTTAAAATGTAATGAATATACTTATAAGTTTTTTTTAAATATATTACATTAGAAACGTTTTCATTTCTCTTTATATAAATATTCTGCATTAACTAAAGCAACATTGTTTTTTGTAGATCATTAATCCAAAACACAAATTTGAAAATCTTATCCATAGGAAAAAGGAGTTGAAAACAGTATTACATCCGAAAACGCATATGAATTGCTGGCTAAACGGAGAAAAAAGAAACTTGTATGATAAGGAAAAGAAGTGGAAACGATTTCGAAAAAAAAAGTTAGACATAAATACAGAGTTTACTAACATCACTACCTTGCAAATACATACTTACAGAAGCGTTGGCATCGGGAGCTAAAGGAGAACTTCACATGAGGAGAAATTGGGCATTCGGAAAAAGCCCTTGTAACGCTAAGTTAAACGAAAGGGAAACAAACCTTTCAGATGAAGCAAAAAGTCAAAGGAATTTCACAAACTTGAATTTTAATGATATTAGTATACACTCGCACACACCAGGAAGTTGTGACACCCCAAGAAGTTGTGACACCAAGAAGTGAAGTTGAATTGTCCATGGGCAAAATGTAATTCACTTGAAATAGCCCATGCAACGCCGAGCCACGTGGATAGCTATTTTTAAAACTTTTTTTTAGTAAATTGGTGCATTTCCTACATTACCGAATGCAACCAAGTAAAGTTGAAACGGAATATTGCATTAATTATTTTTAAAAATTTGATGAAACTTTGTAATTTTAAAAAACTTTTGATTTTTTTTTTCAAACATAAAACTATTTTTTTTATAAAATACTTTTTCGTTACGGGGAGCCGTAAAAAGGCAAAGAAAAGAATCGCTAAATGCCAGTGATATTTAATTGTGGTAAAGCACCACTGAATTTACGAGTGCTTGAGGTAATGATGAAATGATTTTATTAATTTGTATTATTTTCTTTTTGAATCTGTTTGTATAGAAGTGAATGTAAAAATTTTACTAGACTTATCTCGATAATTTTTTCTTCTTTTCTTATAGTTACATTTTTTTAATCGAATAATAAAACATCCAGAAATAAGCTGTCGAATCAATAGCTAACATTAAGAAATTTTCAATTCATTATTTAACAAAAATGAATATAAAATAATACTACTTCAAAAAACTAAAGCAGCGTCGTTTTTTATAATTCATTTCTAAATTAATTATTCAATGCCAGAATCAAACGTTATATGTTCTCTTATGGATAAACTTAGACTAGTTTTGTAAATTTAAATTGAAAATAGAAATTTGAAGAAAGATTTCTCTCTGGGAACAAAAGTTTTACACTCGAGATTGCTCGTGCAATGCCGGGCTAAATTGAGAAAAAAGAAACCTGTCAGTCAAGGAAGAGAAACTGAAGTATTTCAGAAAAGGGAGTTTGAATGGCATAAATATAGAAATCGCATACATTATGCATATACGAACACCGAGAAAGAGGAAATTTCCATGGGGAATGAGCCCGTGCAACGCTGGGCTAAGCAGAGTGGAATCAGACTCGTCCGACGAGGCAAAGACGTAGAAGAAATTTCTAAAAAAGGAATTTAAAGGAAAAAATATAGAAATCACACACAAACCATGGAGTACTGAATACGAGACGACAAGACGTAATTTCAAATTCGTAAAAAAGTTTTGCTCTTGATAAAGCCCATGCGGCGCCGGGCCACGCAGCTAATATATGATATATATCTATAGATATACATTTCAATTTTCACTGTAATTAATTGCCATTGTGTTTCCTCATTTGTTAGTTCTTTGCAACAAAATAGCAAATATTATTTTAAATTAAAATATTACAAAAAAAAGCGTTGTTAAAAAAATTAGTTTTTTATCAAAAAGGTTTACTTTTCCTCTCATTAGGTTCATTACGCATTTCTTTTCATCGCAAGTCAGTTTTAAATGTTTTTATTTTTATTTTGGTTCTTACTAATTTATTTTTTTCACACTATTGTATTAAATCATAATTTTATATTAAATGTAATATAGATGTTTTATTATCCACACATCCACACCTTCCTCATATGTTATAAATTTAATACTAGAGAAAAATTAATTGAATTACAATGTAGGCTTATTTTATCCATCTTTTTAAAAAAAATAAGTTTGTACTAATTTAATTTTGTCCAGTTGAAGGCTTTCTGGTATTTGTTATTTATGATAATAAATTAGTGAAATGGTTTTTATCACATAACCCTTTAAGACCCAACCCACATGATCGTGTGGCTTAGACATTCGTATACTTTTTTGCTTCTGGAATAGAGTTTTGCAGAAAAAAGCTTTACGAAGAATCATAATATATACGATATGGTATGATGTTTTTATATTATAGTTGTGTTAAATGAGATATTCTTTACATTTTTATTGAGAAAACAAAGTGTATAGGTTTTGTCATACAAAATTTTGGAAAATTTTAATATATTTCTCATAAAAATGAGTTAACATTTATGATAGAAATTGGTGTTTTAAAATTGAAAGATATAAATTAAGTTTTTAGAATAATAACTAATGTTCTAATACTAGTAATATTGTTTATTATAAGAAACAAAAGTAAAGTCACGCTGCGTTCTTTTTTCTCCATTCAATTTTATTGATTTGTTAAATATTTTATTCAGCAGAGTAACCTTATTACATGTCATTTATTTTTTTTTTCATTTTAAAATTGTGTGTATTGATATACCGGCCATATATCAAGATTCACTATTTCTCGAAATTTTCCTTATCTAAATTTTAAATTAATTTAATAACTAGAAGCTTATTTTTGGATATTATACAGTGGATAAGGGAGAATACAATCATTATAATTTTGTATATGTCTTGAAGAGGACAAATGTGTTTAGTTTGGTATGTACATCTCTTTTTGTTTTCTTATTAGCATCCCGGAACATCTCTGATTTGATCACACAGATTTCTAAGAGAAATGTGTTCAAAAATAAGTAGTGTGATGCAGTTTATATTAGTAAACGTGTGATTCAAGATAGTCAAGAATTTTGTCTATGAAACGAATACATAGAAGGTTACGAGGACATTTAAAGTATAGTATGCGATATTTTTAAGTTACAGTGAATGTTGTGAAAATTTTACATGAATACTAAATGTGATGATAGAAGAGAGTCCTCATTTCCGACTCACAATTATTTAAAGAGCTCTTTTATTCTTATAACTCTAATATTATTTTATTTTTAGATTCTTTGTAACGAATATGAAATAAAATATTGTTTGTTGTGTTGAATAGTGCATATAAAAGTTGTTGCACACCGTTCTCATATTATTAATAATTTTATTTTATAAGTGTATATATATATGTTTTTATCTTTTTAAAAAAATGTATTTCCGATATGCAGAATTTTGTGTATCTCACTATAAGGTATAACTATGATGGCGCCAGAGTAGATTTTTATACAAAATTAGTATTTTAACATTTGTATGATATCATGTATTTTTATATTTACTATCTTAATGTTTGATATATTATTTTCCAATATAATTTTTTTTTTTGAAAACATTATCTGCTAGCTATAATGTAGGAATAGGAGGAAACACGAGCTCTTATTCTGGATGTCGAATGGATTTGAACAAGCTAATATTCAGTTATATGCTCGGATATTCATTTTTATCAATTAATATTTTAGAAGTGACATTACTGTGTTCCTTGTTATAGTTTAGTTTATTTTAGAGCATTTTGATTTTTGTATTCCTACTACTTAAATATTTCTACTACGTGTAATATGCGTTTCCAAATGATGTTATGTATTGTTTTGTTTCTGATGAAAATTGATTAAATTTGTTAAGAGAGAAAAACCACGCTATGACTCCCTTTTAAAGGGGGAATGGTAAGGGTAATTAAATAAGATTAAAAATTAAATTCCCTATATAGCACTTAACTCATGTTTTTCGTTTGATCTTCAAGTATCTAACTAATCACCCATTTATTTCTTCCGAACATATGGCCTAGCCAATAAACATATCTAATTCAAGATCATTATATTTAATAGCCTTATATGTCAGAATTAACTTTTAAGTATAATCATAAAATCCGTGATACTTACCCCATCGGTGTTCTTTATAGCAAGATCAGCGCATTGGTTGACCAGTTTAAATCTTTAAAAGAGTATTGGCCGATAAAAATGGATGAGTGTAGTGAACCATTGATGGCATTTACCACACATAATGATGTGTACCAGTGGAAAACTATGCACTTTGGTCTTGATAAGGTGTCTGGTTCATTTCAAAGAGAGAGGAATCGTGTCTTAAAATCCCATTCAGAATGCACAGGCATACATTGGGAATACAGTAATATTTTCAAAGACACTTAAAGAACATTTAGCTCACTTAAAATTAGTTCTTGCTGAGTTTGAAAAACTTGGATTCTCGGTGAAATTGGATAAGTGTTCTTTCACGGCCAAGAAAATAAAGTATTAGGGTCACACAATAGTCATCAGAATCAGCTTAAAAAGCTTCTATGAATTGCTGTTCAATGCACGATTACCACTATTACACTCTGCGAAAAACGTAACCACTCATCCGGTATAGTGGTCAGTGACACTGGCTGCGGTGCCGTAAGGCCTGGGTTTGAACCCCGAAGACATGGATGTTTGTAAATACTTAGTGCTTTTATGGCATGGGTGTACTCTGAATTGCCGTTGAGTCACAAGTCCTCTCGTGAGGTTGGTGTAAGGGGATATAGGTGGGATGCTCTGACCTCCTCAAGGGTGTGCAGCCCCAAAATTGAAAGAGGGAGGGGAGAAATGAGCAAAATCATTCTGCCTCCTGAATGATGCTCAAAGGCTACGGCTAATGGCTGGCGAGAAAATCCAGCCCCTTGACGAGATGAATCTGTTGGTTCTTGATCTGATGTTACTGTCGATCAAGTGGAATAAGTAACAACAACAACACAAAAACGTACCACTATGTTTTTTAACAGTGTTCAAAATGGTATGTTGAAATAATAAATTGTGTTTTGATTGATGTATTGTAATTAGTAATATAATAAATATAAAATAATATTCAATTTGAAATTATTAAAGCTAAATTTCAAATCACTCAAGGAAAACTTTTTCAAAAAATACTGCTAACTTCCCTCTAAAAATAGGCAAAAAAAAACCCACTTAAATTTGTTATTTTTGCAACAGCTTCCCAGGTTTAAAAGATCGGTGTTTACAATTCTATGTTCAAGTATGTGGGGTACATCATCTGAATATTTTAAAAGACACTTTGGTCTATTTCTAATTAATAGAATGATAAATATGTTTTTCCCTAGAAAGGTGACTGGATAAGGCTGGAAAACTTTAGAAAAAGCAAATTTTCAACGTTTTAAAGATGCTTAGAGAATACTGCTTAACATTAATGTAAATATTCTCTATTTGTGATAAAAAAAATTGAAGTAAAGCGGAAAGCGTTTAAACACAAGAGTGATTTGTTACTGGGCTTTTTATAAGGAAGCTATTCTTGTTTAAGGACAAAACTGTTTGAAATTATATGATTTTTCGTATAGTCCTCATGGCTCTATTTCGTTCTACATTTTCACAGTCATATTTAGCTTAGTAATCTGAAAATTCACTTTTCATTTATTCAAACGAAAAATGTTCAAAATGTGTCACTTTTAGAAACTATTTTTTTATAACTTGTAACTATCCTTCGTAATAAAAGCTTTTTAACACTTTCTGGTAGAAGATGTTTTAATTATATAATATACTCTTTATCAATATATATACATTTCTTTATACTTATTTTCATTTTACTACTATTTTGTATTAAAAAAGAATGTGAATAATTTGTACTAATAATTATAACTTACCCTTTTATTAATTTAAAGGAGTATTTTCAACAACGAACTTGGAAATTCTCAAAGAAAGTTTTTAATCAAATGGAATTTTTGATGTAACTGAAAACAAAATGTTCACACTATTTTTTTATATTAGTGCTATGAATAAAATAATAACGACCTTACAGCAAATATTTTTCAAACCTTATGAATAGAAATAACATTTTTAACTCCAAAAAATACAGGAAAATATTACACATATATAAACGCAAATAAAGTTTCAGTGAAACTCTATTTTGCTCGAGAACGAACATTGCGATTGTAAAAAGCTTATATAAATATTTGAATCTTTTGAAAAGATACGAAAATACTTTTCTCTTAAAAAGAACTTACTGAAAAACAGTAAATCGAACTTTATATATATATATATATATATATATATATGTTCTTGTTATGTTCATTATCTATTATTTCTTGTTTTTGATATATAATACATATTTCTTTCATATATATATATATATATATATATATATATATATATATATATATATATATATATATATATATATATATTAGAAAACGGGTAATCAAAAGGAGCTTGTGTTCGTGATCGAAATAGGTGAAACAAATTATGATTGCAATAGAAAAAGGATTGGTATCAATAAAACGCCAAAGCAAATATTTTTTCATGAACTTATATGTTGGAATTATATATAATTTGGATTCTAGTTTTTTTCTTTTGAAGAATACGTTTAGTGCTCATTAAAAAATGAGTAAAACCTTTAAAATAAAGCACGAGGTTTCATTTTAAATAATTTCCTTTGATATACATTTAAAAACTGTTTATTCTACCAAGACTGTTTTTTATGAATACAGGAAAATTGTTCTAAGGCTATTTTAATATTAAAAGAAATATTTTTGAGCTACTTAGCATCGTTTAATGTGTTATTTTTAGTTTCATTATTCTATTTTTTTATTTATTTATTTGAATGAAGATAGGGAGTACTTGAATATACTATACCATTGGAACTCTTTCAAAGTTTTATTTGCTATCCTTGTTGACTTTAAATTCTCTGAGGGATTTTTAGGAAAAGAAATCAATAATCCACGTGTGTTTCCCTTTTTTTTGTTACGTTTTATTTAAAGTTTTCCTTATTTGTACTTAAAAATGTAAATGTGTTTATAGATTTTTAGAAATATTCAACGTTTATAAACGCTTTCGAGTTCTTTTCCACATTCTGTACTATAGGTTTATATGCTAAAAAAGTTTTTCAAATTTTACAATTGAAATACTTTAGGTTTTAAAAGTTTTTTCAGAAAAATAGCACAAAATGAAAATAAATTTACTTTGTTTTTGTCATTATTTTTTATTTCAAAACATTATGTTAAAATTTAATTAAATTGCATCGAACTGAAGAAATACAGATTGAAGAAAATAAGCTCACATTTGAATGAAAATAATGTATGTGAAAAGTGTATTATATAAATGTTACTTATCACCATCAAAACTTTAAAAAAGTAAAGAATATATTCTAATTCTATTGAAAAACGAAAATGTGAATGGTTTTTTTAAACTCGAATATTTACAAGTTTATGATTAATTTGAAAAAACAAACTGTGAGAGTACGTCCATTATAATAGCAAAAGTAGCTTTTATTCCAGCAATGTGATTAAGTTCTGAGCTCTCATTTACAAAAAGAAAATTTAGTGCAAAATCAAAAGAACAAAAAGAAGCATCTTTCAATTTGAAATACGTTGAAATGATTCTATATATTTCTTAAAAAATTAAAATATTATTATTCGAATTTTTGATTAGCTTTATTTACGGCTGTCTTCGACATAAGTACGAGAGCTTAAACTAAATGGGAAACACATATTCAAACAAAAAATGCATCACTTTACATGAAAATTTGCAGCATTATTCTTCATCATTTGTTAACAGTATAGCTTTCTTCACTGTCGAATGCATATGATTTGGATTATGATAATATTAATCCGCGATCATTTAGTGAGATTCCAGAACCATTAAATCACAAACTCTGCTATACTTTAAAAATTAGATTTACTAACATAAAACAAACACTTAAATTCCCAAACCGAAAGATATTAATTCAACATCATCTTAAGAGACACTCATAATAATAATCTTTCAATTTCTTGAATAAGCAGATCACATGCATTTATATGTAAGACAGTGCTTTTCAAACTTTCAATTTTTGCAACCCAATATTCAACCATAAATTTCATATAGCCCCCCCTCTTCCTACAATAACAATGCATTGAATTCAATAATACTATATCTTGACGCTAAACCTACAATACGACTTTAGCCTTTTAAGTGCCACCTGCGTATATAAACGTCTCACTCAGCCATTTAATTAATTGGCCCGGTCGTACATATACGTCTTTCCGAAATACGATCATTTGCGAAGGTTTTACTTATTTCAGAGGATTTGCTTATTTATTCCTTTTCTACCCGCCCCCTCCCACTTATTAAACGCTGGCACTGGGGAGCGATTCGCGTAAATTTTAATCGGCCTATAAGAGATTAATTTAAAACCCTACAAATGATCAATATAAGTTTAGTTTTTGCGTATAAGTTTATAAATGACAAGCTATGGGGTGACTGGTAATTATTAAACTTGTTCTTAGTATTGTTAAACTAATTACAAAATGCATTGCGTATATATTTCCGATATATTTATAAGTGTAAATGTGTACTTTATTTTTTATTACGTCAGAATGTATTTTGTTCACTAAATTAACAATTTTTAAGAATAATCTTTTGATTTTTAACTTTTAAATATGCTCGCACTCCCATCGCAAGGTTTTCACGCCCCCTAGGGGGCGTGCTTCTTAGTTTAAGAAACACTGATGTAAGGGAAGAAATGTCACAAGAGAAAAGTACTTCATGCGGCATTACGATCTGCTTATACTTCGTCGAGCGGAAATTCCAAGTGGGACTGAAAATTTACGTAAAAGTAGGTTGAAGGTTTACTCTCACAGAATAATTTTTTTTCTTTTTAACATGTAAATGGATAATTCGTTTAACATTACAGAATAGGATAACAAAAAAATGCGAAACATATTTTATAACAGAAAAAATGGATCTACTCAGTTAAAAACGGGAAGTATGGTAAAATAGGTTGATCTTTAAAGAAAAGCTTTGGCAGAATATAATATTAAATTTTCTTTCTTTTGTAACTGGAAATATATACAAATTGAGTCCCTATGCTTTGACATTAAACGAAATCAGCCTTAAGCAATTGAGATTTACAAAAGATTTAATGGGTTTATATGTTTGCATTGTTGCTGATTATATTTATCTAAGCAATTATATATATACATGACATTTGAAAAAGTCTGAAATTCTAAGTTGTTTTAATTTTTTAAATATATATATATATATATGTGGGTGTATATATATTTGTATATATATATATACATATATATATATATATATATATATCTGTGTGTGTGTGTGTGTGTATACACTGCTGGACAATTGCTAAGGACGTGTCACAAATTGCTATGTAGCATAACATTAAGCAAGACATGAGGGCTAGTAAGATAGAATATAGTTGCCACACTGTTCAGACATTAGAATAAAGAATATTTATTGTTCTGGAAAGTACAAAAGCTGTGAAACATCTGAAAGAAAAAAAAAATGTTCATTTGATCTGCGTACGGAGAAATGGAACAATGCATCTAAAAGTCAGCAGGCACCTTAAAGAAAGGTATCAGTACGGGATATGTCCACCGTGGAGTGTGATGCAACATTCCGCACGTCGTACCATACTTTGCTCAAAATTATCCAGCAGCTGTTGAGGCAATTTATCCCATTTCTCTGTGAGCGCACGGATGAGGGTGTTCTTGTTTGTCGGAGGATAGTTTCGACCAGCAACTTGCCTCCCTAAAGCATCCCACACATTTTCAATGAGGTTTAGATCTGGAGAACGCGCTGGCCATACGAGACGTTGAATACCCTCCCTGTCTAGGAAATCCTGAACAGCAAATGTTCGATGACATGTTGCGTTGTCGTCCATAAAAACAAATTTATCACCGACAGCACAACAGAAAAGACGAACATGAGGAAGTAGAGCTTCATCAATGTATCGTTGGGCCGTCATAGTCCCATTCGCAACCACACGTAGGCGCGTGCGGCCATTGATCATGATGCCGGCACAAACCATGATACTGCATGTCGGATATCGGTCCTTTTCCTGGATATTTTCTGGAAGATAAGCAGTACCTCTCTCGCGCCAGATCAGTTGGCGTCTACAATCCGATGACAGACTGAACCTACTCTCATCTGAGAATAGTAAGCATGCCCAGTCCTGTTCAGTCCAATTGTGATACTCACGACACCATTACAAACGGGCAGTACGGTGCTGTTTGGTCAATGGGACACACACAACAGGTCTGCGTGCGTATAGTCCTCCTCCCCTCAAACTTCTGGCAACAGTTTTTCGGGAGATCTGCTTTCCTGAGGCAGCATGAAACTGATTTGCCACCTGCTGAGCTGTGGTGCGCCTGTTCCTTTTTGCAGTGTATATATACTCTGCTGGACAATTGCTAAGGACGGATAACACTATCATCCATAGCAACCACAAAATGAAGGGAAGCAAAATGTGGAAAATTACAATAAGTGCGTGATATTAGTAAGAAGAAGTATGAGAAATGCAATTTTTTTTTCCACGTCTGTTCATCACGTGATAGCGTTCATAAGAGCTTTAAAGGTTTTGACGCGTGTGGACAGTTGTTGTTTCAAGTCAAAGTTTTACAGGAAAGATTTAATAGACGAACTTAAAATTTTTGGCATGTCTTCCCGACATCACATAGATGATTTTATGCGTGGCCGAATTATTGGAAAGATCGAAGAAGGGGGAAAAATAACAGATGTTGCCGCTCACAGCGTTGCTTCACGGCTGTGGAAGTCATTTAAAACTATTGGAATGTGTAGTAGACGGCACGGGGGGAGGGTCGTGTTAGAACTATGACGCCTGCAGAAGACAGATATATCGTCCTATCAGCAAAAAGGAACAGGCGCACCACAGCTCAGCAGGTGGCAAATCAGTTTTTGCTGCCTCAGGAAAGCAGATCTCCCGAAAAACTGTTGCCAGACGTTTGAGGGGAGGAGGACTATACACACGCAGAACTGTTGTGTGTGTCCCATTGACCAGACAGCACCGTACTGCCCGTTTGCAATGGTGTCGTGAGCATCACAATTGGACTGAACAGGACTGGGCATACGTATTATTCTCAGATGAGAGTAGGTTCAGTCTGTCATCGGATTGTAGACGCCAACTGATCTGGCGCGAGAGTGGTTCTGCTTATCGTCCAGAAAATATCCAGGAAAAGGACCGATATCCGACATGGAAAATCATGGTGTGGACCGGCATCATGATCAATGGACGCACGCGCCTACATGTGGTTGCGAATGGGACTATGAAGGGCCAACGATACATTGATGAAGGTTTACTTCCTCATGTTCGTCTTTTCCGTGGTGCTGTCGGTGATAAATTTGTTTTTATGGACGACAACGCAACATGTCATCGAACATTTGCTGTTCAGGATTTCCTAGACAGGGAGGGTATTCAACGTCTCGTATGGCCAGCGCGTTCTCCAGATCTAAACCTCATTGAAAATGTGTGGGATGCCTTGGGGAGGCAAGTTGCTGGTCGAAACTATCCTCCGACAAACAAGAACACCCTCATCCGTGCACTCACAGAGGAATGGGATAAATTGCCTCAATAGCTGCTGGATAATGTTGTGCAAAGTATGGTACGACGTGTGGAATGTTGCATCACACTCCACGGTGGACATATCCCGTACTGATACCTTTCTTTAAGGTGCCTGCTGACTTTTAGATGCATTGTTCCATTTCTCCGTACGCAGATCAAATGTACTTTTATATATATGTATATATATATATATATATATATATATATATATATATATATATATATATATATATATATATATATATATATATATATATATATATATATATATATATATATATATATATATATATATTGGTTTCTTCTTACTAGCTCTAAAATTCCAAATAGTAAGGAAACATATTGTATTTGATATCCCTGATGATAGCTTGCACGGAAATCTTAATTGTAAGATGTTACCTGAAACAATAAATGTTGATCCAGATTCTGATATTCATGTAAATTGTTGGTTTGAATATTTTGTGTTATCAAGTTAGTTTTAAATTCAACAAATCATTACTTTTTTTCTCTAATGGGGGTGCATATTGTTATTTTTTACTTTTGCAGACCTAGCTGGGAGCTGGTATCACTTTTTATTTTCGCAACCTATAGGCGATACCAATTGCCGCAAACAATTTTGATTCCCGGTTTCCTCACCAGATGCGAAATTGAACTTAGGAATATTTAACAAATTATGAATAGAAATGTGCTAATATGTGTAACTTACTCAAAGGAAGGTCCTTTTATATGTAATAAGCCAAGGGTTATCTATCACTAATTATGCTTTGTTAAACATGTCATTTAAGGAAAACGTATTTAAAGATATCCTTTACTACTGCTGAAACAAAATTTAAACTAAATAAGGACTTTTCAGAATATTTCCATAAAAACGTTGTCACAGAGGGGGGATTAGAATTTCGTACTAAACATCTTTAGACTGGATTAACAGAAGATTACCAGTTGGATTGAGGCAACTACACTGCTGGACAATTGCTAAGGACGGATCACAAATTGCTATGTAGCATAAAATTAAGCGAGACATAAGGCCTAGTAGGATAAAATATAGTTGCCACACTGTTCAGACATTAGAATTAATGATATTTATTGTTCTGGAAAGTAAAAAAGCTATGAAACATCTGAAAGAAAAAAAAAATGTTCATTTGATCTGCGTACGGAGAAATGGAACAATGCATCTAAAAGTCAGCAGGCACCTTAAAGAAAGGTATCAGTACGGGATATGTCCACCGCGGAGTGTGATGCAACATTCCACACGTCGTACCATACTTTGCACAACATTATCCAGCAGCTGTTGAGGCAATTTATCCCATTCCTCTGTGAGCGCACGGATGAGGGTGTTCTTGTTTGTCGGAGGATAGTTTCGATCAGCAACTTGCCTCCGCAAAGCATCCCACACATTTTCAATGGGGTTTAGATCTGGAGAACTCGCTGGCCATACGAGACGTTGAATACCCTCGCTGTCTAGACAATCCTGAACAGCGAGTGTTCGTTGACATGTTGCGTTGTCGTCCATAAAAACAAATTTATCACCGACAGCACCACGGAAAAGACGAACATGATGAAGTAGAACTTCATCAATGTATCGTTGGCCCGTCATAGTCCCATTCGCAACCACATGTAGGCGCGTGCGGCCATTGATCATGATGCCGGCCCACACCATGATACTGCATGTCGGATATCGGTCCTTTTCCTGGATATTTTCTGGACGATAAGCAGTACCACTCTCGCGCCAGATCAGTTGGCGTCTACAATCCGATCTCATCTGAGAATAGTACGCATGCCCAGTCCTGTTCAGTCCAATTGTGATGCTCACGACACCATTGCAAACGGGCAGTATGGTGCTGTCTGGTCAATGGGACACACGCAACAGGTCTGCGTGCGTATAGTCCTCCTCCTTTCAAACATCTGGCAACAGTTTTTCGGGAGATCTGCTTTCCTGAGGCAGCATGAAACTGATTTGCCACCTGCTGAGCTGTGGTGCGCCTGTTCCTTTTTGCTGATAGGACGATATATCTGTCTTCTGCAGGCGTCGTACTTCTAACACGACCTCCCCCGTGCCGTTTACTACACATTCCAGTAGTTTTAAATGACTTCCACAGCCGTGAAACAACGCTGTGAGCGATGTCGAACTCCCTGGCAACATCTGTTATTTTTCGCCCTTCTTCGATCTTTCCAATAATTCGGACACGCATAAAATCATCTATGTGATGTCGGGAAGACATGCCAAAAATTTTAAGTTCGTCTATTAAATCTTTCCTGTAAAACTTTGACTTGAAACAACAACTGTTCCACACGCGTCAAAACCTTAAAAGCTCTTATGAATGCTATCACGTGATGAACAGACGTGGAAAAAAAATTTGCATACTCATACTTTTTCTTACTAATATCCCGCACTTATTGTAATTTTACACATTTTGCTTCCTCTCATTTTGGGGTTGCTATGGATGATAGTGTTATCCGTCCTTAGCAATTGTCCAGCAGTGTTAGTTAATTCTCCCATTAGTTTAATTGATTGGCTTATAACAGCAACCGGAATCAATATCAACTCTCAAGAAGAAAATTAACAGATTATAAATGAAAAAAGATCCAGTCCAGCATTTGTAGAATCGTAATTTTACTTTATATATATTACTTAATATCATTTAATTTATTATTTTTTATAATCATATAATTTTTCTATAAAATAAGACCAAATTCGGAGAGATCAGAAGAAATTAATTGTGAGTAAATATATCTCTAGGAATGCCTTTTCTCACAACTCTTATTAGGCACTCAATTTTAAATCGAATTACACCATATTCAAACTAATTTTAGAATAATTTCAATTTTTCTTGACTCATGGTCCTGTATTCCTCCTGGTTACCTGTATATGGATTTATCAATTCGTCTGAAAGACATTTTGTGATATTGGGGATAACAACGGTTAAAAATTTGTGTTGTGTTGCTGAATGTTATTTTTAACACATTATTGACAAAGGGAAATATTTTTTTACTGTCAAGCGCGATTTGGATGATTGTGGGATAAGCAACGGTGAAAGTTTGTTTTGTTTGGACCATTTGATTATTTCCAGGGACTTCGTTAATTTTTTTTAGTATAGTGAATTAGTTATGATTACAAATGATATAGATATTTTGAAGGTTATAAAAAAATCCTTTTACAGATTTTCTTGGTCGGAGGCGAAACGTTTCGTCTACCAAGAGTGTTTTTTTACATTATGGGAAAGAAAGAACCAAAATCCCTCCCCAATTTTTTTAAGAAGGGCAGTTACGCCATTTTAGTCCTGGATAACCTGGATGTTAATGTTAGTTTCAGTAACTTGTCCATGAGCAAGTTTACAAGGAATTAAATTTCGAGGTAATCATGGAATTCTACCCATTTGATTCTATAGAAACAGTTTTAGTGAAAAGAAATAAAGCTCATTGTGTTCTGAAGTCCTTCATTGCAACAAGCAATTTAAATTTTGGAAGCAAACTGTATTAGAAGCATCCTCATCAAAATCCCAGACGAAGACATCAAATCTTACTGCAAAAGAAATTTTCAATTATTAGCTGATACATGTAACGAGCGAGGATATGGAGCTCACAATTTTGATAGGAAAATCGTATATTTGAAATATTTTTACATGAAAAATACGGTGATCATCAGATACATTTGAAATGTATCAAAACATTAATTGGTACACTGTAAATGGTTCAAAGGCTATAAAAAAGCGATACTCAGCAATCTATTAGCGAGATAATATACAGTTGATAAAATCAAAGTTTGATTCAGATGAAGATGTTAATAAAAATATAACATAAATAAAAATTAAAATTGTGCATATGTTATGTACCTTTTAAAAATATTAAAATAAGAAAGAACTACATAAAAATATGTGTATTCTTCCAAAAATGATACATAAATATTAACATTTTAATGGGATTCTTGTCCCTGCAAACATATTCTTGATATTATCATATCAGAGGTATAATTTGTGGTATTCAATTTGACACATGATTTTGAATGCTGAGTTGTTATAACCTGGGCGCCGCACTTAATTCTATCGTTAACATCCAAGTTGGCTGACAGAGTCATCTTAATTCCTTTTTTATACAATCATTTATTGTACACGAAAAAAAATCATATTTCCAGTGAATAATTTATATTTTACAAGAAACTATATAATTACCTACTTTTAAAGACTTCAATTTTTCTTTGATTATTTGAGAAAAAGATCGAATCCAACTAAACTAAAATGTTTGAAATGTGTGTGCCTTTAATAAAGGACACACATCGCATGCACTTTTACATGAAAGATATGTGCACTAAAAACTGTCATATTCTGTTCAAGTTATTGTAGTTTTACTGTCCTTTGACGATCGATTAAAAGCATGTGGTATTTTTTGCCTGTCTTTTTGACAGAGTTCTGGGTTTGTTGTAGTACACTTGCGGCTTTATACCTTTCTTGATGAAGTGTTTTAGGTTGTATTTGTAAATTTTCCTTTCGTTTCAAACGCATCATCTGTTCATCGCTTTTTTCAAGTTTACTCTCACTATTATGATAAATATTCATTATTTCTCTTCTGGCTCTTTCCTTTCTTGGTCAGTTTTAATTTTATCCAATAAAGATCGTGGTTGTCCATTTCTTTTGTAATATTCATTTATCTTCATAAGTAAAGCATAATGATTCGTATGAAACCGCAATCAAAACCACATAATCTTTCACAGGGAAAAATTTAACTTGTTTATAGAAAATATTTTGGAACAAAAGTGGTCGTTTGGTGAACTCAGTCACTCCAAGTACCTTAAGACTTAAAATCGTTTGCCATTCTGAAAACAAAAGGGAGATACGTGACAAATGCATTTTAGTTCCCATAAAAACTGTCATATAGGAGGATATTGACATTGGTAATAATTAGTTATTTTTCTCAGAATTAAAGATTTCGGGAGACTGGGAGTGACTCTGTGCCCCGTGTGATTACTCCCGAGTTAAAAAAAAAACTTCTTTGAGGATTCAAAATATATTTCGTATGGGAAAAAAAGTAGTCACTCAGAGATACATAGGGACAAAAGAGGAAAGCAGAGCCTATTATATTTTCTACAAACAAATGAATCCCTCTGGTAGCAACAGGCATCAATTTAAAATAGTTGTCGATATATTTAGATAGAGTTATCTTTCAGATAATTTCCTAATATCATTATTCTTACTTTCAATGATTCTGGTGGTTTTATTCGTACTACAGAGCAATAAATTATGTTCCTATTCACAAGTATTGTACATTGTTTTGGATATGAGTTGAATATTTAGCACTATGAATGGCTCACATTTAGGCAAAGAGTGTTGTTTTTTATATGTCGCACACGCTACACTGAAACAAAATCACTTTGTGACAAAAAAAAAATATCCTTTAAATAATGCTCTAGGCGTAGAGAGGAGAAACACCGAGCCATTTAACTTTATCTCATAACTCTGCGTGTCATAGATTGCCGAAGCATGATGTAGTACATAGAAAACTGAATGCTTAAGAAAAATATTGAATTTTCTTTAAGATGCACCAAGAGGTAAGTAATGCACTCAAAAAGAGAACAGTTGAAAAAAGGTTTTGAAAACATACAGATAATATAGGTTATCTGCTTCATTACCTCTCTAAAAGTCAATTACGTATAATCCCGTCCGACTAAAGATGCTTCAAAAGGATACGGCACGTATTTTTCCGTAAGGACAGAAACTGACCAAATATGCACTGAACATACTTTATCGCCTTCATGTAAAGCCTTCATTGGAGACGTATTTTTTCTAAATCCTTTCCCGTTAATAGTTTAATGTAAATACAGAGAGTAATGTAATTACATAGAGTTACGGGGATTCGATGGACAATGGTAGAAAGTTTTACGTCCGCTCTTGGCCTAGAGCAATCTTACAAAATTGAGAGTATGAAAATTTCTTTGGCCCCCATTGTGCACTGAGTTAGTTAGTGTCTGTAAGGCCTCTTTTATGTGCACACCCACTAGTAGCAGTCAAATTGCGGTTGGGGAAAAAGCTTGCTAGTTGCCGGTATTCTTATTCAGTCAGTTTACATGAGAATCTGGTAATTCTTTGATAGACTCACAGAATTATGCAGTGTAACCATGGAAACACCCAGATGGTTGATTGCGATGATTGTCCAGAATCTTCGTTATTGTCCTATTTAAAAGCCCCATTGCATCATATATTTTGTTTGTTCAGTTTTTTGTGATGGATAATGAGATAAAATTAATAGTCTACAATCAGATGTAGGACTTAGAATTTGTATTGATTTCTAATAGACTACGAAATGCAGAAATATAAAAATTTGAGGATAAAATATGAAGATTATGATTGGATTTAGTTAAAATAATTTATTTATACTTATATTATTAAAAATAATGAATTCAATTTTCCTCTAAAAGTTGTTTATGTCTAAATTTCTGGTTTAATTCATTAGAATGTATTTATATAACGTTTTTTTTTCATTAGAGACATATTTTGAGAGAGATATCTCTAAAAGTACTGAAATCTATTTATTTGTTTGGTGCTCTGACTTCTCACTTTGGTTACGCAAATATATGTAATTATAAAACATATGAAAGTAAAAATTTTAACTTTTAATTTATTTATCATAAATATAAAAATTACAGCTTAACTTTAAAATCAGAATCCTGGTCACTTTCCATGTCGGAAAACAATTCATCCAAGTTTAGAGCATTCATGTCTTGGACATATATATATCTCTTATAACCTGCAACGTGAATGCACTATATTTAAACCTAATTTTATCTCTTTTAAGTAGCTTACCATGACAATAGGGACATGCATTTTTGCCACTCTCCACCCATTGTTTTAAGCAAATTGAAAGAAACGTGTGTTTACATTGAATCAGTGTGTACCATTCAGAATGATCACTGTTCAAACAAATGCAGCATTCAGTGAAATCGTTGCTTCTGTGTTTGCATGGTGTGCTGCTCAGGGAATCGTTGTTTTCCGATTGAATCATCCTTGAGAAATGGATCCAAACACGGATGCTGGACAATTTCGGGCCCGTGAAGTCAACTTGTTTCACCGCACTTCTTGCTTCAACTCAGAGTGTGATTGTCGTGACATTGAGCACGGGAACAGAATTCTGTTTTGTGTCACAAGAGATTGGGGCACTGACAAATTTACATTCACTTCAAAACTTGCAGAAGTTTTTGCTGAGTTTTAAGCTAATAGCTCATTATATATATTACTTGCAGATGACAGTTTTAACTATCAATTTACTTTTTCATTTCAAATATTTCCACACACAAAAAATACTTAGTCTCTTTACTTACAATTTAAATTTTTCAAAATACAGGTACTTGGTCAACATGGATTGTCCCTTTCTTCTGGTTCCCACCTATCTTTATTACACAGTGCATAGATGACATGGTTCGTCAAATGAATGTCTCAATATTACAGAGAATCACTTTACTCTTGCCAAGTGGTTTCTGTCCAAAGGTCACTGAATAGTTTGACGGGAATAATTCGTAACATTAATTCACCCAAATGCTTGCGCAAACATCCCCCCATTACGATGGCGGAGATACCCAGTATTGCATAATAGTAGAGACGTTTCCTGGACCATGCCACGCATTCATCCAGAGCTTCCAGAAAGGATTCGGCCACCTTCAAAGCAATAAATTTAATTCCAAACATTTTCAAGGGAAACTTTTCGTAGATGAAACATAGATGCAACATAAACAATAAGAGAAGGTAGGATTCCGTGACCAAATCCACTTTTCCCTGGGATATCAAAGCATTGAACCATTCTTGAATTTCTTTTTCCAAGTAGTTGGGTGCAGATAATTTGTCCACATTCTTTTGTATAAGTGCCACGAGTTTAATATTGAGAAGAATGTTGTTGGAAAGGAAGATGTAACGAATTCATTGGGGTAAATGCAATTGCCGTTGAGAAATAGGGATTTGTTCCAAGGGCAAACACGCGCAAAGCTTCCAATTCTTCACAGAACTGACTCACAATGTCACTAAGCATAGCTTTGTTTAAAAGAGAAAGATACAACTTCACATGAAGAATGAAATGATCAATCTCACAGCAAGTTTATAAACCATATAATAAAAAATAATACAAAATTACATAAACATAAATAACATACATAAATACAAAATTCTAATTTTTTTTACATTAACTAGTCACTCAAGCTTGTCACAATTCTTTCTTTCTTTACTCGAATTCCATTCTTGTTGAAAAAGAGGTTGTGCTTCTCTCAGTACCGTTCATTCCTTTCATGAAAGGTTCAGATCCAATGAGAACGTTGGCGTTCAATGTCTTCAATTGTAATAATGGTTAGCAACAGTATCCATTTGCAAGAAATTTGTCAAATGTATAAGAATCCAACATTCACGATTTGTTTGGATAAGCATAATTCGAAACCAACCGTATACTTTCTTCACAGCTGTAGCCTACATCAAAGAGAAATCCATCGTTGGTTGAATCAATGAACTAACTGTACAATCATCTTTCCCAGTAATAACACTATGTATATACTTTGGTTCCAATTGGACAGTCCAAAATGTTTGTGCGGGTAAAATCCTTCAAATTGCAGTTTGGTAGCAAAAACATATACAAATGTTCCTTCTTGTAAATAGGAAACATGTTGAAATGGTAGAATCAACTCAAAGAGATGCAAAGAATTATAAAAAAAATCTGGTTCCATAAACACAAATAATACAAAATCTGAAAGGGCTCGAAGAGTAAATACCGAATATGTATTGTTGTCAAACAAGTTTTTTTTACATTAAATATTTTTGCACACCAAATATTTCTTTGATACATCTAGTAGCCGTACAATAATCGTTTAACCCCTCAAACGACTCGGAATTGTTTGTAGTTTACAACGTTAACCATTCTAAAGTCCTACCCCCATAAGAGGATTCCCACAATCCTTAATGTGTGTAAAAACCAAATTCGACATCTATAGAGCAAAAAAATTTTAAAAAATTATTTTAATTCTTTAAAATCTCAATTTTTTTTAATCTTTAGGGATTCAAAATTATTTTTTCTTTTTTTAAATTCTTTAAAACTTCATTTTTTGGCAACAATGATTTATAAACTTTAAGCAGACTTTATTTCAGCTACAGCTGTCCTTTTTCTAGATGTCCAAGCTCAACATACTTCCAGTTTACTTTTTGGATACTCATCATTTGCTTGTTATTCATCGACACGTGTATCGCAATTTTGTGGATAGATGCATTTTGAATATTCCCCTTGGAACCAAATTGCATATGTATGGAGATTCTTCTGCTGAAGGTTACTTGACCGATACGTTGGGTTCGTATGAACCCAAGGTGGAATTTGTACGACCCCATGACTCACGGTTTCGCGAGCAAACGTTTTGTCGCTTCCTATGATTCCAATTCTTCGGGATGGATCCTGAAAAGGGAGGAGGCTATGCACACTCTGATATTGTCTGGATTCGGTACAAACGTTCCCTATCTGTTCGTTTGTTTGGATCATGCCAAGTTACTTATTTGGACGGACGATATTTTATGGAAAGTGGGGAAAAGATCTCATCCCGATTGGAAATTGAAGAGATATATACAATGGTATTCTCTCAGTTCGAAATCCTCAATCCCAAGGAAAAAGAGTCTACAGGAATTTTAACGAATTGATAGTGGGATAAATTGTGTTTAAATTTTTTTTTTTTTGCATTAAAGGCCTGTAAGTTTTAAGCTTTTCCAAGCTTCAAACATTTTATAGCTCTGATTTACTATGTGGTTTCAACTGGCGCACTATCCTGAAGCCACACTTATGGGCGTATTGGTTGGCTCTGATAATATTTGGCATTTTTGCATCACGGATTTAGCTTACCTCCTCGGTAGAAAGAATGGCACCACCTTTGCCAGACGTTACTCCAACTACATTGTCTTGGGAAAAGACGTGCTGCCGCTGACACAAAAATATGCCCGATATACTGCCAATGCTCATTTGGTCACCCGAGATACAGCCTATCATATCCTGTGCCGTGAAGATCTTGAACTGGCCATAAGGTTTTCAAACGTCGTCGATTATGGCTGTTCCTACGTGCAAGGCAAGCGAACCTTTGAACTGTCGTACAAGTCCTCTTCTAGATTGTTAGTGATCAACACCCCGTATGAAAGTACTGTCAGTTTCTCAATGGATTCGAGACTTTATGCTGGACGTGGAATTGCAACGAAAGCGGGCAACTGAATTATTCAGGGAATACATTTGCTCAGTCACTTCAAAAATGTTGCCGATATACGACAAAACTATGGAGGTCACTCGAGAAATTAATAGGGAAAATATGGAGGCCACTCAAGAATCGGACGATACTATGATGGCCACTCGATAAATTAATAGGGAAAATATGGAGGCCACTCGAGAAATGGACGAGACTATGGAGGTTGGAGAAAATCAAATGGCTGGTGATGAGACTGATGGGGGAAATGGCATAGCTGCTGGTGAAGATCAAAATGACATGGCTGGTGATGAGATTGATGGGGAAGATGACGTGGGTTGGGGAAATTTATTTGAATTGGAGAACGAGTCAGCATTTAAAAGGTATTTCAATAATGGACAGGATTTGTGTGAAAGGTTTGCACAATTGCCTCAAACAATTCATATCACGAGATAATTTAACCCAACGATTATGGTCGTGGTTCCTGATGAGTAAATTAAAACAGTCCTTGGAATATGGCATGAAATATTTTCACCATACTCATAAAATTCTCAAATAAAATCTAAACAACATACGAATTTTTTATTACTGTGATAGTTTAAAGCAGTTGAAGCTACTTCGATTTATGTTTTGAAAGCCATCAAGTTTTTTCAGTCTCTCATGATGACAACGATGGCTGGTCATGGTAATGTACTTACTCTTTTCCATCGCCATGGATTAATCATTCTGAGCCTTCGTTTGCTCTTTATTATTCTGTTTAATATTTTATAAATCCAGCCCATGTTTCAGGGAGACATGTTTATGGTAAAAATGACCCAATGTCATTCCCTCACTACATTCAGAACAGCACACAGGATCATTTAAATGCTTTTTAAAATGCCTGTAAAAGGATGCTTGTGTCGACGTGCTGTTGCGTGCCATAAAAAATATGGGCCAACACGAAATGGATCCTTCCAAATGATACTCTATAACTAAAAAATGTACTTACCTCAAAGTCCTGTGTATTCACAAGAATGCTGTAAAAAATGGAACTAAAGTGGTTTTTTTAGAGGAATAGAACTTTAAATTGCAATAAAACAACGATATATTATTCGATTGACATGAATTTTTTTATTCGAAAGATAATCCTGTGGCATTACATTTTAAATATGATTTCTGGCATATGACTGCCACGGCTGGCTCGGATGTAGTCCAATCTGGACGTCCAATTTTCGATGACTTTTTCCAACAATTGTGGCCGTATATCGGCAATAACACGGCGAAAATGGTCAAGCGTTTGTGGCGTATCAGCATAGACCAATGAATTTACATAGCCCCACAGAAAATAGTCTAGCAGTGTTAAATCACAAGATCTTGGAGGCCAATTTCACAGGTCCAATACATGAAATTAGGCGGTCACCAAACGTGTCTTTCAATAAATCGATTGTGGCACGAGCTGTGTGACATGTTGCGCAGTCTTGTTGGAACCACAGCTCCTGGTCTATACCGATCACCATTGACTGTAACGTTGTGGCCTTCATCGTTTTTCAAAAAGTACGCACCAATGATTCCACCTGCCCATAAAGCGCACCAAACAGTCAGTTTTTCTGGATGTAACGGTGTTTCGACATACACTTGTGGATTAGCTTCAATCCAAATGCGGCAGTTTTGTTTGTTGACGTAGCCATTCAACCGGAAGTGCGCTTCATCGCTAAACAAAATTCGCTTGTGAAAATCGGGAGCAACGGCAATTTCGTTTTGGGCCCATTCGACGAATCTACGCCTTGCTTGATGATCGTTTTGATGAATTGCCAAACCAAACTGAGAATAAATCACTTGACAGCTGTTAAATCGGTCGCCATCTTGGAAAGTAATGCCAACTTAAACTTCTATACCTGGAAAAAACACTCTTTACATCTCTCGGATTCTTCCAATGAGCTCACCTCTCCCCGAACCCTGACGACAGGAGAACTCAATCTTCGAAAGTGTTATAAAGCTGTCTTTCCGCAACTGAAATTCGAAGAAGCTCGGTATTCTACGTTTTGTGGTTGGCCTCAACTGTACGGCAAAGTGAGCGAATTGGTCAAGGCTGGATTTTTTTATTTGGAGGGAAGAAGATTACGTGCTATGTTATTGGTGAGCTGAAACGTTTGGCAATTGGAATAATTGGTTGGATCCCGTGTTGGAACACAATTTGCCTACAAACAATGTGGATGTTTAACAGATGCTTTGTATAAGAGAGAAATACGTTTCAGACTGAAATATTTTGGAACATCTGTTTTGAAACTATCTTGTTAATGAGTAAAAGGGGGATCGTGTCGACTCGGTCCCCCTTTTTTGGGGCCAAATATTGTACCAAGATTGGAAGGCATATTTTAAAAACTGAGATAATTTAAGTTCATTTAATTTACGCTTCGTGATGCACCAAGATTGGATTTACCTGCATCGTGGAACTTTTGAGTTGGCGCTGAATAAAAATAATTCTTTCATTGCAATAAATATCTGGTTACACTGATTCAAGGTTGTAAAGCATCAGCCAATAGGAATCTATTCACGTGATCCTGCAAATTATAAAAGGAGAGCACTCAGCCACCAGAGACATTCTCAATCAGCAACACGTCTCATCTAGCGTTCTTCGCCCATGCCAATGTGTTTCACCATGGTGGTCAACCTGTCCCTATCGAACTGTGCATTACCAGCATTCCGGAAGATCGCAAATATCCAGAAGTGATTTGCATCACGGTGGATCACTCCAACCTCATCACGACCTCCAGAAACATCCGAGCCAACATGTATATTAATCAACGGCTCAGCCTGAAAAGCGACCTGTCAGAATCCGTGCCTCTGGAATACCTGTTTATCTCTGGCAGGGGCAGGTTTTGCCACCTAGCCCAAGGAAACACAGGCCTCATCGTCATCAATGGATAGGACCGGAGAAAATTTTTTGAAAAACTGGGACTTTTTACAATTAACCTGGAAATGCTGCCCCATTTTCGGGATTTGAATGCCCGCACCCTGCCTGACTACCTTCACGATGAGGTGGACGAGGACTATTACATTTCCGAGTGCACCATGGTGAAATCCTACAGATTTGCGCGATACCTGCAGCATTTTAACTAGCTGCAGCCTGAATGCAAAAAACAGACTAACCATCTAGTAGAGTGAGTGAAAAAAGAATTATACCAAAAAAAGGGGTATCGAGTCGGTCCCCCTTTTTTCAAGACACACAATATGCCAACATTGAAAGGCATCTTTTTTTAAAACGTTTTCACAACATACACTAGCCAATAAGAATGGATTCACGTGACCTCATTAGAATATAAAAGGCCAGTATAAAAAAGCCAAAAGTCAGAATGCTTTTGAATGCAGTCATATTTACATGGTATATACCAGATGTTTTTCGTTAAGACTGTCAGAATTTGGAGTGATTAATATTCTCAGATTCTTGCAGTCTTATCGGCAAATGTTTTAGCCAAAATCTTCATGTCCGAAAATTAGGGCATGACCCCCCCTTATTTCGGGTCAATTAATACTCTAAGATTGGAATGCATCAAATAAAGATTAATGCCTTCTTCACACACCCAGATTTTAGGGCATATCTCGTTGAGTTGACTTGTCCCCCGCTTTCTCACCAAAATGCATACATTTTATTTGAAATGCCAAGAATTTCATTTAACCCCTTCAAGATGCCTAAATTTCATTTGTTGATGACCCCTGTCTATATCTTCTCTCTGGGATGAAAAATTTTCTTTCTCCCCATGAAAAAATATTTTTGGGAGAAATCTGAAAAAATTTCGAAAATCTTCTGGAATATACTTTGTGTCCTATTTTAATCTAGACCCTACATTCATCTCTGGGATAAAACTTGGGTGAAAAATAGACAATATTCATACAAAAGAGCTGTTTTAACTTTCCTTTTAGATTGAAACATTAAATGAAATTTTGGGTAAAAAGTAAGTGACAAATGTACACTATTCATATAAAAAGAGCCGTTAAAAATGAAAAGGTGGGAATAAAACAACACAAATACTGTGTTGAGATGGTTTTCGTTTCAAACGGGATGGTTTCATATGAGATGGTTTTCAGTTTAAAAAAAAGCTCGTTTTCCATTTCCAATAATTTTTTGAAAGGGTCACGGTGCTCAACTATTTTTTTTTTTTGACCGACTGTATTCCGAATGGTCTTGACGAGTACATTCCGAATATGCATTATGTCCTGAAAATTCGTGATTTATTGGCCCCAAAATAAAGAAAACTTTAAATTATTTTTTTTATTTCAGGGCTCATAATTAAAAACAATAACTATTCGGATTGGTCTCGACATTTAGATTCCAAATATGTATTTTGTTTGACGATCCTTTTGCAAATTCGTGATTTATGGGCTCACGAAATAAAAAAATTACTTTTTATTTCTAGGTCAGTGCTTCTCAAACTTTCAATACTGGCGCCCCCCTTTTCGATCACAATTTTTTTCGCGCCCCCCTTATACATTAATAATGTACTGAATGCAATAATAATGCACTTTGACGCTAAAGTTACAATAGGCGATCTAAATTATAAACCATACAAATTAGTAACATAAGTATTAAAAATTTTGTATACTACTTTTAAGCAAAATAAATAAATAAATAAAATAATAGGATAATTATTATGTTATTTTTCTTTTCTCTAATTTTTAAATTGAACATATTGCAAAATGCGGTAGCTCTTTAGAAGCCAAATTATAGATATCTGCTAAATATAGAAAAAGAACTCAGAGGGTCAATTTCTAATAATAAGCATTCCTCATAAAACTTCGCTTTCCAAGACAAGCTCATGGACGTCATTAATACTTATTAAACTTGTTCTTAATTTAGTATTAATTAATTAGTTATAAAATATTCTGTGTAGCACTGATACATTAAAAATATACCGGCTGAAGTGCCCGCTCTTTGCACGAGTTCATTTATAAGGAAATAAAACATTATTGATATAATAGCTGAATTGTAAGGGAAGCAAAGCCAAGTGCTCGACAATGTTTACAAAAATGTAAAATGATTTTTTTAAAATCGTTGCTCAAATTATAATTAGTTTTAAGCAAATTGTAATTTTAAGCCTCACAGAATTAGCATTTATAATTGATGTTAAACAGTAGCGCACACAGGAATTTTTCAAGGGGGGGGTTCCGGGTCGAAAGTTCACCTATCTTGTATCAGGTTCCTTTTGATTTTGTCGATTTTCGGGAACAAAACACAGTAAAAAACTAATTCTTGAATAAATAATTAGCATTGATTAATAAAATTAATCATTAGTAACAAATACTTAACTAAATTTTGCGTACTATAAACTTAGAATTATATTCAATCGGAAAAAAATCAAGGGCTTTGGGGTGGTCCGGACCCCCCCTCCCTTTTGTGCGCCACTGATGTTAAATAATGATCAATAATATAAAATATAGTTGAAGAATACTTGTATTATTTTTAATATTTAAAGCAAAAAGACTTCAACATGTCTTAACCCGGGAGCAGGCATGCACTCGATACGGTCGGGGTTATTGAGTCACCCCTATCTTTCTTTTATAATTATTTTATTGTACACGATACAAATCATGATTCCAGTGAATAATTTAACTAAGAGAAAGTTTACTTACCTATTTTGAAGGACTTTTCAATTTTCCTTTGGTAATAAATAAACAGTTTTGCCAGAATTAACGATTTCGTAATCTGTGTGTCCCGCACGACCACTTCCGGGTAAAAAGTATATTCATTATGATAATATGTATGTTACTGCTAAAAAAATTGTGTGTGAAACGTTTTTCGTTATGCTTTATACATTGAGAATATTTATAAAAATATGTCTTGGCCAAGTAATCCTTCATGTGCTTGTGTGTGTGTGTGCTCTCTCTCCGTGGTTTTCCAAATATCATAAAACTCTTTTGCATGGAAAAAAGCGCAACAGAGAACACATAAGAGAGGGGTCATAACTAACTGTACCAATAACTTTGAAGGTCAAACATATTACAGCTATAATGTGCAGTATTTCAAAAATAATGAAAGTGATGAATTTTTTATGTTCCTAAAGTTTTTCGATTCTGGGTCAGTCATCTGATTTTTCTCTGAAAGAGTAGTACGTTAGGTTAAAAAAAGCGCAATAAAGAAATCTCTCATCACGGGATGACATCAAATCAAATAAAAGTTTTTTTATTTGGTTATAGGATCAAAGATAGCTAATTAGGTATTGAAGAAGTTTTTATTTTTGATGGCTTAATATCGACTATAAATTATATCAGTGTAAAAGTGCATTTTTATTATGTCTGAAAGTATTTTGTTTTAATTCATTCCAGTAAACTAATTATTTTTTAAATCTTTTATTTTCGATATGCTCACGCCCCCCTCGTAAGGTCATCGCGCCCCCAGGGGGGCGCGCCCCACAGTTTGAGAAGCACTGTTTTAAACCTTTAAAAAGGGGGAAAGGCTTTCAGAAGAGTACGGCTCAACCGCTTTTGAGAATGTTACTTAAAGGCAAATTTATACTCGAGGTGCATTTTCGAAGCACCTTTACAATGACGGGATTATACGTGCAGAACGCTTGGAGGGTATAAACTTATACTGAATGATGTGCATCAACCAATTGTTTCACGTGACCCCACTAGAGTATAAAAGACCAACAGCCAGTCAGATTTTTCATGGCGCACATGCTAAATGTTTTTCGTTAAGACTGTCAGGATTTCAAGTAATGTTTCATCTCAAATTCTGACAGTCTTAACGGTAAATGCTTTTAGACCAAATCTTCAAATCCGAAAATTGGGAGATCGAGTCGCCCCCTGTCCCCCTTTTTCGGGTCAATTAATACACCAATATTGGAATGCATCTTTTTTTAACATTACCTGTTAATAAGCGGCCCTTTCACCAAGATTGGAGGGAATGGTTTGTCACACCAAAAATGAAAAAAGTTGGCTTTTTCCCGTTTTTCTCACCCCTCAGTTTCATTTGACTCTCGTTACAATCCTCGGGTGGAATGAAACATATTCTCGCTGCCATAAAAATATGTTTTGGGAAACATTTGAAAAATTTTGGGTCATTCATACATGCTAACGCCTCAAAACTTTGCTTCAAACATGAATCGAGACCCTACATGCAACGTTGGGGCACAAAGCAGGTGAATAATGGACAATATTCATACAAAAGAGCCGTTTTAACTTCCCTTTTGGATTGAAACCTTTAAACTCAAAGTTGGGGTGAAAAGTACGGGAAAAATGGACAGTAGTCATAGAAAAGGAGCCGTTTCAAAAGAAAGGGTGGGCGTACAATACGGGGTTCAGATGGTTTTCGTTTCAAATGACATGGTTTCAAATAACAAGGGTTTCGTTTCAAAAAAGGTCGTTTTCAATATTTTTTTGAAAGGGTCACGGTGCTCAACTATTTTTTCAACCGGCTGTAATTCGAATGAATGTTCAATAGAGCTTAGGCAGCATCAGTATAAAAAGAAGGCAATACAATGGGTAATGAGATGAAAGAGAAAGGTTCCTTCGTCACGGTCTGGGGGACTGGGCAGAAAAAAATGACCTCCAATCTGAGAGACCCACAAGAGAGTGTTGACGTCCTCTTTCGCCTCAACTAAGCAAGTTTAGAAGAGAGTCAAAAAGACGAAAGAGAACTTTGGAAAGTTTCCATCCGATGATTTAAAGTCTGGTCCAGAAGAAGAAGGTTCGCTTCAGTCAAGATAGATGCAGCAAGGAACATCAAGCCCATATAACCTCAGAAGTTGAAGAGACGTCACCAGGAAAGAAGGTACACGACTTTCTAGAAGATCATTGCAAGCCCAGGAGGGACCAGTCTATACCAGAATAAAACAATTCATTAGACCAATCCCTTGCCACTCCAGACTGCGTCGGCAGTCCAGACAACAAGGTCGCCAGGAGCCTGAGGAGAAAACAAGAAGCAGAAGGTCAACAGCGCTAGAGGTCCATATTGGAGACTTAAGAGAAAGAAGATGAAGTAGCTTTAGTCACTTTCTTTCATTTCATTTTTTTTTTACTGACAGTCAGTCAGCTGAATTTTTGCAAGAAGCAAGTCTTTTTTTGTTAAAGTTTTTTTTTTTTATTGTACAAAAGTTTTTCACTACATTGCGGTGCATTTTTCTGGTTGTGTGAAAAATGAGATTTTTTTAATGTAAATTTGTTCCAAAGTGTGGAAAGCAATTGTATGATCACATTTGTTTAATACTTATAGAGAGCTGGGATGCGAGAATTCTTTTTTTTTGTTTGCTTATTATGAGAATTCTTTTTTTTTGTTTGCTTATTATGAATGTTTTGAAATTTTACGTAATTGTGAATGTATTCACGTATTTTCAGATATATTATTATATGTCTGGTTTGGGGATGCAGCGTAGATCGGAAATTAACCATGATACTAATAGCGCTGCGCGAATGGAAGGGAAGTTTATTGAAAAACCTGATGGTGTGTTTATATGTTTAAAAATAATTGACATTTGACATATGTGTGCAAGTTGAATGTTGTCTGTGTATGTCTATACTGATTAAATTTTTTTGTACGTCCACTGATTGAGTTCTCATTTCAGGGTGGATGACCCAGATGTTTTGACAATTTTTTTTTGTTACGAAGAAAGTGAAGCACAAAGAATATTGTTAGAAAATTTAAGTTACGTGTCGTGTACGGTCAGATTTTTCCCTTATCTTACATATAGATGTAAGATTTTTCCTCGGCCCTCACCCAACTGGAGGCACACCTTAAATAATGAGTGTATAAGGGAAAGTGTTGCGAGTGATATAAATTATATCTAGTGGTTGTGGAGTGTTTTTTTATTGTAGTGTATTGGTATGTAGAAGTTAATGCTAATTTCGAGTTAAAGAATTATTGATAGTTTAATTGCAATTTTTTTAAACGTAGTTGCTATCGGTCATTACGACTCTCAAATAAATCATGTTTTCTTCTTGGACTCGTTTGTAACATGTCTTTACGTGACGATTATCTAAGCCTCTTGGGGAATCTTTGGCCTAGCATTCGTGTTTAATTTGTGACGGGGCTTTATATGAATTACTTCTATTAATCCTCTTGGAATTTCTTCGGGACCAGAATGGAAATTCTTTCCAACCAACCCAAGAAGAGAGCATGGTTTTTCAGATTAGGAATCGTATATACTGGAACGTGAGTATTCGCAATGAGCACTAGGTGAAACTAAGTGTAGCGCAGAGCGCTAAGTAAGCTAACTGAAGTGAGTTAAAGTTATAGGGTAGAGCAGTGCTTCTCAAACTTTCACTATTTGCGATCCACTCTTCAATCATCATTTTCATCGCGCCCCCCTCCCTACAATAACAATTTATTGAATTCAGTAATACTGTACTTTGACACTTAAGCTACAATATATACGACTTTAACCTCGCTGACGTATATAAGCGCCTCACTCAGCCAAAGCATTAATTTTCTTGACGTATATATACGTCTTTCCGAAGTACTATCTTTCTGTGCTCTGTAATCGATAAAATTATTCCGAAGGCTTTGGAATGCAATAAATGGACCATGACAGTGTTTGTGAAGGATTTACTTATTTCAGAGGATTTGCTTATTTATTTCTTTTTTCCTCCCCCTCCCACTAAAAAAAACATCAAAATACCCTCGTCTACGTGGTAAGCGGGGGCATTGAGGAACGAATCACGTAACCTTTAATCGGTAGTTAAGGAATTAGTTATAAACCGTATAAATTATCAAGATAATTGTTAATACAAGCCCATGGGGTCACCGATAATTATCAAACTTGTTTTTAACTTAGTATTGTTAAATTAATAATAAAATACACATTATACAGTACTGATATATTTATAAGTGTGTAAATGTGTATTCTATATTTTATTACATCAGAAAGTATTTTGCTTGTTTACTTTTAGTAAATTGATAATTTTTTAAATAACCTTTTGTTTTCGACTTTTCAATATGCTCGCGCCCCCCTCGTAGAGTTATCACGCCCCCAAAGGGGGGCGCACCCCACAGTTTGAGAAACGCTGGGGTAGAGAGTTATTGCATGCTAGGAGTTCTATGAGCCGATCTAATAGTGCCAGTGTATATAAGCAAAAGTGGGTCCGAGGCCAGAAGAGTATTACCTTAGCAAGAGTAAGTCAGATTGAAGGATAAAATTGATGATTTGAGGACCGTAGCTCTTCACCAAGGAAATAGCGGTCATCTTTTATGTTTAAGCTTTAAAAATATAGCGGATAATATTGTCAGTAAATAATATATAAAGATAGATTCAGTGGTTAATTGCGCTATTTATCAGTATTACAGTTTGCGTCGTTTCACTCCTGATCATAAGCCTCCCAGTCTAGTGATGTTGTATTGTATACAAATTAAGATAATAATAAACTGATTTTATTATGCCAGAGTATAGATTTTCATCTTTCGTTCCCTCAGACATAGGTTGCGTGGATGGGGGGGGACATATCCCCAACGGTGGGAATATCACAAATTTACAGCCATCCCTCACAAGAAGAAACCCTGATATGCAAATCAGTAAGAGTATATAAAGTTAGAATTTGGTAATTGTAGGGAAGAAGGAGGAGAATCATATGTTGCATGGTATCGTAACTAATGTGAGATTTTGGATCCTCCCGTTGGTGTGGTGTGGTAGTTAGGAGAGGGGGTTCAAAATTACGTGGTCCGTCGCCAAAAGCCGTCGTGTAGCTGAACATCGCGACGTTAATATTCATTCAATCAATCAATCGTGAGATTTTGGATTGACGCAACTTGACTTAAGGACGGAGTTTTGTTATTATAATAAATTAGTGGATTAGGAATTGATAGGTTATGATTGATTAAGGTTAAATTAATTTGTTTGCCACTTGTGAAATGTTCATAATTAACCATTTCCGTCTAAACAGTTTACATGGGGAAAAAAGTTTGGACTACCTCATTCATTAGGGATTTATATAAGATTCTAACATTAAGTTTTATTTTTCACCGAATAGGGTTGAGCGTTAGTGTATCAAGCTTCCACAACACAGGTCTCGGGTTCTATTAACGGGTTGCGCAAGGTCGACTCTGCCTTTCATCCCCGCTACATTGGGTCGATAAATGAGTACCAAGCTTGCTTGGGGTTTTAAACACTGAAGGTCTCTCTTCAGACAGACCACCAAAGCGGGACATCTGTCCATGCACCTCAGTGCCCAATGGTCACGTATATTGGGATGGACATAGTAGTTCCTGTCCCTCATGGATTGTTGTGCCACTGAGTTTGAGTTTTAAGTTTGAGGATTGCCTCACTTTGGGGATACCCCTTAGATAAACATGTATTTCCATTCATTTTCAATTAAATATTTTTCTTTCAATTACGTTTATTTTAGAAGGAAGTTTGATTTTTCAAATGTATTTGCTTATTAACGTGTATATTTGTGTATTATATTAAAATTTTGATCAATTCAAAATTACATGTCTTTTGCTCCTCTAAAAGCTTTTAGGATTTTAGAACTGATCTTACAATCCATATACGTTTTATAGTAGTATATTTAAAATCATGAAGACATTTTTACGACTATGTGAGCTTTTATGCCTCGTTTATAAATATAAAAAATTGCATTCAGCTACACTTTTTAAAATGTACTGAAATAAGTGGAGGAATAGGATATTTACATATTAGGAATATTTTTGACTGCAGTAAGATATATTTATATTTATGTTTCTTTACAATTTGAATAGAATTTGTAAACCATTTTGCGAATAGTTTGATATTGAATATAAATCCATAGGCTGTTTAATATTGTTAAGTGTTTTATTTTGATACCAGCACACATTAAATAAGGCTGATTTGCAGTTATATGATCAGCTTCAGTGATATTTCAATTTTAAAAAATAGTCTACACGTACGAATACATTCTTTCAAAACCACACACCACATCTCATACTATGTCTTCCATATAGCAGAAAAATTTGTGTATATTCAAAAAAATTAATACAGGAAACATTTCAAAACGTTAAAATTGTTTTTAAAATTTGGTATGGATACATTGTGGAACTTTTTGGTTACTTCACTGAACAAAATTGTTTTAAGTGTATTGTTTTGAAAGTCAAAATTAATTAACTTTTCTTACAATAGAATTTGTAATGACTGAGTTGTGTGAAATATATTGTAGTTATCGATGTGTGACATTTTCCCTTGTAATGAAAGAAACAGAAAGATAAGAAACTAAACTTGAGTAGAATATGGTTAGAAGTACTTTCATGCGCATTTAAAGAAGTATATCCCCCATTTAAATTAAAAATTATTGACTGAATGTGTGTTATGTCCATCACAAATGCCGATGTAGAAAGAAATTTTTATTTAATACAAGAAGTTCGAAAAGGAGAACACTAGGAATGAAAATTTAGATTTTTTTCCGAAAAATATTCAGTTAACACAAAAATATCATTTATATGATTTTAATTAAAATAAATTAAAAGTATTGAAATCTTTTTTATGTTATTTTAAATTAAAAATATAATTGAATAGAGAAAGATCGGTTTTATTTCATAAATATAATCATCGTATGTATATCACCGTATGCACCATTTATTGTCTTATTGTTTAAAAAAATGAGATAGGGCCTTCGCTCTTTTTACCTCATTACTTTTTTGAAAAACAGGAAAGTGAGCGCGTTTTCTTACTCTCATATTCAAAAATGAATACAGGATGCTTTTTTCTGGTTCAAATCGCAATACCAATATATATTTATTTTTTAAAAAATGACAGAAAAATAAATTTTGTTTGAAGAGAGAAAATATAATTTTTTTTCAACTTCTAACACACTATTTATTTCCTTTTTTTCCACCCTTCATTTTGTTTTAATTTTACTGTGACTAAACATATAGGGGAAACGACCCACACAGTTGCACTACAACTTTCAAACAAGATTGCCCAAGGCAACTTGACAGCTAGCTGTAAACGATTGATCTCTTGGTTCTTACTTTACAAAGGGACCGAACTGAGTCATAAAATTGTCTCCGTTCGACTTCCCATGTTTTAAAAGGGGGAAAGGAAAGAAGTCTGTTGCATTTTTAAAGCGAATGGCAAAATAAGAGTAAACGCTTTCGGAATAACTTTTCAGGATGAAGCTAACCACTCAGAAGGTTAAAATACCGTATTTAATCGAATCTAAGCAGCATTTTTTTCTTAACGTTAATACTACTGAAGATCGGGTGCGGCTTAGAATCGAAAGGAGACAAAATGTATTGGATGGGGTATTTAGAGTAATCACAACTCCATCCTTCATTTAAAAAAAGGTTTATAATACTGATAAAATAACTAATTATTCACTTATTAGTTTTGCTTTATATTTTTATTTTAAATTTTGTAAAACTTGATATTGATAAACCATTTTAGGCTATTTTCATAAAATCTTTTCGAGAATTTGCGGTGTTGCTTAGAATCGATGGTGGCTTAGATGTGAATAAATACTTTATATTTCTAGAACTTTTTGAATGATGGAATGATTATTAGGTCTTATTGAAACTGGTCCCCACAAAATGTCTTGGTGGTCCACCGGTCGATCGCGATCGACTTAATGCCCACATTGGCCAAATACTATTGGGTAATTCGAGAATAAGTTATTAACAGTGAATTGTTTTCTATTGAATCTGTTGGATCTGTAGATGTGAATGTTCGTGTTAATGCATACATAAAATATTTGTATGTACATGTGTAATTGGTACACATGATATTTCCGGTTTCTGCAGTTGTGTGTGCGTGTCTCGGTCGACCAAGAAGAGGGCAGGACTCATGTCGTCCGAAGAGCTAACATTTTCTCGGTCAATGAGCGTGCGTGACATTCAGTTTGCTTCTCAGCTTGCTTACGTTTAGCCCAGTATCCACCATAATACCGTGTTGCTCTGTATTTGTTAATAATGATATATGACTATGTGTAAATTAATGTGCTATATTACACTTTCGGATACTAAAGAAAATGAATATATTATTATTTTTATTTATTTATATATCAATTGAACTCAGCAATTTTGTAAAAATTAGCAGTATCTTTCATTTATACAACGCATGCGGAAACTGGGGTTTTCGTTGATATTGATATTCATTATTCCGAAATATTTGTCTTGAATAGCCTACCTCTTTAATTAATTATAGTTTTATTTATTTTAGTCACAAAACCTATGCATAAAATGAGTAGTGCAAGTCAAAAAAAAGTTCGTCAATATTTAGAGAGATATTCAAAATTTGGATTCATACCCGCTATACAAGATAAACGGTAAAATTTCTGCCTCTTATGCCAACAAGGCTTGATCATCGAATCAATGCAACCAGGTCGTCTTGAGTTGTATTTGAAGTCTTAAGCATAGTGCTATGTAAATTCAGATGTAAATTAATTTAAGTCTTTAAAGGAGACGTTTTCAAAAAGATAAAGTCTATGTTTAATACACAAACTGTTAGCGTCAATCGTACTCTTGAGGCTAGTTATGAGATATCTTTACTCATTGCCAAATGTGGAAAAAAATCATACTACAGGAGAGAACTTAATAAAACCATCAACATCATCATTTCTTAAAACAGTCCTGGAAAAGGATGACAACACTGTTAAAACCATGCCACTCAGTAACAATACTGTTAGTAGAAGACTATATGAAATGAGTGATGATATTGAAGCATAACTTGTTGAAAGGTTGAAATCCAGATATTTCTCACTAATTAATTAATATTTGAAAAACCTATACCAACATCAAGTGTCATCCACTAAAAGTTTAAAAAAAAGTATTTTAACTTGATTGGATGAATAAAAGTATTTCATTAACGATTGACAATTTGAACAAAATATATACATGAATAAATATTATTTATACAAACACACACACACACACAGATATATATATATATATATGAAAGAAATATGTATTATATATCAAAAACAAGAAATAATAGATAATGAACATAACAAGAAATATCGTGATAAAAATATAAAAGCTGAACATGAAGAACAAAATTATAGAGAAATAATAAAAAAAGAAGAACCTAGCGAGTCAGAAAGCAATTTCGGACTTAGTACCGAATAAGTGGGGTTAAACTAGTTTGAAGGCGCCAACCTTCACCCTTTGCAACTCGGTAGGAAAAACCAAATAAAATAAAATAAACAAAAATTCAGAGTATGTAAAAACTCAGAGAGTATGATAAAACCACTCACTACTATTATGTAACAAACTCTACCAAACTCTTAATGCAGAAAAATCGCAAAACAAATACGTAAGAAAAGCAGAAAAATCTTAAAACAATTACATAAGATAAGTATTTTTCAAAAAATAATTTAACAAAATTTCTTTACTCACAGAGCTTTTACGAAGAGAATCAAGCATCTTGACATTAATGAAAATCAATTATTCACCAAGTTAAAAAATTCGAATATATATAAACACATATTTCGAGCTAACTTTTAAACCAGCCAGCAAAGACAGATATCAAAAAAGACGACAATCAAATATGGTAGAATTTGAATTGGTTGATTGCCAAAAATGTAAATTTGCTTGGCTCTAATTTGGTTGGTTGTCAACAATGTGTAAGATGTTCAAGATATGTGTGGAAAAAATGTAAATTGTGATATGAGTGTTATGATATAATCTTCACAGCAAGACCACTAACATGCTGACTTTGAAAACCTATTGTTGTGTGGTGGATTTGGAATTCGAAGTAGCAAGACGGTTAATGTATTTGTGATGAATATAAGTTCTTAAGAAATTAAAAGGGTATTCACGATCTAAACAACACTGAAAAATTTTTTTGATATTATTGTATTTATCTATTTTGTGGGCAGTTAAGTTATCATTTCTAAATAAAAAATTCAAAATGATATTTCTGTAAATTGATATATGCAAGTTACTATTCCATACAGGAATTTTAATTATATGGAACTTAAATGAATCTCTTTTGTCAAAAATGTTACTGACTACATTATTGTTAATAAGATGCAAGTCTAAATCCAAGAACTCCACCATATTAGAGTTGAAGTTAGTTTTAAGGAGCTTGAGATAATCAGGGTAGAACGTAATATTTGGTCTGTATTCACTATTTTTACCAAAAATTATTAAATCATCTATATTGCGATAAGTCAAGTAAGAATCATTTACAACATGATCAATTTCAAAAAAATGTAAATATAGGTTCGCTAAACAATTACTAGCTGGACCACCCTGAGGTAATCCTTTGATCTGTTTATAAAGATTCTGATCAAATGCAATGAAATTTTCTTTTAATACGAGGTTAACAAGAATATCAAATTTTTCTTTTTTCATTGAAGTATATAATTCACATATTTATCATAAATTAACTGTAGAACTTTAATCATATCGTCAATATCTATAGAATTAAAAAGGTCCTCGAAATCAAAGCCATGCATGGAAAAAATTGACATATCCTTAGTAACTCTAGCAATCTCTAAGCTATTTTTAATTATTGCCGTGTTTTGTAAGTTATCAATTAGATTTTGAAGAAGAGATTGTAAGATCTTCCCAGACTTCGTGATATATGTATTGTATCCATTAGTGATACTACGGAATTTTATAGGGCTTTTATGAAATTTTGGTGTTAAAAAAATACTTGGATATTTAATTTTATTTAAATGAATATTCAGTCTTTTGTTCAAAGCTAAAAGACGATTATCCTCTTCTCTATTGTTGTGAATTGATTTTTGAAATAAATTATTATTTCTAATGTGGTTACTTAATATTTTACTGTAAAAGTATTTACAAATTATGGCATAATTAGCAGACCTTATCAACATATGTAATCACGAATTCATTTTGGATATTATCTATTGATGACTTAAGATCTTTATACATAATTTCATTTTCAACAGTGAAATCTAATTCCCGAATTTCTGTTGCTACATAAGATCTAAATTGATTGAAAGCTTCAATCGGCATTTCGTATTTAATTGCAATTTTAAGGTAGAATTTATCTAAATCTTGTATGATTTGTTTCATAACGTTAGATTTATTTTTGTGGCCATCAGTCTAAAACCGGTGCCTTTTCCTATAAAATTTCTTAACAAATCATCTTTCACGATGCCAAGTTCTCTTGTGACAACGTGCTGATGATAATCATCAATATAGTCCCGATATAGATTGCATTTACATGAGTCTGAACTTAGGAGCTCCGAGACCTGATTATAATTAAATATAAATCTACCAAGTTTCTTGTTGTATTTGAAAGCCTTTTTAATAATAATATTTTAATAGGAAAAAAGGATTGATATTTTTGAAATATACTTGAAAAATTAATTTTGTTAAAGGATTTATTCATAAATAATAATGTACAATATACTGTAGAGCAATTTTCACTTGCATCTAATTTAATATTCATTTTTTGTATTAAATAGTTATTAAGGTCTCGAATCATATGCATACCATGAGAATCCGAAATTTATATCTGCTTAAAATATCTGTCATAATTTTAATTTCAGTTTTATTCATGGCAAACATAAACGATTTAATTAAGCCTGTGTTGTAGTTATCATCAAAATTAACAGCTAATTCTAACATAGAATTCTTGAGGATTGCAATGTCTATATATATATATATTGGGAGAGTGTAAACTATAATAGTAGGAATTAAAAAACACGTAATACAAAAAAAGTCGATTTCTACTCCGATCAACAAAGAAAAAATTTAATTTACTTACTTTTTTATTAATAGTTATAATTAATATAAGTATGTACATACATATGTCAAAATCATAATAGTAAGTGACAAAATAGAAAGCGTTTTATCATTTTCCTTTCTTAATATAGTGTTGAAATATTTTTTTTGTGTAACTATTTTTTCATTAATTAAATTTAATTATTCAAATAATAAATATCGTAGTGAAAGAAATCCCATTCATAGAAATTACGCCATTTCAGAAGAGATTCGAACCCACGACCTTTTGAATTAGAAATCCAACGCGCTGTCACTTGCACTACATGGACACAACAAACGATTTTTCTTTCTATATATGCTGTTGACTGTTATTTTTGTGTGTTCGTTACTATTTTTTTTCATTTTCTAATTTAATTAATGAATTATTATTTGAAAAATTTTATTAACATCAAGTGTCACTACAAGTTTTAAAAAATGTGTTTGAACTTCATTGGATGAATAGAAAGTATTTTATTAATGTGATTGAAACTTTGAACTTTATATATATATATATATATATATATATATATATATATATATATATATATATATATATATATATATATATATATATTGAAATAAAATATAATTGGGCACACGGCTGCCCGTTGCATTTCTCCTGTCAATCCAAGACCTTCTCCAATACATGATATATATATATATATATATATTCTTTGCATCGTTGTTTTAGAACTTTTTCACTTTTATTTTATTATACAATATATATATAACATTTTATTAACATATTTATAAACATATTAACATATTAACATTATTAACATATTTATTATACAATATACACTCTGTCGCAAAAAAATATATGCACCCAGAAGAAATCAAGCTACAATCACGAAACTCGGCAAGAATGTAGTCTGGTAAGAGATATGCAAACGATTAAAATTTCGAAGCCAATGAGACAAGGCTAAGTGTGCTATGCGCATATTAGTTGCGCAACTGGGAGAGTTTAAAAGCATGAGTACGAGCGCCGTACGGCTATCCAAACGAATCTGATGACTTTGATAGACGATATTGAGACTTAGGATGCCTCTAAGACGTAACCGGCGGCAGTACGAGCAGCTGACGGACTTTGATAGGGGCCGTATAATAGGCCTCAGAGAAGCAGGTTGGTCGAATAGACGTATCGGCCACCACCTCGGTCGGAGCGATATGGTAGTTGCTCGGTGTTGGCAACAGTGGATCACAGAAGGTAGAGTGTACCGTCGCGGAGGGTCAGGACGTCCCAGGAACACAAATGATCGCGAGGATCGTGCAATCAGAAGAGTGGCCACTTCGGCACCAACAACGTCGCTAGCATCGATTCAACGCCACTTACCTCCTTCCAGACATCCAGTGCCATCAAGAGAAACCATAAGGAGACGACTGACCAAAGTTGGCTTGAGGAGCCGACGTCCGCTAAGACGCTTACCACTGACCCCACATCATAGGCAGTGTCGACTGGATTTTTACCGACCTCGGGCAACTTGGAGTGTGACAGACTGGAGACGTGTCATCTTCAGTGATGAATCCCGATTCAGTCTCAGTGCTGATGACCACCGCACACGTGTCTGGAGGCGCACCGGCCAGCGGTCCGATCCGGCATTTATTGTCGAGCGGCATACAGCAATTTCACAAGGTGTGACAGTGTGGGGAGCAATTTCTTGGGACACACGATCATCTTTAGTGGTCCTTCAAGGCACTTTGACAGCTCGCAGATACGTGGGCGATATTTTAACGCCGATTGTGCTACCCATGCTATCAAGTCGCCCAGGTGCCATTTATCAACAGGATAATGCTCGTCCACACACTGCGCGACTCTCCCAACAATGTCTTCAAGGATATGACGTCCTACCATGGCCTGCCAGGTCACCAGATCTTTCGCCAATAGAGCATGTCTGGACGCGTTGGGAAGGCAACTGCAGCCGTCCCGAGATACAGGAGAATTAACTGCGCAGATGCAAAGACTATGGCAGGATCTTCCACAGGGGGTCATAAGTGATCTAATTGAATCGATGCCACGCCGAATTTCGGCTTGTATAGCTGCCAGAGGTGGCTTTACTACTTACTGATTTTTAACCTTTTGCAAGCTGTAACCGCTTAATAAAATGATATTTTGTTCTGAATTTTTAATCATTTGTTTATTTTCATATACACTACATGCATACCAAATTTCGTGAATGTAGCTCAATTTCTTCTGGGTGCATATATTTTTTTGCGACAGAGTGTATATAATATATATAAAACAACCATGCAAAGAATATATATATATATATATATATATAACATGGCGGATAATATACAACATCGCAGCGAGGAGACACCAGCCAATCCTTTCTTAGTATGCGTTCGCCTTCGTATATATATATATATATATATATATATATCATGTATTGGAGAAGGTCTTGGATTGACAGGAGAAATTCAACGGGCAGCCGTTTGCCCAATTATATTTTATTTCAATATTCAGTAAAGAAGTCTGCACTCTCCAAGCCATGAAAAAAACGAGAGCTCTTTCAGCGTTGATCAGCAGTGAGGGAGTCCTTAGTACACGTGTCTTCTTTAAGTTCGGCGAAAGTAGAATTCAAAGTTCATTATATCTATGCAGGAGGTGGGTTGAGTTGTTCTGGTTGGAAGTTTACCTCAACTGACACTTGTGGGACTGAGATTCATCACACACAGAATATATATATATATATATATATATATATATATATATATATATATGTGTTCATTAGAATAAAGATACAATACAAATTCAATTACATTAAATTTTGATTTTCGTTACCCTTAAATACAAATTTTAAACACTTTTTTATTATTTATTAAACAATGCACTTCTTTTAAAAATTACAATGCTTTTAAAATTACTCTGGGTATTTCACGATGTTGTACATATGTATACTGTTTACATATATATTAATTATTGTTATCAAGCAATAAGAATTCGATTGTATTGAAATAAATATTTATAGCTGTTATACTTAATTGTTCTGTTTCGCCCCTTGATATAAAAAAGAACATAAATTATAATATCTAGGTTCTATTTATATCTAAAATAGAAGGAGAAAGATTGTTTTCGCTTACTTAACCTAATAATCAAGTGGACTTCCGCCAAAGCAACTTTCAGTGGATCTCTACTCTATAAAATAAACATGCGTGCTAAATTTTAAGTCTAAATCTAACAGAGCAAAAACGGAATTTTTATCATCAATACCTCGTTGCGAGCACTCTTAGCGGATTCAAAGATAACAATACAATTTTAATTAAATTCTTTCTTAACAACAAAAGAATTAATGCAAACCAAATTTTATTATTATAATTTTAGCATTTCGAACAAGTGAATTTTGTCATAAAAAAAAAATCATTTATTTTGATCATTTATTTTGATCAAATATTTTTCAATTTGAAAGATAAAAAAAATGTGACAAATATCAAATAAAAATTTTTGAAAGTTATATTCTATAACTACCTTATGTTTTCAAATACGCCCCAGATTTATAAAAATATATGTATTCAAACATCTCCCCGCTTCCCCGGAGTTGATTTCCGATAAAATCCATTCTTAGTGGAACTTTAAATTCAACTAAAGAAAAAGTGAATTCCTCATCTCAACAAATTTTCATATTAAATAAGTTAAATTCTTATTAAAAAACAGGAATTTTGTATAACACGCCTTAATCCCTCGCAACCCACATTCTTTGGGATCCGTTTTCGCAAAAATTTTGAAAAAGAAACTTTATTACGCTTTCATTTTTTATTCCATGAACGGAACACACCTTCTAATTTTCAAACAGGTGGTTCTATTTGTTGAAAAGAGGAGATAATTATCTATAACGTCCCTTAATCCCTCTCAGTGACCCTTGGGGATCAATTTCCCTCAAAACTATTTTGTAGTGGATCTCTACACCATGAAAGGAAATCGCTTACCAAATTTTATGACGGTACGTCTAATAGTTTAAAAATGGAAATAATTATCTATAACGCCCCTATAAAAAGAACCCCTAAAAATAGAAGGAGAAAGATTGCAACGCCACTTTAGGAAACGATTTTCACAAAACCCATCTTATGACAGATCTCTACTCAGTGAATAAAATATGCTTAGTGCTCAACAAATTTCAAAATTTTAATTCTAATAGTTTCGCAAAAAAAGTATTTAATTGCCTATATCTATAACGTCCCTTAATATGATATCAATCAAAACTATTTTGTAGTATATGATATATTTATATATAATAGTTTATAATTATCTATATATATATAAACGATTTTCACAAAACCCCTTTAATTCTCCAAAACGACACTTGGGGTCGATTTTCACAAAACTCATTTTGTAGCGGATCTGTACTCTATGAAAGGAATCATTTAATCAAATTTCAAGACTTTACGTCTAATAGTTTAAAAATGGAAATAATTATCTATAACGCCCTTTAAGCCCCCGCAACGCCACTTAGGAAACGATTTTCACAAAACCCATCTTATAGCGGATCTCTACTTAATGAATGGAATCAGCTTACTAAATTTCGAGATTTTACGTCTAATAGTTTAAGAAAGGAGTTAATTTCCTATAACGCCACTTAATATTCTACAACGTCACTTGGGAGTCGATTTTGACAAAACTCATTTTGCAGCGGATCTGTGCTCTATTAAAGGAATCCGCTTACCAAATTTCATGACTGTACGTCTAATACAGTGCTTCTCAATCTTTCAATACTGGCGCCCCCCTTTTTCGATCACAATTTTTATCGCGCCCCCCCCCCTTATACATTAATAATGTATTGAATGCAACAATAATGCACTTTGACGCTAAAGCTACAATAGGCGATCTTAAATATAAACCATACAAATTAGTAACATAAGTATTTAATTTTGTATACTACTTTTAAGCAAAAATAAATAAATAAAATAATAGGATAATTATTATGTTAATTTTCCTTTCTAATTTTTAAATTGAACATATTGCAAAATGCGGTAGCTGCTTAGAAGACAAATTATAGAGATCTGCTAATTATAGAAAAAAGTACTCAGAGGGTCAATTTCTAATCATAAGTATCCCTTATAAAAACTTTGCTTTCCAAGACAAGCCCATGGACGTCATTAATACTTATTAAACTTGTTCTTAATTTAGTATTAATTAATTAGTTATAAAATATTCTGTGCAACACTGATACATTAAAAGTATACCGGCTGAAGTGCCCGCTCTTTGCCCGAGTTCATTTATAAGAAAATAAAACATTATTGATAATTATTGAGCTGAATTGTAAGGAGAGCAAAGCCAAGTGCACACACGACAATGTTTACAAAAATGTAAAATTATCTTTTTAAAATGGTTGCTCAAATTAAAATTAGTTTTAAGCGAATTGTAATTTTAAGCCTCACAGAATTAGCATTTATAATTGATGTTAAATAATGAACAATAATATAAATTTCCGATGAAGAATAATTGTATTATTTTTAATATTTTAAGCGAAAAGACTTCAACATGTTTTGACCCGGTAGCAGGCGTGCACTCGAGCGGGGTTAATGAGTCACCCCAATCCTTTATTTTTATAATTATTTTATTGTACACGATACAAATCGTGATTCCAGTGAATAATTTAAGTAAGAGAAAGTTTACTTACCTTGTTCATTCTTGTCGCAAAAACCGAGCGCCAGACGGCGCTGTCTGTGTATCCCTAGTTACTATGTGTTTAGGTGAATAAAAATAGATAGTGTTTTACAGTCCATGTGTGAGGTGTGTTATTGAGTTATCCCGGGTGTAGTGATCAAACATATCTACTTTCAAGAACTTTTCATTTTTTCTTTGCTAACAAATAAACAGTTTTGCCAGAATTAACGATTTCGTAATCTGTGTGTCCCGCGTGAACACTTCCGGGTAAAAATTGTATTCATTATGATAATATGTATGTTACTGCTAAAAAAGTTGTGTAAAACGTTTTTTTTTTTTGCATGGAAAAAAGCGCAACAGAGAAATACATTACTTACAACTTCCCTATAAATGAGAAACAAACACGTAAGAGAGGGGTCATAACTAACTGTACCAATAACTTAGAAGGTTATGCAGATTACAGCTATAATGAGCAGTATTTCAAAAATATTGACAGTGATGAATTTTTTATGTTCCTAAATTTCTTCGATTCTTAGTCTGGGATCTGTTTTTTCTCTGAAAGAGTTGTATGTTAGGCTTAAAAAGAATAATAAAACAATCTTTCATCATGGGATTACAGAAAATCAAATAAAAGTTTTTTTTATTTTGTTATAGGATCAAAGATAGCTAATTAGGATTTGAAAAAGATTTTATTTTTGATGACTTAATATCGCATGCCTATAAATTTTATCAGAGTAAAAGTGCATTTTTTTATGTCTGAAAGTATTTTGTTTTAATTCATTCCAGTAAATTAATTATTTTTAAATCTTTTATTTTCGATATGCTCGCGCCCCCCAGGGGGGCGCGCCCCACAGTTTGAGAAACACTAGTCTAATAGTTTAAAAATGGAAAAAAATTATCTATAACGCCCCTTAAGCCCCCTCAAAGCCACTTAGGAAACAATTTTCACAAAGCCCATCATATGACAGATCTCCACTCAGTGAATGGAATCTGCTTACTCAATTTCAAAATTTGACGTGTAATAGTTTAAAAAAGTAGTTGCCTATGACGCCCCTTAAATCTCCTCAACGCCACTTGGAGTCGACTTTCACAAAACCCATTTTGCAGCGGATCTCTACTCTATGAAAGGAATCCGCTTACCAAATTTCAAGACCGTACGTCTAATAGTTTTAAAATGGAAATAATTATGTATAACGCCCCTTAAACCGCCGCAACGCCACTTAGAAAACGATTTTCACAAAACCCATCTTATAGCGGATCTCTACTTAATGAATGGAATCAGGTTACTAAATTTCGAGATTTTACGCCTAATAGTTTAAAAAAGGGATTAATTGCCTATAACGCCTCTTAATTCTCTACAACGCCACTTGGGAGTCGATTTTCTCAAAACCCATTCTGTAGGGGATCTGTACTCTATGAAAAGGATCCACTTACAAAATTTCAAGACTGTACGTCTAATAGGTTATATATATATATATATATATATATATATATATATATATATATATATATATATATATATATATATATATATATTTATATATATATATATATATATTATATATTTATATATATATATATATATATATATATATATATATATATATATATATATATATATATATATATATATATATATATATATATATATATATATATATATATATATATATATATATATATATATATATATATGTAAGGATAATTAAATTAGATTAAAAATTAAATTCCCTATCTAGCACTTGACTCATCTGTCTCAGCTCCCATATTCAAGTATCAAACTAATCACCCATTTATTTCTTCCGAACATATGGCCTTGCCAATAAACATGTCTAATTCCAGATCGTTAGATTTAATAGTCAGCATATGTCAGCATTAACTTGCAAGCAACTTCTTCAAAGCAGCGATACTTACCATATGTTTTTCAAGTGTTATCCACTTGAAACCACCATCAATGGAGAAATTGAGGTGAGTGAGGCAATTACTTTACAATTGAAAATAGGAGAAATATTTGAAAATATTAAATTCCTCATAGTAAATGTAGAATTGAAATATTTAATAATTTCTAATAAAACTATGAGTATTTTTTAATTAAATATTAATTTTAGTGATTATAAAATTTTTCAAACAGGAAAACAAATTTTAAAAAATTATGAATAAAAGAAAAATTTTAAAGAAAATGAAACTCTTAAATTTAGTAATAATAAAATTATCACTAAGAAAACTGATAATTTGTTTAATATAGAAATAATTCCTAATAGTGATTATGATATTATTAATATGATTATTGATAAATATAAACATGTCTTTGCTAAAAATAAGTTTGATGTGGGCGAGTTAAAATGTAATTCTCCTAAAATAATACTTACCTCAGAATTACCCATTGTAAATCGACCATATAGGACATCTTTTAAAGATGATACGGAAATAAAAAAGCAATTAGATGCATTATTGAAAGCAGGAATAATAAAACCATCTTATAGTTCTTACGCTGCCCCTATAACATTGGCTTTTAAAAAAGAGGATAATGCTCGTACACGATTATGTATCGATTACAGAAAGCTAAATGCTATCACAAAATTAGATGCAGAGCCAATTCCCGAATAGATGCAGTTTTAGACAAATTAACACATGCAAAATTTTTCTCAACAATCGACCTATGTAGTGGTTATTGGCACATTAAATTAGATGATAATGAATCTGAAAAACTTGCATTTACATCAAATTACGGTCTTTTTCAATTTAATCGTTTGCCTTTTGGATATAAAAATTCTCCAGCTATATTTCAAAGAGCTATTAGACAGATTTTAAATAAATACCAAATAAAATTTGTATTAAATTATTTTGACGATATAATAGTATTTTCGGAATCAATTGAAGAACATGCAAAACATTTAGAGGAAATTTTTAAAATTTGTGGAATAGAAAATATTAAATTAAAATTCTCAAAGTGTAAATTTGGCAAAGATACGATTGATTTCTTAGGATATGAAATAAAACAAGGGTCATACACTCCAAATAATACAAATGTCGAAATAATTAAAAAACTTTTACCCCCTAGAATTGTAAAGGATTTACAAAGATTTCTTGGTAGTATTAATGTCTATTATAAATCCATTCCTCTATATGCAAAATTAAGAATGCCCCCTTAAATATTCTTCTTAAAAAGAATCAAAATTGGAATTGGACCCCAGAATGTCAACAATCTTTTCAAAAACTTAAAGACAGCTTAATTTCAAAGCCCATTTTAGCTATATTCAATCCAAATTATCCCTGTCATCTTTATGTAGATGCATCGAAAACTGCGATCTCATGTATCCTCAAACAACAAAAACCCAATGGAAATCAACATCCGATTGCATTCCACTTGAGATGACTGAGAAATTATGAAATTAATTATACAATAACTGAATTAGAATGCTTAGCTATAATTGATAGTTTAGATAAATTCCATTGCTATCTTCATGGATCTCATTTCACAGTTCATGCCGATCATAATGCATTAGTTTGGCTTAAAAATTTCAAAAATCCCACTGGTAGACTTTTTAGATGGTCTTTAAAAGTTTCTATGTATGATTTTGATATAAAATATAAGAAAGGTAGCACTAATGTTGAAGCTGATATGTTAACAAGAAATCCTATTGCTTATCATATAATTAATACACCCCCAGAACCTTTATTAGATATCAATGAAATAAGTCATTTTCAAAAGATAGAAAATACATTAGCTCCTAAATGTTTTAAGGGAGATGGTGTTTTTGTAGTTAAAAGACAAGGTTTAACTAAAATAATTGTACCCAAAGCTCTAAGAGTGAAATTAATTGAAACAACTCATAAAAAATTTGGCCACCCTGGTGTAGCTACCATGTTAAAATTAATATCACCACAATATTATTGGATAAACATTATTACTGATATAAGAAATTATGTGAAACACTGTGAAACTTGTCAAATAAATAAGAAGTCACATCAGAGAAAATACGGACTGATGCAATCACTTCGTAGTGAAAAACCCTTTGAACTTTTATCGATATATAGTGTAGGTGGTTTAAATTATTAGAACTCTGTTAAAAATATTTACACATTATTATTGATCATGCAACTAGATACATTTGGACTTTCCCATCAAAAAATGCAACAACAGATACTTATATAAATTGTTTAAGACAAATCTTTCAGAATCACATACCGGAAAAAATTTTAAGTGATAGAAATATTGCGTTCACCTCTTCAAAATTTAAGCATTTTTTAAAACATAATAATGTCACTCAATTACTAACTACTTCTCACAGACCACAAACCAATGGGAAGGTTGAACGTGTCAATCAAACCATCATTACCCGCTTAAAATGTGAAATCAATAATAGTTCAAATAAAGTTCCATGGACAAAAATTCTAGAAAAAGTAACCCATCAGTATAATCAAACTCCACATACAATAACAGTTTTCCCTCCAACCTACTTAATGTATGGTAATTTACCTTTCGAAATTTCGCTAAAAAAGATAATGAGATATATCCTCCCTTAGAAGAAGCAAGAAAATTAGCCAAAGAAAGAACAGAACAATATTATAAAATAAATAAGATTAGATATGATAAAAAATTTCAGGAAGCTGATTTCAAGGTTGGTGACTTAGTAATGTATGAGGAATTTCAGTACCCCAATACAAGGAAATTCAGTCCCCCTTATTCAGGTCCTTATACCGTTTTAAGAAAATGTTCTGATGATAGATTTGATAGACCCAATGCCCTTAATAAAACTCACATTGAATTGGTTCATTCAGTTCGTTTAAGACATTTTCATCCATCTGAAAATTTTCAGTTAAATTACATTCAACAAAAAAAAATACCCATAATAATGAGAAGATAATAACTAAAAGAAGCATCTTACGTAATACAGAAATAACTGAGTTCTGCTTAACAAGACTTTTCGGCGAAAAAGAATAATACATGATATGTGATATGGTATTTAATTTTTATAATATAGTTGTATTAAATGAGATATTTTCTTTATATTTTGATTGAGAAAAAAAAGTATATAGGTTTTATCATACAAAACTTTGAGAAATTTTAATATACTTCTCATAATTTTATCTTAAGATGTCGAATGAGTTAACAGTTATGAGAGAAATTGGTGTTTTAAAGTTGAAAGATATAAATTAAGTTATTAGAGAAATGACTCTAAGGTACTAATACTAATGATGTTGATTTTGAGAAGAAACAAAAGTAAAGTCACGTTGCATTCTTTTTTCTCCACTGACTTTAATTATTTTGTTAATTATTTTATTCAGCAGTAATCTTATTGCATGTCATTTAATTTTTTTTTTATTTTGAAATTGTGTGTTTTGATATACCGGCCATATATCAGGATTCACTATTTCTTGAAATTTTCCTTATCTAAAATTAAAATTAATTTAATAACTTGAAGTTTATTTTTGGATATTATACAGTGGATAAGCGATAATACAATTGTTACGACCCGCATGTGCAGAGGGCGCTAGTAGTCCTTGTTTACATTTCGTCAGTATGATTGTAATGCATCCTCGGAGCGGACGTACCTACCGTCCTCAATAAACAAACATTTTTAAAGTATACAGTCCACGCCTTTTGCTTGAGCAGTCAAGTTATACATAACTCAAAGTCTGCTCATAATCCGTTATAGACATTTCTAGAATAACCACACCATTTGTGGTTAAAATCAGAGCTATCGACCTCACCCAGTTTTGTGGTCGGTGTCGAGCCCGAGCCAAAAATCAAAATGGCTCCAAAGGAACTATCAGAACTCACCGTGTTTAACAGAAGGAAAGCACATCTGCTCGGTCAGATCACACGCATTAGAAACTCCTTGGAAAATGTGGATTCACCATTGAATCAAGTTGAAAAGAGAACTAAACTCGCATCGCTTTCTGAAGTGAAAGAAAAAATAGACAAACCCGGACCGAAAGCTACAGGATTCTTTCAGATGAAGAGCTCATGGATTTCGAGACCAGTTTGGACACGATGGAAGTGGACGCAGATAATTTAGAGGTGAGTCTCAATACCTTACTTGAATCTTCTAATGTGGATACCTCTGAATTGTCTGTGAAAAATGATTTTGCTAATTACAATGTGAAACTGCCACCCATTAATTTACCGGAATTTTCGGGACAATATATAGATTGGTTGCAATTTAAATCCCAATTTGTGTCATTAATTCATGATAACGCTTGTTTATCAGACTCGCAAAAACTATATTATTTGCAATCTGCCCTGAAAGGCCATGCAAAACAATTGCAAACTGTAAACGATTCTTACTCATCTTTATTTGAAGCTTTAGAAGGTAGATACGAAAATAAAAGATTAATTGTAAATAGTCATATTGCTGAACTTTTAAATCCTAACAAAATAAAATTTGAATCTGCTTTTCATCTCAGAAGTTTAATAGATTCAATTCAGAGTCATCTTAGAGCCTTAAAACAACTAGAATTAGAACCTAACGCTTTGTGTGAATCAATGTTAATTTTTGTTATAACTCAACGTCTAGATGATGAATCGCGTAAACAATATGAAATGGAATTACATTCTAATGATTTGCCTAAGTGGAATAATTTTTTAGACTTTTTAATAAAAAGGAGCCAAGCCTTAGAAAACGTACAAAGAAATTCTTCGTTGAAAAACAAGAACGAATATTCTCCAAAATTCAGATCATTTGTCGTGAAAAGCAATGGAAAAACCTGTCCGTTATGTCCTTCAGAGACACACCCAATTTTTAAGTGTAAAATGTTTCACGAGATGTCTGTTGAAGAAAGAAGCAACAAAGTGAGATCCTTAAACCTATGCTTTAATTGTCTAGGCCATCACCTTATTAAGAACTGTTTAAAACTGAACAGGAAATGTAGGGTTTGTAATGCGAACCACAATTCTCTTCTTTGCAAAACAAGTGTCCCCCGAGCGATAAACAGAAACCCCCTCTCTCCACAGAGTTCATCAGGTGTCATTTATGACCCGAGTCCAGCCAATGTAATAAATCCTCAAACCGCGACGTGTCTTTACAATGAGAGTGGGGAGAAATCCATTTTGCTTTCGACCGCGAAGGTCAAAGTTCAGAGTGCGACAGGGGGTTGGCTTATAATGAACGCAATCCTCCATTCAGGGAGCCAGAAATGCCTTTGTAGCTTGGAAGCGTCAAATTTCCTCGGGTTGGAAAAATACTCTATGAATTCAACTATTGTAGGCTTGAATGGAGCTTGCATTTCAGTGAGGAAAGGAATTTCCGCTGAAATTTCGAACGGAAGTTCATTTAAAAGAAAACTTAACTTTCTCATAGTCCCTAAAATTACTGGTTGCGTTCCTACACAGCCATTGGATTTAACAAAAATAAAATTGCCTCAAAATATAAGATATGCAGATGCGGAATTTAATATTCCCAAACGAATTGATATTCTCCTGGGAGGTGAAATATTTTATGAATTATTAAAAAGTAAACAAATAAAATTACATGACAATTCAATAATATTGCAGGACTCCGTATTTGGTTACATTGTAACAGGTTCCATTCAAAACGAACCTTTGAACTATTATTTTTGCAATTTCATTCAAGATCAGTTTGATAGAAATTTAACAAAATTTTGGGATTTAGAAGCAATAGGAATTAAAGCAGAGTCTAGTTGTGACCCAGACGACCAAGCCATGCAACATTTTAAATCTTCAGTACGTTTCAATAGTGGTCGTTATGAAGTTGGGTTTCCTTGGAAGGGCCATATACAAGAGTCAAATGACAATTTTTCCGTAGCAGAAAAACGTGTAAAATCCTTAATAAGAAGATTCATTCGTGATCCAACTCTGTACATACAATATTCCGAAATTTTGAAAGAATATGAATCTCAAGGAATAATTGAAAGGGTTCTAGAAACTGAAAAACCAACTGATAGAGCAGTATTCTATTTACCGCACCAAGCGGTCTTTCGCCAAGAAAGCCTAACTACAAAAATGCGCATTGTTTTCGATGCAAGTTCCCATGAAGATGGACAACCATCTCTTAATGACTGTATATGGTCAGGTGAGAATTTAAACCCAAACATATTCCACCTGATAATTTCTTTTCGCTTGAACACGATTGCTATCACCGCAGATATAGAACGTGCATTCTTGCAAATCTCATTACGTGACGAGGACAGAGATGCAGTTAGATTTTTGTTTCCAGACATTAGATCAAATCAAACAGATCCCTACAAGTTTCAAGTGTATAGATTTAAGCGTGTGATGTTTGGAGTCAACGTAAGCCCCTTCTTGCTCTCCGCAACAATTAAGCATCACATCGAGAATTACCGTGAGCAATATCCAGCAGCAACTGAAATGCTTGACACTTGTCTCTATGTTGATGACGTAATCAGTGGTGCTGATGACATCTCCCAAGCCTTAAAAGTATCAAAGGATGCTGAAACAATCATGAAGAATGCCAGCATGAAATTACGCAAATGGAATTCAAATGATCAAACATTGATGAGAACTTGGGAAAGGGAAGGCCTTGAGACACATCCTCGTCACCCGGACGACAGTTCCAAAATCCCTTCGTCAAAGGTTTTAGGGATACCATGGGATGTTGTCCACGACTATTTTACAATTGATGTTAAAGGACTTCTGCAATTGGACACGTCAAAACCCATCACAAAAGAATTGTGCTTCAATCAGCTGGGAAAATATACGATCCAGTTGGGTTCTTGTCACCCTACACGATTAGGCTCAAATGCCTATTACAAGAACTTTGGCTACGGAAGTTATCCTGGGATGACGAGCTACCGCCAGATATTCATGCAGTATGGTCACAATGGTGGTTAGAACTTCCATTTTTATCAGAGTTAAAGATTCCGCGAAAAAGATCCTCGATTCCAGTGGAGATTCAAGTGAAGTCCAAATCCATACCTTTTCTGATGCCAGTCAAAAAGCATATGGAGCAGCCGCCTTCTTGAGAGTCAAGCACAAGGACAGAGTCAGCGTTGATCTTGTAACATCCAAGAGCCGTGTTGCACCTCTGAAAAGGTTATCCCTCCTAGATTGAACTGATGGGCGCTCTGCTTGCTGCACGCTTAGCAAAGGAAGTCAAGAAAATCCTAGATCAGAAGTGTTCAACCAGAGCCTTTTTCTGGACGGACTCTCAGGTCACCTTACATTGGATCAAAGGTCCAAGCCATAGATGGAAACCCTTTGTTGCGAACAGGGTTCGCGAAATCCAATCCCTCACCGATCCTAACTCGTGGTTCCACTGTTCCGGCAAGGACAACCCAGCAGATCTACTTACGAGAGGAATCAGCGTAGACGCTCTTACAACCAACTCCAAGTGGTGGAATGGATCCTCGTTTCTACGTCAAATTGACTTCCAGACCAAAGGACTAGATGAAGCGATCCCAGAAAGAGTGTATTTAACGGAAATGAGAAAGAACTCAAATCCAAAAGAGGACATTTCCTTGACATTGACATTGACTAAAAACAAGTTCCTTGAAAACATTATTGATATTTCAAACAACTATGTAAAATTAATTCGTGTTGTAAGTTTTCTTTACAGATTCATACACAACTGCAGAACCAGAATTACAAAGATAAAGGGACCCCCTTACTTCACAGGAGGTAAGTCATGCTGAGAACTGGCTGATCCACTCATTGCATGAAAGGGAGTTCTATGAAGACATGCGCAAATTGTTGGCAGGTGAGACTATTCCTATGAAAAGCAAATTAACTCCACTTAATGTTTTTCTTGATGAGAGCAACATCATTAGAGTAGGAGGCAGACTTGCCAATTCAAATTTAAATGAGAAAGCTAAATTTCCCATGATTTTACCTAGTAGAAACGTTTTAACTGATATTATATTGAGCCATTATCATAAAAATATTTGCATGCAGGACCCCACTCACTTTTATATCTTGTTCGTCAAAAATTCTGGCCACTCAATGGCAGAAATAACTGTCGTAGAATTATTCATGAATGTGTGAATTGCTTTAAGAACAAGCCCATCACTATGAATCAAATTATGGCTAACCTACCGAGAGATCGTGTAACACCGAATTATCCCTTTAATGTCACGGGCGTTGATTTTGCAGGCCCATTCTTCATTAAGTTTAAAAATCAAAGAAAAGGGGCATTAAATAAAATTTATGTAGTAGTCTATGTATGTTTTATGTACAAAAGCAATTCATTTAGATTTTGTGACAGATCTCACATCCCAAGCATTCATTGCAAGTTTAAAACGTTTTTGGTAGGAGAGGAAAGTGTGCAAAAATCACCACCGACAACGCTAAAACATTTGTTGGCGCAAATGCCGAAATTAAAAATTGTTCAAAATGATTAAATTACCTGATCACACATTAGCAGAATTTTTGACAAATGAATCGATAGAGTGGAATTTTATCCCACCCAGGTCCCCAAACCATGGAGGGCTATGGGAAGCAGGAGTAAGGGCATTTAAATTCCACTTAAAAAGAGTCGTGGGGAACGCACATTTAACTCTCGAAGAGTTCATCACAATACTTTGTGAAATTGAGGCTGTGCTAAATTCCCGACCACTCACTCCTTTGACGTCAAATTTCGATGATTTCGAAACACTGACCCCTGGACACTTCTTAGTAGGTAGACCCCTAACATCCATAGTTGAACTGCAAATAACTAATATAAACGAGAATCAGTTGTCGAGATGGGAAAGAGTAAAAAAAATTACCCAACATATATATAAGCTTTGGAAACGCGATTATTTGAATAATTTACAAGAACGTCACAAGTGGAAATTTAACAAAAATAATGTTTCTGTAGGAACCTTAGTTTTAATCAAAGATGAAAATCTTCCTAGTACGAAATGGAGTACTGGAAGAATAACTGAAATTTTTCCTGGCACCGATGGTAAAGTGCGAGTTGTGAACCTGCGTATGCCAAACGGAAATATATTAAAAAGGACAATCAGAAATCTTTGTATATTACCTGTATGAATTTTGTTATTAGTAATTATTGTATGTGTATAAATTAACTTCAATCGTATTTAAGTATCATAAAATGTATTGTGTATTTGCATTTAATATTGTGCATGCCTTTTTGCTTTGTAAATATTGTGTATTTTGTATGTAAGTATCGTCAATTGCATTATGTATTTGTATTGAAATTTCATTTCAATGGCGGGGACTCTGTTACGACCCGCATGTGCAGAGGGCGCTAGTAGTCCTTGTTTACATTTCGTCAGTATGCTTGTAATGCATCCTCGGAGCGGACGTACCTACCGTCCTCAATAAACAAACATTTTTAAAGTATACAGTCCACGCCTTTTGCTTGAGCAGTCAAGTTATACATAACTCAAAGTCTGCTCATAATCCGTTATAGACATTTCTAGAATAACCACACCATTTGTGGTTAAAATCAGAGCTATCGACCTCACCCAACAATCATTATAATTTTGTATATGTCTCGAAACATTAAGAGGACAAACTTGTTTAGTTTGATATGTACACCTCTCATTGTTTCTTATCAGTATCCCTGAACATCTGTGAGTTGATGACGCAGATTTCTCAGAGAGATGTGTTCAAAATTAAGTAAGGTGATACAGTTTTATTAGTGAATGTGTGATGCAAGAGAAACTCAAGAAATTTTGTCTATGAAACGTATTTTTAGAAGGTTACGGAAAGATTCAAAATATTGCATGCGATATTAAGTACAATGAATATTGTGAAAAATTTTCAGGAATACTAAAAGTTATTATTGAAGTGAGTCCACTTTTCCGACTCAAAATAATAAAAAAAAGCTCTTATATTCTTATGTTCTTATATTCTTATAATTTTTATATTTTTTATAACGCATATGAAATAAAACATTGTTTATTGTGTTGGATAGTGCATAGAAGTTGTGTGTTATACACCGTTTTCATATTATTAATAACTTCATTTTATTAGTGTCTATATTTTCTTTTATCTTTTTAAAAAATGTATTTCATATATGCAAAATGTGTGTAAGAATATAAGGTATTACTACGATGGCGCCAGAGTAGATTTTTATACAAAATTATTATTTTAACATTTGTATGATTTTATGTATTTTTATATTTAGTATCTTATTGTTTGATATATTATTTTCCAACATATTTTTTTGAAAATATCTACCAGCTATAAAACGAATCTATTATTATGAAGGAATAGGAGGAAACGCGAGCTCTTATTCCAGATGTCGAATAGATTTAAACAAGCTAATCTTCAATTATATGTATGGAAGTTCATTTTTATCAATTAATTGTCATTACTGTGTTTGTTGTTATAGTTTCGTTTATTGTATTGCTTTTTGATTTTAGTATTCCTATTGCTTAAATATTTCTATTGTGTGTAATATGTCTTTCTAAATAACTATATATTGTTTTGTGTTTGTTGAAAATTGATTAAGTTTGTAAAGAGAGAAAAATACCACGCCATGACTCCCTTTTAAAATTGGGAGGCAAATGTAAGAGGATAATTAAATTAGATTAAAAATTAAATTCCCTATCTAGCACTGGACTCATCTGTCTCAGCTCCCATATTCAAGTATCAAACTAACCACCCATTTATTTCTTCCGAATATATGGCCTAGCCAATAAACATGTCTAATTCCAGATCGTTAGATTTAATAGTCAACATATGTTAGCATTAACTTGCAAGCAACCTCTTCAAAGCAGCGATACCTACCATATGTTTTTCAAGTGTTATCCACTTGAAACCACCACTTGTGCTTTTTCCTCCCTGCTCTCAATCAGAACAGATGTACAAACGATTGTATAAAGATCGTCCCTTTTTCTAACTTTTAATCTGATTCTGTCTTCAAAATCATGACATGTGTGTGTGTGTGTGTGTGTGTGTGTGTGTGTGTGTGTGTGTGTGTGTGTGTGTGTGTGTGTGTGTGTGTGTGTGTGTGTGTGTGTGTGTGTGTGTGTGTGTGTGTGTGTGTGTGTGTGTGTGTGTGTGTGTGTGTGTATATGTGTGTGTGTGTGTGTGTGTGTGTGTGTGTGTGTGTGTGTAAGCATGCATAGGGAGAGAGTGAACTAATAGTAGGAATTCAGAAAAAGCAAGTTTAATGTCACAGAAAATTAGCGCATCCGTTTCAAATATAAATTTCAAAACATTGGCAATGCTCCTTCCTAATAATTTGTGATATTGAGTATCTTTAAAACATCAAAATTGGAATTTTAATCAAGACTTTTGGGTTTTTTTCCCTGAAAAATATTGATAAGCGTTCTTCAACTGTAGACAATTTTTAAGGAACTAATTGTTTACAAGAAATAATAATCCCTATAAATTTTAAATAAATATGAACATAGGAAAATTTTTTCTTAATCAAAATATGTTAATATGTTTTATCAAATACTTTATAAGAAATTTTGTGCGGGTCTTGAGCTTAAGGGACTTGTGGTAGACCTGCCATGAGTCCGATCCCTTGCGCCACTGAATACTCCCGGTGAAGAGGACTTGTGATGCTCGTAAAAGATGTCAAGATTCGAAGTCCTCCCGTCGGTGTGGTGAGGAAGTTTGGAGAAGGAGGTACCATCTCATATGTCATTTTGGTCGCTTGAATATGATTCTCAAAATTTCAGCCCTCCTGTTGATTTTTAGTGTTCGTTAAGAATCGATCAACTCAACACTTACAATTTGAAATATTTGAGATATTTGAATATAAATTATTTTGTTTTTACTTATAAAATACTTAAATATTTCTGAAATACATCCTTAGATTTTAATAATTTAATTATTATCCCTTATTAATTATAATAATTAATATAGAAATTGTGTTTTACTGTAAATAACTTTAACTTCATCAGTACATGTATATTCTCTCTATAAGAATTCTAAATTTAGAAACTTCTTAAATTTATACGCACACAAGCATTATAATATTAACACATCGAATACTTTCAAGCTATGTAAACAAGCCGTTTATATATATTTAAGTAAAACAGTTATTTTTAATATAATATTACTTAGTAGGATTAATTAACAAGCAGGAGAAAAATATTTTCTAGTATTTATAAAAGTACGAGTATTTATATATTTTTTCTAATATTTTCAGAATACAGACATGGTTCAAAGGAAGTTCATTACTTATATCACAAATATTTTTAATTTTACTCTTTATAAATTTTATTTTTAGAAATATATTGTATTTTATTTTTAAAGTTTCTATAGCTCAAGACTTATACAAAGTTTCAGTTATGTTATTTATTTCCTTTAACTTGGGCATTATATTTTAATATACATTATATACTTAAAAAACAATTTGAAGTTTAACTTTTCAATTCCATCGACCCGTGGCACGGAATCCAATGATATCGTAATCGTTCACTAGACGTCGCTGCCAATCTTTCAAAAAGGAACAGTTCAGTATCATCTTCTGTGTTTTTCATCTGCTGCGACTCCGCGGAGTGAATTGCCAGTTGCTAATGTGTACGACCGAATAATCGTCGTTTGTGGCCGGCAATTAGTGTTCTTTATAATTACTAATGTCGTGAGCATTAGAGAAAATTGACATTCGAATTTCAAAAATATGAAATAATTTGACCCACATGTTCTCCGACTGCCAGCACTGCTCTTGTTTATATAATTTGAAGCGTGCTAAAGAATGTTTCGAAAATGTAAACAGAAATGAAATATTATTTTCTGATCTCGGGGATGTGTTTTAAAGTAGGTGGTGCTTTTAAATAACAAATATTACCTAAATTTTGAGTTTTGAGAATCAGTGAAATTTATTATTTATTTAACTGTACTTTTCTAAGAAAATTTATTCTTCGTTAGACCCTATTAGAGTAGATGGATTTTTTTGTTTTAATTTTGTTGATATTTTAACTTTCCATCGTTTTGTTCAAGTCTTGCAAAAAATGTTGTCGCGGAACTTGTGCACAATTTATTTTAAATTTTTCGTTCTTTATTTTTTTTTCGTACTTGAAATTCACGTTTTTTGTAAATATAACTTAACAAATGCGTCCACTCTTTACGAAAAAGAAAAACATATTAAAGAAATTCACGATATGAGAAGAAATGACCAAAAAGAAAGCACAAACCGAAATATCCCAGAGTTTATTTCGAAAATTTTTGCAAAATCTCCTACATGCAAAGTGAAAGGCCGAAATCTATTGAGAAATTTAAGAAATATAAATATATTAAAAACATTAGATTTGCATGGTTTTTATAAGGAAATTCAAAGAAAGTATAAAAATGAATTTACAAAAATTCATGATTCTACCACTGAAAGTTCACAATTTTTAAATAAATCTAAAGATGAGGTGCACAATGAATTTTACTTAAATACTTTACCGCATAAGAAGACCATCAAATCATTAATGCAACCACTCAGACACCTTCATCTGTCTAAGGGAAGTATTAATACAAGCAAAGTAGATGTATCCGAAAATATTACCGAAAAAGGCAAACCATTAGTTTTCACCGAAAGCAGTGCTAATACAAAAGACTCTCAATCACTACTATTGCCACAAAATACTTTTAAATCGGAAGTCATCCCTTACCTGGACCACATAAATGAATCTTTAATCGATCCAGAACCAATAACAGTGATACTTGAGGAACTGACATTTGTTGCAAATGAATCTACTTTGGAATTGAACATTACTTCAGATTGTGAGAATGCAACAAGTTGCAATCAGACCTATCAGCATGCTCCAGAGTTTAATCGGCACACTCTAGTGAAAGGAGCAGTTCTTATCAACCTTGGCGTTTTGGCATATATCGGCAACTTTGCAACTCTGGGATCTATTATTAGGCGAGGCATGCATTTTTCTTCAACAGTTTACTTACTGCTGCTGCATCTCTCTGTATCTGATCTCTTCGTTACGAGTTTCTGCATCATTGGAGAAGGAATATGGACTTTAACGGTACAATGGTACGGTGGGAACTGGCTATGTAAATTTTTTAAATTTCTTCAAATGTTTTCTCTTTATTTGTCTACATTTACTGTAGTACTAATGAGTTTTGACAGACTATATGCGGTGAAGTTTCCATTAAGAAGGATCAAAGCCAAGATGCAAGTACACAAAGCTATTATCGGTGCATGGGTACTCAGCAGCATGCTTTCAGCTCCCCAGGTAAGACATTTTTTGTTGCTTTTTTCCTCATTTCAAACAGAAATAATACCCTAGGAAAATTTTATTTGGTGTCATTCTTTAAAAATTTGATGGGAATCAATTGTCAATTTAATGTTGCTTCATTCTTTTGGAATCTCGGTTCTTAAGTGTTTTTAAAAAGAAAACAAAAATGTACGCATTTGTAATATATGGTGCAAATTTTATGAATCAGAACTTTTGAAATTATTGTAAAAACTGTCGACTTAACATGATTGAACGATCCCCGAAAACAAGTTCAATGTTATTTTCCTTTAAAAATAATTAACAATGCTTTCAAAATGTGTTATTCTTAATATATTTAAAAGCTTTATTATTGAAAGTTTGTTGTAAGTTTTATTAAATGATTAAATCAGTATATATATATATAAACATATATATATTAATATATATACATATATATATACACACACACACACACATATATATATATATATATATATATATATATATATATATATATATATATATATATATACTGTTGGTTGTTTTGTACATAATACTAGTTTACGGGAGCACATTACCCTAAAAATGACCAAAATATCATATTTTTTACTACCTTATTTTAATTGTGGTTCTATTTTGAATATGTGTGCAAAATTTCGTAACTCTCGTTACTTTACAAAACTAGAATACGTGAAGTCCATTTCGACCTTTCATTGACTTCACTAACCTTTTAAACCCTTTTCTCACGTTTTGGATTTTACTATAGTCCTTCATTTAAAATGTGCTAAAGCTATTTTCTTCTACATTCATTATAAAGGTTTGAAACATGTTCTGGCTGTTTTGTATAACATATTTGATGATTCTTTTTGTGCATAGCATAAGGATTAAAGTGAATAGTTATTTTTTTACATAATCATCAATTATAGATAAAGCTTATTTTAATGAGTTTTATATTTGTATCTATATATTTCTCTCTCCCTGACACAAACAGTATTTTTAAATGAAACTACCACTAATAATATACCAATTTCATGCACAGAAATGTACGAAACATTTCTAAGAATGTCAAAAAAGTTTTTTTTTTTTAAATTTTAAAATTTGTAGAAGTGGTAAGAAAGCCCAGTGTCTGAGTGGTTAGTGCATCGCGCTTCCACACCACAGGTCTGAGGTTCGAACCCTGGGTTGGGCAAAGTTGACTCAGCCATTCATCTCTTCAGTGGGTCGATAAATGAATACTTAACACTGGGGATTTCACGTCAGACTCACCACCTGCCGGAACATCTGCTCAATCCCCTCCGGGCCTAAGGTCACGTAAACTGAGATGGGCACAGTAGGCCTTGGCCCTCATGGGCTGTTGCACCACTTATTAAGTTAAGAAGTGGTAAGTATTTAAAAGAAATTAAAGTTAAAAATAAGTGTTTGTTAAAATATAGTTTTTTTTTCCTTTTGAAATGAATATTTCATTTTTATTTGAATTGGATAAATTTTAATTTTTTATAAATACTAGCTGCATGGCCCGGCGTTGCACGAGCTTTCTCCACTTTTATAAATTTTCACTTACTTTCGCAAAATCAGCACTTCTAATACTCTTTTTTCAAAATGACCCCCCTCCTCAACTTAGCCCCCAGCGTTGTTCGGTCTTTTACCGAGTGTATAACTTAAAATCCCCAGTTTCATAAGTTGTTCACTTCTTTTCTTTGTCAGACAGGTTTATTTCCCCCCGGCATTGCAGGAACATTTTTAAATGCATAACATATTGTCATGGAAATTCCCCTTCCCCTCTCGCTATCAGAGCTCTCCACTAAGTGAACAGAAGGACTTTAATATTCACTCACTCACTTAGAAAATTTTTAGGCCCCGGAAACGAAAATCTACCTTTTTAAAAATAGTTGTATGCTGGAAAAAGTAGAAATTTTTATAATTACAAAATTTCACAACTATATATTAAATGTTGAATTAAAATTGCGAGCCTTTTTTTTAAATGTTCGGTACACGGAAAAAGTTTCATTCAATATTTTTTATAAATGAAGAAGTTATAAAAACTTTGAATTTGATAAGTAGTTATTAAATATTTAAAATTTAAGTATATTTAAAAAAATTCGTAAAAAAAGTTTTCGACAACTTATTTTTTAATATACTAATCAAATATTTAAAATTTGAGTATTTTTTAAAATGTCGAAAAAAAATTTTTTTGGCATTTCATTTTGTAAATCATTAACTCTAAAAGATCAAAGTATGTGTTTTTTAAAAATCATTTTCATTTTTACGCATCGGTATTGATTCATTTAAAAAAAATCACAAAATATGTAAATTATCGTTATTTTGTAAAAAATAATAATAATAATAATAATAATAAAACATACTGTGTATATAGTGACGAAATAAATTATCTTTCCAATCCATGCAATTATTTTTATAAATGAAGAAGTTATAAAAAATTTTAATTTGATATTAAATATTTAAAATTTGAGTATTTTTTAAAAAAATTCGTAAAAAAAAGTTTTCGGCTTTTTTCTTAATCTCTAACTCTAAAAGATCAAAGAATGAGTTTCTTAAAAATCGTTTTTATATACACGCATCAATATTGTTTCATTTTAGAAAAATCTTAAAGTAAATAAAAATATTGTGTACTGGATACCGAGTCCTCTAAACATTTACAATTAATTTAATCATTAGTATCATAAATAACATGGATTTTACAATAATGTCTTATGTCATTACAGATGTAATTAAATACTTATCGTTTAAGTTTGCGAAACCATTCCTCTCTACTATATTCCTATTACTATAAATTGAAAATTAGAAATTTGTACGTGTAGAATACTTGTTTTTCTATTAAACATTTTTATTATTGATAAAAATATGTAAGATTTTAGATTGCAAAAGCGTTTAAAATTTGCTTCTAATTTTTTAAGAATAAATATGTATGCACGTCTTATATTATATATGTCACACATCATATATGTTAGCTGCATTATCATAAGCATATTTAAATTTCTTGTTAATATAAATCAAATTTATGAGTTTTTATGCAAGATTTTTCTATTTGGTGTTTTAAGGAGGCAATTAAATCATTAAATATCCTGTTTTGTTGATTCTTAACGATTATTATAAACATTTAACAAAAGCGAAATTTTCCTCATCGGAATTTCTTATCGAACGCGCGCGAATGATGTTAAACTTATCATGTTTACTCTTGGCCTAAATGTAAAGAATAACTTTTCAATAAGGAAATAACTTGTCCACTGCCCTGGTATTTTTAATATTGTAAGACCAGTCCTAACGTTAAACTTTTGATTTTGCTGAAAAATATTCTTATAGCCCTCCTTTTTTTTAAAAAAAAGGACACGACTTGAATTTCTATAACAAATGTATACTCATCGCTTACGCCACAGCGCTGCTTCCCCCTCCCTTGTAATCAATCTCCTCAAACACCATTTTTTTACCGAACTCTACTCAACAAAAGAAATATTTTCTACATTTGTAGCTTGTAGGTAAAAAAAGAGGGATTTTTTTATTCATAATGGCCTCATAACCCTCCCCCCCCCTCCTCCTGCTGTGAGTCTATATCCACAAAACCCATAGTTACACAACAAATGTGATAAATGTTTTTCCACATTTCAAATTTGTACTTCTAACATCTTTAAAACGGAATTTTTTTATCTGTAACACCCACATAACTCTACCCACCCCCTCTATGGAGTGAATTGCCACAAAACTCGTTCTTAGTTGATCTCTATTTTATAAGAGATACGTTTTTTCCAAATTTGAAGTATGTGAATTTCACAACACAAAAACAGAAAGTTTTTATCTGTAACTCCCCCGCAACTCGTCTTGTGAGTTGAAATTTCACGAATAGTATCTTAGCGGACCTCTAACCAATAAAATTATCCTATCTGCCGAATTTTAAGTCTATAAGCCTCATAGTTCCCGCGTGGTCGCGGAAGCCTAGTGTTCCAGGTTTCGAACCAAGTGCCACTGAGCACCCGCCGTGTAGAGGGAATGATGCAAGTTGAATCTGTCAGGGCTCAAACGTCCTCCCGTTGGTGAGGTGTGGAAGTTAGAAAAGAGGGTGCAAATTCAAATGTCGTCTTCGTCACTTGACTATTTTTCAAATTTACGAGGTCCGTTGTGAAAAGCCTAGGTGTTGCTGAATAAGCTGACGTTAATATTCGCTCAGGTACTGATAGTTCCTAAGATATTATGGTGAGCGAGATAGTCACTTTTCTCCAAAATGTATATAAAAACAGAAATTCGATACATTTTTTTCATGAATTCATATAATGCGAAATGCTCACAGATACAATTTCGTATACCCCCTTATTTAAGAAATCAAAAATCCTGGAAATACCTTACAGTCGTTAGATTCATTTGTGCGATAAAATTGGAACTTATAGCAAATTTATTAAATGTATTTTTACATTTTGGATTTTATGAAAAACGAAAATTTATATATGTGGCTAGTTTCTAGCAAAGAGGATTCCCCATTGGAAATTTCATTTTCCGAACTTACCAGAAATTTCGGTGAATAAAAGTTTGAGTAAAATTATTATACATTGATTTAATTTACATAAATCAGATAGAGAGAGAGAGAGAAAAGCAGTATAAAATTGTTTACTTCTTACAGTTTCTAATAAATACTCTTAAATGTTTAAAAATTCTGCCTCTATAAAAAAATGTATATTGAAAGAAATTTTGCATAATGCTCTAAAATTTTCATAAATAAACAAAATAATTTATTGTAACTGAAATGATAAGAACGAAAGTTTGTTTCCTGATTGCTCAGCTTTTTAAAAAATCAAATATAAAAAGAGTTTTCTTCCAATTGAATTAAAAAAAATGATAATTTTTTTATTAAGCACACACAGCCAATTTATATATATATATATATATATATATATATATATATATATATATATATATATATATATATATATATATATATATATGAGTGTGTCCGTTATTTAAATATTTCAAAAAAAGGAGACTTCGTAAGTTAATAACTTAAATATAGAAAAAGGGACATCACACGACGGGGACACGGGTAAAAAAAAAGAGAATAAGACTATCTGCTTATCATAATTATATTTAAAACATCCCGCGTGTTGGAGGCTTTTCACCTCTCTCTTATGGCGGATGAAACAGAAGTGTCTCGCAGTGTCGGCTGACTGCCTTAAATCACTTCAGTTCATTCAGGGCTTCAGTAGTGGTCTGAAAGTAGTTGTAAGCTTTCAACTGATATCCATATATATATATATATATATATATATATATATATATATGCAGCAGGATTTAAACAAAAATATATCTATTTTTTATATGTATTGCTTAGTTTAATTTTTATTTCAAGAGATTAAGGAGCGTGTCTAAAGGATCTCATGTTAAATTGATTAAGTTTATGTACTTTTTCTCAAAAACTACACATTTCTCATGGATAAAGTTCTTACAGTAGGTTATGTGTATTATTAATAACATTTGGACGAAGGGTTTTGTCTTTTTGTACACAATTTTATTAATTATGAATTTTTTAAAAAATTGTCTAATTTTTCCCCTAAAATTTAGTTTAAAAAGTCATATCAAAAATCGTTTGCTAGATATATCTAATTCCCTCCTATAAAAGGTATAAACATGTTAAATGTCTGCTCACTGAAAATTTGAGGATTACATGATAAGTAGTTTTTGAGGAAAAGGTACATATAAAGTGAAAAATAGTACATTTTGAGAAAACAGGCTTTAAAGTGAAGAATAGTATACTTTGAAAAAACAGGCTTTTAAGTGAAAAATAGCACATTTTGGTAAAACAGACTTTAAAGTGAAAATTTGTTATTTTTTGAGCACTTGCTTTTTTAAATATTCCCCACAAGCATTTGAAGCATTTTTTTACACTCTGCTCGTACAAAAAAAAACTCTTCTTCTTTTCTTTTTTTTTTCAATAATTTTAGCAGTTTTGCCTTTTTTGGGGGATCTCAAGTTGCTTTCGTTGGCCTGCATTAATCCTACGTGTACCTAGTTTTTTGAAGCACGTCAAACATTTAGAACTGGGCTCAATACCACAATATTTTAAGATCCTTAATTTGGCTGCATGACTCGTATTGAACTGTGCATAGCCATATTTACTTCTTATATTTTAGAGTTTTTAATTCCACAGATGCTGATCTTGAAATGACTGACGATAGGGTTTTATTAAGTGACAAATTTGGGTTCTGGGTCTTTCCATGTAAACATTTTCCTAGTAACAGGATCACCGAGATCTCTAAAAATTGGCTTTATGTAATTCATTATGGCATATAGCACGGGTGTATGTTTTTATGATCATAGTGTCTTTCGTTACATTCAGCTTCTGTCTTTTGAAACTTGCAACAGGCATTTGTAATCGCAGTACACAGTTCATGTTGAGGGTTCTCGTTTGAAGACAGAAGATGAAAATAAACAGTCCAAGCAGCAGTTTTCATGCTGTATAGATCTAATGGATATTATTTCTAATAGCCATGCTATAATAACATCTTTGAGTTTTGATATTAAAATGTCGCTGAGTCTGTCACGACCACTTAGGCTTTTTCTCTCACACTTTTTTCTTTCTTTCGCTATTGAGATTCAAAAGACATGTAACCATACACTTTTGAATAAGCCCAATACACCCTAATTTTTCCACTTGAACATCATATGGGTTCGCGCTCATCAGAAACCTATGGAAGGGGAAACGCAGGTGCTCCTAGCAGAGCTCATTTGATGCATGTCAAGGTGTAGCTTCGTTAAAAAAATATTTCTCTCTCTCTCTCTCTCTTTATATATATATATATATATATATATATATATATATATATATATATATATATATATATATATATATACATCCTATTCCCTCATATCATATATTATTTTAAACAGAAATGTTTGATTTTTAAGAAAATATAAAAAGTGAAAATCGATATTTTTTTTGAAAATTCAAATGCCGCACCCTCTTAACGTGTTTAAGTATTTATAGTGTTTACAAATTTGACAGGGCCATGAACATTTTTCTCTTGCACTGAAACCTACTATCTCCGGCAAAAAATGGAGACACGTCCACGAGATACTTGGATAATTTTCTCCATTTCCTATTCATTGTCATGTTATTCTACTTTCGTGGCCGTGGTAGTTTTGGGGTTATGGTCACCAACTTCTGACCAACGTGTCTCGGGTTCGAGTCCTAATGCCACTGAAGATCCACTGAGAACCCGTTAAATCTGTCCGAGGCTCCCTCATTGGGGAGGGATGGTGGTCTGGAGTGAGTTGTGCCAGCTTAGGTGTCCACGTCACTTGATCGAAGTTCAAAAATTACTAGGTACAATCATCGTGCTGTTTTATGGGTGAAGCGAGAATAAATTCGTACTCACTCCACCTAACTTTCATAGATTTCTTTTAGAACATGGATATATATTTTTCGTAAACTAAATAATATTCTCAACACAATTTTTGCCAAATATATACTTGAGGTAATAAAACATCAAACAACTGATCAGATCAATCTTATTCTCATTTTAATCAAGAAAATCTCATTGTTGAGAATAACGCATTTTACTATTCACTTTATTAAAGAGAATAAAAAATATTTGACTCATTCAAGAAAGAAAATATTCTAATTACAGATGTCTGCAAAATTCTAAATATAACACAAAATAGTTGTGATAAAATATTTAATAAATACGAAATTGTCTGTTATAGAAATGCTAATGTTAAAGCGTATCACCTACTACTTTATAAACTTACTATTCTTTACCCACCACCTTCTTTGGGTATTTCATGATGTTGTATGTCTACATACAGTTTTTAGGTTATCGATATCTAACAAGGGAAGATCTAAGGAAATTCATTTGGGGATGAGACTTTGAGTAATAGTAGTACTCGTTTTTGGTGTTCAACCATCAATATAATTCCACCGAATAGCCAGTCAGTTTGGAGAAAATAGCCTTTGAAATTCATGCTTATGTTTTTACAATTAAATTTTAATTCCCTCCAGCGATGTAATGGCGTGTGTGTGTAGTTGGTAGAATACCTGTCTACCACGCGACCCACCAAGGTTCGAGTCGCACGAACGGTTTTTTTTTTATTTTTTAAATTCATTTAAGAAGACACAGTACGATTCAATTCACAAAAATTTGGTTAAAAAAGTAAAATCTAATTTTTTCAGCTCAAATTATTTTTTATATACTGTTCCATACTCTCACAAAATTTTAAAGGTCAAAGTTTAAAAGACGCAGAGTTTTGATAACTTTTACTTTCATTTTTATTCACATTCCAAAGGCAAATCAAAATTTTAAACTGACTTATCTCAGAAAGATAAAAAAAAACAAGTGTGTCTTCATTTAAAGTGCTAAGGCTTTTTTTTTTCTATTGAGCCTAATACTTGGAATTTTTTTTTATTTGTTACTAATAGTACATGGAACAAAAAATGGTATGCATTTTTCAATAAAAGGAATACTTATTTTTTTTTAAAAAAAATATTTGAATTTAGAATTTACACATTTTTTAAGGAATTTTCAATAAACATTCATAAAAAGAAGTATAGTACGAATACCAAACATGTTATCACAAAACCCATACTATCTTTTGTTATGCAAAGTTTGATGCACCTGTAAATCAAATTTAATATATGTACGTTAGTTTTTGTAGAAGGAGTAGCATTTTAAAATAACTTCATAAATTTCAAGATTTTCCCTTAAAAAATTAAATAGTTGGCTTTTTATGAAATTTTAAGCACAAAATCTGTTTTACATCACACATACACATAGGAGGCAACGAAAAAATTATGAAAATCATTAAATTAAAAAAATTGTGTGTGCTCATGAGCTCACGATAGAAGTGATAACTTCAAATTTTCTAATGTTATTTCAGGGATTAGGTCGGTGAATAAAAAACAAGGTGGTATTAGTATTGTTCTATAAAATTATTTATTCATATGTCTGTACTCATAAAGAAATATTTTTGCGCGAAACATACAATCATATTTGTGAATTAATTGTATTCGAAGAAGGAAACAATAGGTTTATTGTAGCTGAAATAGGTAATAAATACTTAAGACTCAAATTTTTATTGAAATATCTATAAAAAAAACTCCGTCAAGCCATGTTCCGTACTTCCTCAGGCTTTCATTTCGATCATTTGATCATTGACATCAAATTGCTAATTGGCCCGGGCCTGTGGCGTAACGTACACCCCCGCTACCCTCGCATTGCGGGGAACCCAAAGCTTGACAGACGCTAAGTTCGAATTTAGGCTTGAGGCCCAAAACTTGTTTTCAGGAGGCCCTCATATTCTCCGTAATTAACTTGAATCAAATTGAATTTTGGTAATTAATTTGATAATTAAATTGGAATCGGTAATTAAATTGAATTTTGATTTTAAAAAATTAACTAAAGGTTTTGATTTTTGTTTTTTTGAAAAATCTTCCTCATTTTCTTTGATGTGCAATGTTTTCATAAAAACTTGTTCATAGTATGTTTTATTTGTCGGATTATTTAATCCTTCGAAGATAAAAAAGTAGTATTTAGCCTACTTTTACAAAATAATTTTGTAGGTATGTGTGTATAAAGGGATATCTTTTGGTACAGTAAATCATGGTTTGATTTAATAACAAAAATTAAATGGTTAAGTAAAAGTGAATATAAAAATTGAAGATTTTTGAAAATGAAAGTTTTTTTAAGTTATTTTCCTCATGTATTTAAGGGAATGTTAATATTAAACAGTTCATTCTATTGGTTACATCAACTTTCACAGAAAAAAATCAATACACCTTTATGGAGTTATTTAATTATATTGCACTAATATTAGTATCCTCTGTTGACCAATGCGAGCACTCGTCAACAGCAGCCATCTTAAATCTCTGGGGCAATGCATCAAGGGACTTCGCAATTTACCACCAAAGTTCCTAGTCGAAAGAGGGTGCGAAATTTAGACCGCCAAAATGCCGGTTCGTCGTGTAAACGGGTACAAAGCGGATTCGACCCGGCTTATTGCTGACGATTTTCACCCATGTAAACGGGGCCTTAGAGGTATATATGTTGCAGTGGATCTTGTACGAGCAAGATTTCCAGCTAAAGACGAAAAATGCCGAATGAGCGTTACAAACCCGAGCATGACGTTCGTTCAAGTTCACTCTAGCAAAACGTGCTTTTAGAAGTTATCACTTCAAAAAAAAAGAAACGAGCCTTACAGTAGTCACATATGATGTGTAACATCTGACATGGTAAATATGCAATAGCATCATATATCCCGGAGAAAAAGAATCGAGTATCATTGGAAATAATTTTTTATCGAATAATTGTATCTGTAATGAACATTGTATTTAATTAACACAATAAGTAATGCAATTTTTTATCAAAACTAATTATTCTTGTTCAATTTAAGGAAGAGCGGAGATAATAGACTTATGATAACTAAAATATGACACATATACTTGTGATTTCCTAGTATTTAAAAACCGTTGAAAAATAGCATCAGTAACAATACCACTGTTAGTAGTCGAAGCATTTTGATTTGTGTTTATTTCGTGCTTGAGTTCATCAGTCCAAAAAGCTATGGGCATCTCAACTTTTTGCAAACTGATGCTAAAGTTAAAATCACCTCTCAAAATCATGGGAAGCAAGTGGTAATTTTTTTTTAAAAGAGCAGGACCACCGTCGAAATATCCCTTGAAGACCCGAAATATTTTTATCTTTAAATATTAAATTCTTCTGGTTATTAATACTATATGGACCCCAATGACACTAGGAAAAATACTAAAAAAATCCCCACCCACACCCTGGAACATAGACAGTACCCGCATGATGTTGCGGGTTGGGCGTTATCAGTGAAACAGGTCACCTATGTAATTTTACGAGTTATACATTTTTAGCTCTAAGTCGGTAGAAGAAACAATCTTAATTCAACTAAACTTGTTACAAATAAAGAAATTATTGATGTGTAATTAACTCTTTTATTAATTCATTATTTATTTACTGTAAAAATCTTTTGTTTTGTTTTTGGCAAGTATAAGTAAACATTGCATTTTTCACAACATGTTTTCGAACTTCTTTCGTAGTTTTCATATCTGCACTTGAGAGGCCTTAAAATGCCATCAACACATCGAAAATGGCTATACATGTCCAGCCTTTTATCCTGAAATGACCAGAAATCCTGGAATACCAGCCATGACATGTATAGCAGGTGGATTATGACACTTCGATCTTTTTGCGAGCGGAATTACAACACTGTTGTCTTCATCATTACTTAAAATACTTTTGTTTGTAGGTGAAGAGGCTCATAATGCTTCAACTATCTCCAACTTAAATCTTAAGCCATCCATTTTGATTTTTCGAGGAATTTTATTTAATATTGTATTTTGTTTGCACATAAACCAAGAATTTGCAACAGCTAAATCAATATTTTGAATGTGCTAATAAAAAATAAAGTACAAAAAGAAAAAAAAACAGGAAAGAACGTGGAAATTTAAATTGAATTAAGAGAAATAATTTTCGAAGCAAATTAAAGTGATTTAAAGCAAATTAGAAAGCAGCAAGCTCCCGAGAATAGAACCCAGGAAAATTCATTTCAAGTCAACTTCTTGAACCACTAGACGACGAGGGCTTTGGGAAAGATGTTAGTTAAGCATTTTTACCATGGGTAAGAAGAATTCGAGGGTAGAGAAGAGACAACACCATGTGCTCTCATTGGTCAAATCAAATAGCGCGCTTACGTCACTTCCCGTTACCCGCATTCGTCCCTTTTCACGATATCACTCCGATAAATATCCCGCAATCGAGAGGAAAGATGTTACACATCTAAAATTTGTGTAAATTGTACCATGGTCTCCTTTATTTTTACAATTACATAAATTTATTTAAAAAATTATGTAATTTTATTAAATATTGTATATTGTAAGGAACCGCTGCCTGCACCTGGCAATAGGTCGAACGAGAGACGATATGGAGAAAAAGGTCGGAACGGGGAGAGAAGAGAGAGTGACGGAAAAAGCCGGGCTGGTGAAAAGTAGACACGGCTGAACGATGTATCGTAATCCTGTAACATCGTAATATATTCTTGATTTTAATAAATGTCCCATAGAAGGTATGGAATAAACAGGGGGACAAAACCCTGTCTGCAATTATTTTCTTGTCACAATTCGAACACGGTCGGAAAAGAACTCACGAGTTTACACTGGTGTCAGAAGTGGGGTGTAATGGAGCAGAAGTTAAATGAATAATATATTCCAAATTGATCGGTGTTCGTACTACATAATTGTGAACAAGGTTCTAGTGGACATTCAGTTTGAAAGAAAATTTTTAAGAAGGAAATGGAATCCTGCGGTGCATTTTCAAGTTGATGACCACGTGGATCCCGGGAATTCTCTTGCAGCAGTTTCAAGTGAAAATCATGATCTTCATACAGAAATTTGCTATCACCTGCCGAGTTGGGATATGAACGAACAGATGTCGTATTTTTCTTCATTTTCTGATGAATGAAGCCGTGATCTGAAAAGTGTTCAAGTACTGAAACAGCTTTCATGTCGAGGTAGGTGGCTATTGTTCCCCTAAGTTAAAATATTGTGTGAATATTTAAAAATGTAATGGGATGCAGTCATATTTAATTTGTTTTTTTTAAAATAAAATAGAAAAAGCAGATATATCTGAAAAAAAAAAAAGAAAATTTCATTGGTTTATTGCAATATTCTATGTTGTTGGATTATTGTGTAGATGAAATAAGAAAATTGTGTACTTATTTTACCTGGAAATTATAGGGTATCATTTTAAATGTTGTAAAATATGGTATTTAGAGTTCTAGTGTTAAACTATAATTTTTTTTTTATCATCATTCTTTACTGTTTGGAAGTTGTCTCAAAAATTAAAATCTGGGTATGGAAAGTGTTTTGCATAACAATTCAGTTTGCAGAATTTAAAAAAAAGAATTAGATTAATTTATCTTGAAATAATGGTTGCGAAAAATGTATGTTTGAGTGGGTGAAAAAATATCCATTAAAAAAAAATGTGTATATGTATTTCAAGTAGACGGACTTCCTGTTAAAATGTTGGAATTAAGAGATTTTGTAGGTTATTTATGACTCAGAATATGGCATGTTTTTTTTTGAATATTATATGATAGTTTTTCATTTTAAGCAAAAGTGTTGCAATTTGTCAGTTAGTTGATAGTTTAATGCAATCTGAGGTTATTTCCTTTGCTCGTAATTTAGGATGTATATGTATATTGGTTTTTTGTTTCCTGCATAAGATTCTTCTTTTAATTAAAAAAAAGAAACTAAGAGTAGATTTATGATTTGAGAAATAATTCTATGGTAATGTAGCTAAAGTATGTTGTTAATTGTGTTTTTTTTTTATTTTGGAAAAGGTTATGCGTTCTGATTAGTAACAAATAACTGTGTCTCATATAAGTTTTATTGTAAACATATTTCGTATTGTGTTTCTGGAATTTGAGTACTCTTAGAAAAAACGAGTAGAATTTTTCTTGCTTGTTAATTATATAGTACTATGTCATTTAAGTGTTTGTAGTTAAATTTGTCAGAAGGTAATTTGGCAAAAGGTTTAGCTTGATTAAAAATGGCATTTCTCATTAGAAGTAAGAAAATTGACTCAATTCAATTAGCGCGGGACTTAGATGAGTCACCTGATCCGTCTATGTCTAAAATTGTTTTATGGAATTTAATAATCTCTAGTAAATATTACAAGGAGGAAGAGGCAAAAGAGTTATTGGAAGTTATTACAGCCGAAAGGTTAGAGACAGAACAGCAGCAAAAACTAGAAGAACAAGAACATTTATCAATTGAAAAATTACGCTTGGAAATAGAATTATCTAGGAACGCTAATCAGAGAGTGCTACTCAAAATAATGGTCAAACCTCACGTGTAAAATCTTTAGATGAAATAGTTAAAATGGTTAGGCTCTTAACTGTAAAGCTACCCAATAAATCAGACGGGTGGGACTATTTTTTTTTCTAGTCTTGAAAAGGCTTTCGCTAGTGAAATGGTTAGCGACTAGTTAAAACCGAAGGTTTTGTTATGCATGTTAGGAGAATTAAAAGATTAGGAATCTTTAAAACAGGTTGTGCTCAAGGAGTATGAACCCTCACCAAAAATATGTTTAGAAAATTTTAGAAAGGCCAAACGTAACTCTGACGAAACTTTCTCTCAGTTCGCGTCCCGTTTAACATCGATGTGGTTATACTACTGTAAGTTAAGAGAAGCGAATGATTTTGAGTCAGTTAATCAACTGATCGTAGCAGATAAAATGTTTGAAATGTTGGATTCTGAGACGGCGACCCATATTGGTGTGCTCCAAGGGGAAGAATGGTACAAACCAAGGGACTTGGACAAACAATGTGATATATTTTATGCTTCCAAAGGGAAATCCTACGATGAACCTGAGAGAGCTAAATGGAATAATAGAGAAAAGAGAAGTTTTAATGGTAGTTGGGGTAAACAGCCATTTGGGGAGAAAAAGTCAGATAATTTTTCTTCTGGGAAAAACTTTGATAAAGGTCAAGTAACTGAAATTAAAAAAAATTCGCTTGTTTCACCTGCGGATTAGATAAACATTTTAAGCGGGATTGTCCGAAAAACAAAGAGGTAGATAATAAAAGACTTAATGTGAATAAGGTGTCAACAGAAGGGACGGAATTGGTAGATGGGACGGTAGCTGCTAGAGTTGATTTGCTAGGTAAAGTCATTCCTAGATGGGCTATTGAAGACAAATTAAGTAAATTAGTGAAAACATCTATCAGTGTAGATGGGAAGTTAGTCCATGCGTTATTGGATTCTGATACGGAAATTACTGTTATCAAGAAAGACTTAGTTCCTGGAATATCGGTTGAAGGAGCTTACACGATTTATTTGAAAGGTATTTTCGGTCCAGCGGTTAAATGTCCTTTAGTATATGTTCCAATTGGTCTTGCTACCGGTGACCAGGTTAATGTGGTGCACCAGCAAGTGTTATGTGCTTTGGCAGAAGTTTTGGTAGAAGACGAGTTGCTTCCACCAGATGTTTTGGATATGTTGGGAGGAGCCCAGAGTGAAGAGAATTCACTGGATCAAAGCTCTCAAGGCCTGAGGGTTGACTCAGGAAATGTAGATGAAACCGAGGTTTCGTCGGGTATTCTGCCAGAGAAAGCACAGAAGCACATTGGGGATTCTCAAAGGAATATTACTTAATGTCGGAATGAAGTGGGAACATTGGGTACTAAGGATGAGGAAGTGACCGCTGAGATGGATAAAGGAATCATGGTGGCTGATAGTTTTCGTTCCGAACAGGAGTGTTGTGCCGAGTTAGCATTGGTTTGGAAGTATGCTAAGGAAGGCAAAGGAAACTACTATGAAGTAGATGGATATCTATTTCGTAGGGATAAAATACTCGGGGAGAGTATTGGGCAGCTGGTAATTCGAAGTGCAGAAGAACTGAGGTGTTGAAACTAGCGCATACTTCCGTGTTCAGTAGTCACATGGGTCCCAAGAAGACGCTTGAACGAATAAAGTATTCTTTCTTTTTGGGAGGTCTGAGGGGGCCGATGTGAAGAAATTTTGTGAGTCATGGAAAGAATGTCAGCTCACTCGATCGGTTAGGATTAAAGACCGATCATCCAGTACACCTGTGGCAAGGCCTGAATTGCCATTTGAGGTGGGAATATGGATCTGATAGGTCCAATTGATCCGCCAAGCTCAAAGGGACATACATATATTTTATGTCTGGTTGATCAGCACACTAGGTGGGGCGAGGCTAGGCCGGTGACTAGTCTCAGTGCGAAGGTAACCCGTGAAGCTTTGTTAAAGATATTTTCGAGAACCGGGATTTATCTTTTTTTTTTTTTTGAAAAGGGAAGGTTTTGTAGAAAAGAATAGCGCAGCATCGTGGGTCACGGTACTGGATTTGTGGAAGTGGTATTTTTGTCGTTCTCTCACGAAGAATTATGCCGCATGCTTTATGTCGTTTGGAATTTGCATGACTAAAAAGTGAGGTTTAAGATTGAATACACTTCTTATGGATGTAATTTAACGGCTCAGGTTTTAAGAATGTTAGAGCAGTTCGTTGTATCTCGAATAGTCGATATAGACATTCTGATGCAAATTTGGAAAAATCGTGTAAAACAAATTAACTTTGTATTAGAATGGGTGAGATGGGTTGGGTCGGAAATCATACCGGCCAAAGGCAAATTAGAGCCGTAGGAAAGCTTTTACTGTGCACTTAATATGGATTTAATGAACTCATTGAGCATTCATTCATGAGTTAATGAAATAAACATTGTCTAGATTAAGATAAAAAATGTAATGTATATATTTAGTGTTTTTTTTTTTGTATAATGTGTTTTCCATGTATCTGTTTGCAATCCCATTACAGTTTAGATCTTTCTGGGAACATAGTCACTTATTTCAATTGGGTGAACTATTAATATTATTTCATGTGTTTGTATTAAGGAACTTTCACTAGAACAATCATCAAGACTTTTGACTGTTGAAATTATTGTGTGTTCTGTTTGTGGATTTTCTGTGTCACGGTTTGTGAATTTTCTGTTCCTGGTGTCTGATATGGTAAAATCAGCCACAAGGGCAAATTTTACTCTTAGGTGGGGCGTGTAAGGAACCGCTGCCTTCACCTGGCAACAGGTCGAACGAGAGACGATATGGAGAAAAAGGTCGGAACGGGGAGAGAAGAGAGAGTGACGGAAAAAGCCGGGCTGGTGAAAAGTAGACACGGCTGAACGATGTATCGTAATCCTGTAACATCGTAATATATTCTTGATTTTAAGAAATGTCCCATAGAAGGTATGGAATAAACAGGGGGACAAAACCCTGTCTGCAATTATTTTCTTGTCACAATTCGAACACGGTCGGAAAAGAACTCACGAGTTTACATATATAATAATAAAACAATTAAATTAATAATGTATAATGTAAGATATATATTATTTTTATTGTATAAATTATACAATACCTTTTTTTTTTAATATATTTTATACATAATATATTGTATTTCATGTTATAAAAATATGCGTACCTAATTTTTATATTAAATATTATTTAATACTTATTATAATATATTTTTTATAATAAATGTTATTTATTAATATTTATATTTATAAAATGTAATACAAACATTTATATAATTACGGTATTCATTTGGCCTTTTAAAATACCAAATAGTTATCTAAAACATCACTTAATGTTTAATAAACCTTTTTTTTTTAAATTAAATTATTTAATTGTAAAAATGATTAAATGTGAATTCAAAAAATAGGACAAATAAACCATCCCCGAACTCGAACTTTGGCCGGTCTCGTAGTAAACAGGTACTCTACCAAACACGCCATTTCGTCGCTGAAGATAATTAAAATTTATTGTAAAAAAGCTAAGCATGGATTTCAAAGGCTATCTTCTCCGAATTGACTGGTCATTCGGCGGAATTACATTGATGGTTGAATACCCTAATAGAGTACTACTATTACACAATGTCTCGTCTCCAAATGAATTCATTGGTCATGTCCTCCCCTTGTAAGTCCTAACATAAAGCTTTAGATAAGAGATCGGCAACCTATGATATGTGAGCCACATGTGGTATGCGGTATAATTCTCAATGGCACTCTGGACTATTTTACAAATGTGTCAATTTTTGAGTGGGGTGAAGTTGATAAATTTGCAATTGACCTTATTTGAGAAACATCTTCAGAATTATGAAAAAAAAATTCAAATTGATCAAATCTAAAAGATAACTCTAAAGATAAATTTACTGCTATTTTATATATTATTGAATGCCATCATAGGAGAGATTTAATTGTTTCAAGAGAGAAAAATACATGTAATCTGTTTTCTGGTTTTGGGGTTCTACATGTCAAAGTAAAAAAATCTTTCCTCATATGAAAAATATTTAGAGTCTAAAACGAAATTATAAAACAAGTGAATGCTCAGAATCGTGTCAAATTGAAAGCCACGCATTACACGCCTGATTTTACGATATGAAAGTACAGTAGTTTAAGCACTAGATTTGCGTTAAATTTTTTCTTTAACTGTAATGAAAGGAAATACTTAAATTTTACGTTGTTTATTTCTAATTTTAATAAATAAGTTTAAAAAACATAACATATCTTAAATTTTAAATTTTTAAATTTTTGTTGAAGAAATAGTTATATTTTATTCTGTTTATTTTTATGTAAAAAATATTTTTAAATAAAATGCAAAATTTATACATGATAAACTTGCAAATACCTAAAAAATGCAACTCTACTCCTTAATACTCTACATCAATGTTTCTCAAACTGTGAGGCGCGCCTTCCTTGGGAGCATGGTAATTCTACAAGGGGGGCGCGAGCCTATTAAAAGTCAAAAACAAAAGATTATTTTAAAACATTATTAATTTATGAAAATCAAACAAACAAAATACGTTCTGACATAATAAAAATAAAACACACATTTGCACTGATATATTACACTTATAATTGTATCACTGCTACACAATATATTTTATAATCCATTTAACAATACTAAGCTAAGAACATGTTTAATAACTACCATGAGATTCTCATACATAAAATTATACACAAAATTTATCACTTATCTTAATAATTTGTACGGTTTAAAATTTAATTCTTACTTGCCGATTAAAAGATAGGTAATTGCATTGAGGTGAAGGGAGGGAAAAAGAAGAAAATAGTCTGAAATAAGTAAATCCTTTGCAAACATTGTCAAGGTCCTTTTATTGCATTCCAAAGCCTTCGGAATAATTTTATGCATATCAGTGCACAGAAAAGACCGTACTTCGTAAAGACGTATATATACTTGCGGGGAAATTAACGCTTTGGCTGAGAGAGATGTTTATTTACGCCAGTGGCACTTAAGAGTTTAAAGTCGTATTGTAGTTTTAGCATCATTATTGAGTTCAATACATTGTTGTTGTATGAGGGGGGCGCGATGAAAATTCTGATTAAATATTGGATCACGAATATTGAAACTTTGAGAAGCACTGCTCTACGTGCATTATCACGGGAATCGATTTTTTTCAAAAATGTTCCACTGTGTAGCACGCTGTATCATATTGGTAGATTGGTTTGGCACGCCACAGCTAAAAGGTTGACGACCTCTACTTTAGACTGCATTGAAAACATTATTACAGCCATCTCCTAATGTTTTAAGAAGGATAGGACTTCAGTTTCTAAAACAGCAGCATAAATATATTTTGCGTCCTGGTAAACCTCCTTCAGAGTTGTTATCCGTAAAATCTGTTCACAGTGGATCTGCATTCACACAAAATCCTACATTCCAAGTTTCAAGTCTGTAGGTCTCATAGAATGAAAACAGATTTTTTTTTATCTATACGTCACGTTAAAAATTATCTCCGGTAACACCTCTTGAGAGTCAATTTTTATGAAATCCGTTCTTACGGATCTCTACTGAAGAATAAAAACACGTTCACCAAAAGATTCAAGTATATATAGGTTTAATAGATCGAAAACGGGGATTTTTTTAGCTACACCCCGCAACTCCTAATGCATATTTATATCCGCAAAATCCAGCGAGTGCTTGTCTAAATAATCTTTAACACATTTGTTTTTCTGGACACATAGATCTAGTTGAAAACAAAATAGCTCCCGATCATTTTCACATCTGACATCTGATGGAGTGTTTATTTGCTTGATAAACGGATATTTTTCTTGTAAGCTAACATTGAACGAACACTTGCGTTTCGGGATTTTTACTTGTGATTCCGAAGCAAAAGAAATTTAAATTATTTAAAACACGATCATCAAACAAAAACAAAACAAATAGCGATAAGTGGACAAGTGAAAAGTTTGTCAATCAATAGTCAATAAGTCAACATTTGGATGTTGCCAAGAATACATAAGAAAAACTATTGACAATAACAAAGTCTCATGTCCAATTTTCGAGCAAATCATTTCGACTGAATTTCGTGTTCATTGTACTGATCACATTACTCGGTTTCTGCAATGTCATGGCTATCTCTTTAAAATTTAGATTGTTGCTTAACCTTTAAACGCATGATTTTTTGTTTTCAACTTTAAAACACTCTCTATATAAGAATGTAGTCATGGGTTACGTACAAAATAAATAAGAAAAATCCTGGTAATAATATTGAGTATTCAAACATTAATAGCATACCTAAAACATGAGCAATATGACGTCTTGGGCACTCTCGGCTATCGCTGCGTCGACCACGACGCTATCTCGCTCTCGCACACCGCTAGCTCGTGTCTGGTTGGTGCGGCGTCACATCGCGGGGGCATGCAGGGCGATGGCGGGCCGTCTGCTACTCAAATTTTCACGCGGTTTCTGAAAACGGGACAATCTTGTGTTACATAGTCCATTTCGGAGACACCAAGAGACGTAATTGTAAAAAGGGACAGTCTCGTTCAAAACGGGACGTCTGGTCACCTTAGATATGTATGCAATTAATTTCTAAATTTGAAGAGCTGAGTACACTCGACAAGGAAATTGAAAGTTTAATAGATATTGAGAGAGAATTTTATAAGACGTAATCGTAACTCGCGAAGAATATCGAGATAAATTAATAATATGGAAAATCCGTGCTAAACGTTATTGAGGATCTTCTTCGAACATTGCTATGCAAAATTTGGTGAAAAATCAACCGCAAACGTAACACTCCCTTTAAATAGTACAGTTAGTTCTGTTTTAACATATCAACCGCGTTTATCTAAACTCACATTAGAATCATTTTCGGGCAAGGATATCAGTTGTTTTCCCAGTTTTGGGGCTAGATTAAGATCCGCAGTACATGAAAATTCGAGTTTAAATGACGTGGACAAATTTTCCTATTTGAAATCGGTTGTCACATCTGATGCAGAATTGGCTGTACGAGGCTTAACTCTAACATCGGAAAATTATGCCAAAGCAATTAAAACTTCAGAAAATCGATTCGGACGTAAATAACTTATTGTTGACTTTCACATGAATCGCTTGTTTAATCTGACCCCTATCAGTAAATCGTTTGATATTATTGCATTAACAAGTTTATATGATCCGTTAGAAATTAACATAAGGGGACTTGAATCCCTTGAAATCTCTCCCGATTCCTATAGTTGTCTTTTGTTTCTGATAATTATGAAAGCTTTCCCTCCTGATTTAGCATTAGAATATAATAAAAAACTTAATAAAAACAATCTCAAATCACTGATTTAATTGCATATTTTCGCCGTGAATTTGAAATTCGCGAAAGTATAGAATTTTTAGTAAAACCGCATGACTCACTATTGAAAATTAAACCTTCAAGTGGTTAGCACGGAAAATTCCGTCATTGTAAAGATACTTCAAAAATGCACTGCTCGGGTTTTTTTGCCTTCAAGTAAAATTTTCAAAAGCGAATTAGCCGTACTTTTCTGAAATCCTTTCCCCTTTTTAAAGGTTTAACATCTTGAAAGATAATAAGGGACGGTGAAAGCAACACAGCAGGACACTGATAGGAAGTTTTTATGACTCGCAGGGAACCCCGTGTTTTGACCCTGGAGCAATCGTAAAAAATCGGGGGAAATTACTTTAGACCCCAGGAAGTGTTTGTTTGTTAGCTGGTATTTTAAAAGTTTTGAAAAGTCCCAACGCATAAGTAAAATATGTTATAATTCTCTTTTGGTTTCATATTAATTTGAAACTGTAACAAGTTGGGGCGTGTCGATGACCCTACAAGGGGCAAGTCTGCTTTCTTCCATATTTCATTTATAGTTAGAAAAAATTATCTTTTCGTTTTTAAAGTATAATATTCTTTCGCTTCTAAGAGATGTTTTTTTCTTATCTTATCAATGCTTTCAGTTTTTTGAAACATGATTATTTCATTATAAGATGCCAAGAAAAAAAATTAATAAAAAAAATCAAAACGGTGCCAAACACTTTAAAATTTAAAATCTTTCAACTTTCAACCACTAAAAATGAATAAATTTAAGCTGAACAGTGCGACGTTAATCAAATAATTTGAAACATTTTTTAAACAGGAAATTGACACTTAAAGAGTTATTTTTATATTTAAAGATCTATATTTTGTCTTCATAAGGCATCCACTTAATGTTGAAAAAAACAGAAAATTCTCCTCCACCTCTACCCCCAAATTAAATATATTAGGTTTTTTTTGAATTTCTATAAATTTCTTCTTCATAAGCCCTTCTGGAAGTTTACGTAATCCAGTGCCTGATCCTATGTATTTTAAAATGATAGCTATATTTTATGTTTTTTTTATGGAGCTGGGGCTTTTCCATCATTTACTTCAGTAGTGGTAAATCCAATTGGAATTTTGAGAGATCGCCGCTGATTTAATTTTCCGGAACTTCTTTATTATGGTCGAATGTTTGCTTACGACTTTGTATGTTGAACCAGATGAAGGCGACATTTACTATTTTTTCTAATGGTAATACTAAGTAATATATAATTTTAAATGAGGAATTTTTCTTAAAATATATATTATAAAACTATATACAAATAAGTGCTTGATTTTGACCTAAATTAAGAACAAGTTTGTAATTATTAGCTGCTTCCATGGGCTTGTCTCACAGAGCAAGTTGAAAGGAGTTTTAAGATAAGAAATTGACATTTTTTTAATAAATGTTCTTAAAAAAACAACATGAATGCATTCAAAAACATTTTCATTTTTCTTATCATTAGTTTTAATGATGGAAAAAATTAATAAAACACCAAACACTTTAAAATTTAAAATTTTTTCAACCACTAAAAATGAATAAATTTAAACTTCATCAAATAATTTTAAACATTTTCTTACACTTCCATAAAAATAAAACATAAAATTAAAAACGTACAGTGCCTAGTTATGTATTGTTAAAATGCACCAAATTTTATTGAATTTTAAGTGCTTGAACTTCAGTTTACAACAAAGACAACATGAATGAAACTTGAATGTTTGAATAAATGGTAATCAAAAAATATACGGAAACATTTACAGTAGACATTTATGCATATAAATAAACTTAAAAATCAATCTTAAATTCGAGCTATTCAAAAACATTCGAATTATTCTTCAAAAATATCTATTTATGCAAAATACCGCAACATTTATCTTTTTTTAAAGGCTAACTGAATAAGTAATTAAAATCTGGATATTTTTTTGAAATCTCGACCGTATAAAGCTAGAAATTTTATGTTGGAAATTCCATTTGAAATTTCGAAAAAATGTATCGCGCAGTTAAAAATTATTTACCATAAGTTCTAGCAACTCTTTGAGTATAATATAAATTACAAATTTTATTATATAGCTTCTTTGGTATTTTATAATATATTTCGAAGATTTCAAACAATTCAGTTGAAAACTTCCTGCTAAGAGCAAAAAATATTCTAAAAAAATCGACGAATATACAAAAAAGTTTTACATAGAAGCAAAACTGAGAAGCTAAAGCGTAGGAATGAAAAATTTTGAGTGTATCTGAAGTAGTTTTCGAAATATTTATTTTAAAGTTCAGAATATTTGTGTGCGTTATGTTATACTTAATATTAATTAAATGGTTAAAATAATATGTTAATAATAGTCATGTAATCGTTTTCGTAACCGTATTAATTTTAAAATTAATTCGTACAGCCAAAATACACTTTTTGCACTCTTAAAAATTTATGTAAACTATAACAGTTAATTTTAATTTATGCAACTTGTGAAATGTTCATAATTAACCATTCTCCATCTAAACAGTTTACATGAAAAAAAAGTTTGGACTCCCTCTTTCATTAGGAAATTATATAAGATTCTAACATTAAGTTTTATTTTTCACTGAATAGGGTCGAGTGATAGTGTATCGTGCTTCCACACTACAGGTCTTAGGTTCTATTAACGGGCTGGGCAAGTTCGACTCTGCCTTTCTTCCCCGCTACATTGGGTCGATAAATGAGTACCAAGCTTGCTTGGGATCTTAAACACTGAAGGTCTCTCTTCAGACAGACCACCAAATCGGGACATCTGTCCATGCACCTCAGCGCCCAATGGTCACGTATATTGGGATGGGCATAGTAGTTCCTGGCCCTCTGGATTGTTGTGTCACTGCGTTTGACTTTTAAGTTTGAGGATTGCCTCACTTTTGGGATACCCCTTAGATAAACATGTATTTCCACTCATTTGCAATTAAACATTTTTCGTTCAATTACGTTTATTTCAGAAGAAAGTTTGATTTTTCAAATGTATTTGCTTGATAACATGTATATTTGTGTATTATATTAAAATTTTGATCAATCCAAAATTACATGTTTTTTGCTCCTCTAAAAGCTTCTAGGGTTTTAGAACTGATCTTACAATCCATATACGTTTTATAGTAGTATATTTAAAAATGATAAAGATATTTTTACGACTGTGTGAGCTTTTATGCCTCGTTTATAAATATAAAAAATTGCATTCAGCTACAGTTTTTAAAATGTACTGAAATAAGTGGAGGAATAGGATATTTACATATTATAAATATTTTTGACTGCAGTAAGATATATTTATATTTCAGTTTCTTTACAATTTGATTGGAAGTTATAAGCCATTTTGCGAATAGTTTGATATTGAATATAAACCCATAGGCTGTTTTATATTGTAAAGTGTTTTATTTTGATACAAGCACACATTAAAATAAGGCTCATTTGCAGTTATATGATCAGCTTTAGTGATATTTAAATTTTAAAAAATAGTCTACACGTACGAAAACATTCTTTCAAAACCAAACACCACATCTCATACTAAGCCTTCAATACAGCAGGAAATATTTGTGTATACTCAAAAAAATTAATACAGGAAACATTTCCAAGTGTTAAAATTGTTTTTAAAATTTGGTAAGGATACATTGTAGAACTATCGGTTAACTTCACTGAACAAAATTGTTTTAAGTGTACTGTTTTGAAAGACAAAATTAATTAGGGAGAACTTTTCTCACAATAGAATTTGTAATGACTGAATTGTGTAAAAATTAGTTATCGATGTTTGACATTTTTCCTTGTAATAAAAGAAACAGAAAGATAAGAAATTAAACTTGAGTAGAATATGGTTAGAAGTACCGTCATGCGAATTTGAAGAAGTGTATCCCCCCATTTAAATTAAAAATTATTGGCTGAATGTGTGTTATGTCCATCACAAATGTCGATGTAGAAAAGAAATTTTTATTTAATACAAGAAGTTCGAAAAGGTGAACACTAGGAATGAAAATTTAGATTTTCCGAAAAATTTTCAGTTAACATAAAAAATATCATTTATATGATTTTAATTAAAATAAATTAAAAGTATTGAAATATTTTATGTTATTTTAAATTAATAATATAATTGAATAGAGAAAGATCGGTTTTATTTCATAAATATAATCATCGTATGTTTATCACCGTATGCACCATTTATTGTCTTATTGTTTAAAAAAAGATAGGGCCTTCGCTCTTTTTACCTCATTACTTTTTAAAAACCAGAAAGTGAGCGTGTTTCCTTACTCTCATATTCAAAAATGTATACATGATGCTTTTTTTAGTTTCAAATCGCAATACCTATATATATAAATATATATATATATATATTTTATAATTTTAAAAAATATATATATAGAATTTTAAAAATGACAGGAAAATAAATTTTGTTTGAAGAAAATATAATTATTTTTAAACTTCTAACACACTATTTATTTCTTTTTTTCCATCCCTGCATTTTGTTTTAATTTTACTGTGACTAAACATATAGGAAACGACCCAGTTGCACTACAACTTTAAAACAAGGTGCCCGGCAATACAGCTAAATAAAAGATTGATCTCTCGTTTCTTACTTTACAAAGGGACCGAACTGAGTCATAAAATTGTCCTCGTTCGATCTCCCAAGTTTTAAAAGGGGGAAAGGAAAGAATGTTGCATTTTTAAAGCGAATGTCAAAATAAGAGTAAACACTTTCGGAATAACTTTTCAGGAGGAAGCTAACCACTCAGAGGATTAATAACTCCTCTTCCAATACTAAGTATTTCTAAAGAACGTCTAATAACTATTCACAGTCAAATCAAGGTGTTCAAGGTCATTCGTGATTCCACACTTCTCATAAATCGTTTTCCTCTGCAAACGAAACAGGTTAATTCACGACAATGAGAAGCCAAGTCGAAATCACGTGACGAGGATACCACGTTTTAAATTAAATTTCGTATGCTTGAGTGTTTACTTCTTGTTTTTCTGAAATTTTATTTATTTTTATTATATTTTTGCCTTATCCTGGCTTAATAAAAGTATTTTTGGTAATTTTTTTATTTTTGTTTCAGAGAATTTGTCATTTGGTGTTCGTCTGAAAAGCCGGCAGCTTCTTTCAGTGTTTGTTTATACATTTCTTAATAGTTCTAGATTATTTTTTAGCATCTGTAAGGACTGCCTGCACCTGGTTTACAGGTTAACGAGAATGAGACGATATAAATTGAGAGGATCTGGCAAGGACAAAAAGAGAAAAGTCGGAACGGGAGACAGGGGGGTCTACAAGAAAACCGGGGGTTTGAAAAGTAGAGACGGCTGAACGATTCCACATAATCTTTCATCTCAATATATTCTTTATTTTATGAAATGTCCCATAGAAGATAGAAACAAACAGTTTGACAAAACCCTGTCTAATGTATTTTCAATTCACAATGCGATTCACGATCAGAAAAGAACCCACAATATTTACACTGGTGTTTTCAGAAATATTGCAATTTAAAGAAATGAATAAAATATTTCAAATTGATCGGTGTTAAATACTACAAATTAAACAAGGTTCTAGTGGACATTCGGTTTGAATGGATATATTTTTTTAATGAATCCTGCAGTGTATCTTCAATTTGATGACCACGTGCAAGAATTTGCAGCAGTTTTCAAGTAAAAAAAAAAAATAACAAGTTTTCTTCATATGGATTTTTTACAAAATGTCAATTGCCGAGTTGGGCTATGAACAAAAGAAATTTTTTTCATTTTTGAATGGAGCCGTTATCTGAAACAAGAAAACAAACATTTTAGTGTTCAAGTGATTGTGAAACAGCGAGGCTACTAAGTTAAAATTTTTGTGAATATTTATTTAGTAAATGAAGTCAAATTTGTTTTTAAAAATAAAATAGAAAAAGCATATAAAAAAAAGAAATTTCAAAGTTATTGCAATATTCTATGTTGTTGGATTATTGTGTAGATGAAATAAAAAATTCTATTCACCTGGAAATGATAGGTATCATTTTATAAATATGGTATTTAGTTGGACAGTTTTTTATCCATCATTCATACTGTTTTGAAGTTGTCTCAAAAATTAAATCTGGGTATAGAAAGTGTTTTTAACAATTCAGTTTTTGCAGAATTTAAAAAAAAAACTAGATTAATTTATCTTTATGTTACACTTACTTTAGTGGGTGAAAACAATATCCATTAAAAAAATATGTATTTCAAGTGCAAAACGGACTTTAAAATAAATAAGAGATTTTTAGGTTATTTATTGACTCAGAATATCATGTTTTTAAATTATATGATAGTTTTTCATTTTTAAGTAAAAGTTTGCAATTTTGTCAAAGAAAATAGTTTAATGCAATCTGAGGTTATTTCCTTTGCTCGTAATTTAGGATGTATATATGTATATTGGTTTTTTGTTTCCTATAAAAATTCTTCTTTTATATTGTCTTATTTATGATGAGAAATAATTCTAAAAAAAAAGTATGTTGAAATTTTTTTTATTTTAGTTCTCATTGAGTTTAACAAAAAATTACATCTCATATAAGTTTATTGTTACGTATTGTGTTTCTGGAATTTGAGTACTCTTAGAAAAAACGAATAGAATTTTCTTTCTTTAATTATATAGTACTATGTCATTTAAGTGTTTGTAGTTAAAAAGGTAATTTGGCAAAAGGTTTAGCTTGATTAAAAATGGAACTGTTTAGGAACTATAAAAATTGAAAACCAGCGGGACTTAGATGAGTCACCTTCCGTTTTGTCAAAAAATTGTTTTCAGAATTTAATTTTTAGTAAATATTACAAGGAGGAAGAGGCAAAAGAGTTATTGGAAGTTTTAAGCCGGGTTAGAGATCAGAACAGCGGCAAAAACTAGAAGAACAAGAACATTTATCATTAAAAAAATTACGCTTGGAAATAGGAACTTATAGGAACGCTAATCAGAGTGCTACCAAAATAATGGTCAAATCACGTATAAAATCTTTAGATGAAATAGTTTTTAAAATGGTTTTTACTGTAAAGCTACCAAAATAAAATTGACATGGGTGGGACTATTTTTTCTAGTCTTGAAAAGGCTTTCGCTAGTGAAAGCGACTAGTTAAAACCGAAGTTTTTGTTATGCATGTTAGGAGACAAAGTGTCAAACTTATTTTAACCTAGGTGAAGAAGAATTAAAGATTACGAATTTTAAAAACAGGCAACTCAAGGGTATGAACCCTCACCTATTTCTAAGTTGTTGTATGAAAATTTTAGAAAGGCCACACTCTACTTTTAGTTCGCGTCCCGTTTAACATCGATGTGGTTATACTACTGTAAGAAGTTCGAATGACAGTTAATCTGATCGTAGCAGATGGTAAATGTTTGAGAAATGTTGGATTCTGAGACGGCGATTTTGTGCTCAAGGGGAAGAATAGGGGACTTGGACAAACAATGTGATATATTTTATGTGAAATCCTACTAAACAGTTTTATGGTAGGGGGTAAACGACCCAGATAAGCTTTGATAAAAGGTCAAGTAACTGAAATTAAAAATTCGCTTGTTTCACCTGCGGATCAGATAAAAGCGGGACAAGATAATGCCCAAGGGACGGAATTGGTAGATGGGACGGTAGCTTGATTTGCTAGGTAAAGCTATGGGCTATTGAAACGATTGATCTCAGTGTAGATGGGGTTTCACGCGTTATTGATTCTGGTACGGAAATTACTGTTATCAAGGGACCGATATCGGTTGAAGGAGCTTCCACGATTTATTTGAAAATTTTTCGGTCCAGCGGTTAAATGTCCTTTAGTATATGTTCCAAGTTGGTTTGCTACCAAAAGTGGTGCACCAAAATGTGCTTTGGCCAGAAGTTTTGGTAGAAGACGTGTTGCTTCCACCAGAGGTTTTTATGTTGGGAGGAGCCCAGAGTGAAGAGAATTCACTGGCTCAAAGTCAGGACCTGAGGGTTGACTCAGGAAATGTAGATAAGGTTTCATCGGGTATTCTGCCAGAGAAAACAAGGAGCACATTGAGGATTCTCAAAGGATATTACTTCATGTCAAGAATGAAGTGGGAACATTGGGAGGGAGGTGACCGCTGAGATGGATAAACCATGGTGGCTGATAGTTTTCGTTCGAACAGGAGTGTTGTGCCGAGTTAGCATTGGTTTAGCATGCTAAGGCAAAGGAAACTACTATGAAGTATATGGGTATCCATTTCATTAGAGATAAAATACTCGGGGAGAGTATTACCGGTTCGAAGTGCAGAAGAACGTCTCAGCGCATACTTCAGTGTTCAGTAGTCACATGGGGCCCAAGAAGACGATTGATCGAATCAAGTATTCTTTTTCTTTTGGGAAGGGGCCGATGTGTGAATCATGTAAAGAGTGTCAGCTCACTTCGGTGATTAAAGACCGATCACCCATTACACTGGCAAGGTCTGAATTGTCATTTCAATATGGATTGATAGGTCCAATTGATCCGCCAAGCTCAATTTTATGTCTGGTTGATCAGCACACTAGGTGGGGGCGAGGCTAGGCCGGTGACTAGTCTCAGTGCGAAGGTAACCCGTGAAGCTTTGTTAGATATTTTTCGAGAACCGGATTTATCTTTTTTGAAAAGGGAAGGTTTTCGAAAAGAATAGCACAGCATCGGGGACGTACTGGATTTGTGGATATTTTTGTCGTTCTCTCACGAAGAATTTGCCGCATGCTTTATGTCGTTGGAAATGACTAAAAAAGTGAGGTTTAAGATTGAATAATTTCTTATGGATGTAATGCTCAGGTTTTAAGAATGTTGATTGTAACTCGAATAGTCGACATAGACATTCTGATGCAAATTTGGAAAAATCGTGTAAAGCAAATTAATTGCTTATTAGAATGGTGAGATGGGCGGGTCGGAAATCATACCGGCCAAAGGCAAATTAGAGCCGTAGGAAAGTTTTTTTTACTGTGTACTTAATATAGATTTAGTGAGCTCATTGAGCATTCATTCATGAGCTAATGGAAAGTAAACATGGTCCTGATGAAGATAAGGACTTTGTGTTGTATAATTACTGTTTTATTTTGTATAATGTGTTTTTTATGTATCTTTTGCAATCCCATTACAGTTTAGATCTTTCTGGGAACATAGTTACTTATTTCAATTGGGTGAACTATTAATATTATTTCATGTGTTTGTTTTAAGGAACTTTGACTAGAACAATCATCAAGACTTTTGACTGTTGCAATTTGTGTGTGTTATGTTTGTGGATTTTCTGTTTCACGGTTTGTGAATTTTCTGTTCCTGGTGTTCGAAATGGTAAAATCAGCCACAAGGGGCAAATTTTACCTTAGGTGGGACGTGCGGCGGGAACCGCTGCCTGCACCTGGCAACAGGTCGAACGAGAGACGATATAAAGAGAAGGATCTGGCAAGGACAGAAGAGAAAAGGTCGGAACGGGAGAGAGAGAGAGAGGGGTGGCGAAGAAAAGCGGGGGTTGTGAGAAGTAGAGATGGCTGAACGATGTATCGTAATCTTGCAACATCTCAATATATTCTTTATTTTATGAAATGTCACATGGAAGATATACAATAAACAGTGGGAAAAAACCCTGTCTGCAATTATTTTCAATTCACAATGCGAACACGATCAGAAAAGAACCCACAAGTTTACAGCATCCTTATAATAAGTCTTTTGTTTTCACATCGTTTATTATGTTTATTTAAGCACGAGAATGATTTACAATATAGAATTGAGACCTTTGAATTTGAAAACACTTCTCTTATATGTCTACATATATTTATTGGTACAGAGTGAATCACATTCCACATAAATTCATAAAATAGTGTAATTTATAATAAATGTGGATATGAAATGATCCCATTTTGAAATGTTAATGTTTATAACTTCCATTGTCTGATTCCCTTATTAATTACCAGCTACAAATATTTAATGTGTTTAGAAATACTATCTCTATAATTTCTTATAGAAGTGTATGGAACATTCAGAAACATGAAATGCAAGTAAATATAATTCTGAAAATGAATTTATATTAAGATTTCTCAATGACATATGGATATATTTTTGTTTAATTAAAAATTTCCTATTTCTTTCTAATGTTTAACAAGATATTTATACTTTTTGAGAGCTGAGTATATAAAATAATAGTTGGTTCATAACGAAAGTTTTTGATTATTAATTAGGAATTCTTCTGTAATGGAAATGAAATTGTTTTTAACATCATTTAAATGCTTGAGATATCTGAAATAATCTAATTATAAACAAACATTTTATATGTTTTATTGTTTGACTTGCTTTGTAATTATTACCCTTCAAAAGGCTTGAATTTTTTTAGAAATGCCTGTCTCCAACATTAAGAAAGAAACGAACTTAACTTTTTAAAAATAAATTAAGAAACATGCTTAAAGAAATAAACTTTTTAATAAAATTATTTTATAGTAAAACAAATTAAATTCTTTTCATGAAATTCTCTCGTATAATGAAGCAGAAAATTCTTATTGGACAGTTTTATTCTCAATAATCATACTCATTTTAATATACATTATTTTCTGACACTTAGTTTTAACTTTACGTGAATACACTATAAGTAAATAAAGCAGACTCTATGAATGTAACACTATCATATAGGGACAAATAGAAAACAAATAGAGGATCTAACTGCCAATATTTAACGTGCATATAGTGCACTTGTTATTATATCTAAATTTTTATCTTATTGATAATATCTAATAAAATTATCTGGAGACTTTAAAAATCGCTTTTCCAATTTATTTACAAGAAAAAAGTATTTAATATCATCATCCCAAACAAATAAAATGATACTGTATAAAAAAATAAAGACAATCATCTCCTAAATCACAGATTAAATAGCTAAAAAAAGGCAAATTATGCAGAAGTTCTGAAATTTTCTCTCTTTTTAGTTATCTCATTAGGTTTATGACATAAAAACTTACATTTTTAAACACCACTAAGGGCAATGAATAGTAAACAAACAATAAATGAGTTCTCTGTTCTTTAAAATTAATTAATCTTTCAAGAAAAACAACCAGCTATTATGAAACTAAAAGGAACTAATGAACTATTTAGGAACTAAAAAGCGAAAACAGGAGACTATATTTGTAGGTTGTCAACAAAACGTTTCAGAATATTTTTTAGAAATTGTGCATGGTATGGATCCAGATAATGAATGAAATATCCTAAGAATTTTAAAATTTCAGATCTTAAACCTATGCAGTCAACTTTCTGAAATTACATAAAACAAATTAGAATTCTTAAATCATTCAACTTATAGAAAGAAGTTTTGAAAAAAAAACAAATACACATATAAAATGGCAATTTAGCAATGTTTTTATTAATAAATCTTTACATTGCATATACTACATCAAAATAAAATTGACAAAGGATATTCTTTCTTTTGAATTTCACTCTAATTGCAAAATTCCTACAATATGTTCCTTTAAAATATACGAAACATTATCTTCTGTTTTAATGGGAATATTTGATTTTTTTTACACTAAGCATACCAACAATTAATGCATACCTATTTCTACCAGTTATTGTATGTACAGTGTTAAATATACTTCAGTTCATCCAAACTTAAACTTAGTTGGATTAATGTATTAACATGTTGTTTCGTTATCATTGATTATGCATCTAAAGTATCCTTTTATACATAATTATATTTATACTAAAAAAAAATTGAAAATGAAACAACATTAAGAAAATAGGTTCAGAATTCTTGCTCTAAAGTTTTATGTTTGAAATTACATTAACTTCAAATATAAAATTAAGTACTTGAAAGTTTGTCTAAGAAATGGTAAATCAGTACTCATACCATTCCAAAATTTGGAGCATACGTATTAAATTGCCAACTAATTTCACCAAGCAAAAATACATCCGAATTTTTTTAAAAAAATTATATCAATATAATTACAGTGTTCAAACATGAACATGTACAGTTTCTACTATTGGTTGTATATCGTAGCAGTTGGCGGTTTTATGATTTGAAGAAATTAGTCGATATTATAATATACAAATGCTCCAAATTTGCCCTTTCAACATACGTCACATAAAAATATCAGTGATTGTGGACAATTAACCCATTAAAAATAAATTTGAATTTTTTTTACTGAATTTTCATTAATGTAGATTATTTCGAACAGCAATTTGTCAAGTTATTCATTTAAGGGTAAATAGAGAATTAAAAAACGTTATATTAAAATTTTGAATATTTCTATTGCTTTTAGAAAGTAAATATCCTACAGAATCAAATGTCTATATGTAAAATCATATTTGGTTTTATGATCTTAATTACTGATAAATATCATAGAACTGATCTAAGTACACTTCTTGGGTTGATATTTGTAAATAACTCAATACAACAAATTTATTCAGGACTTAAATTTATAAGCAGGATAGAATCAATACAAATAAGCCTTTTAGACTTTAATACTTATGTAAAAATTAAAAACCCAGAGTATTCTTATGCTTAATACATTCCAGCTCAGTTTGCATGTATTTCTTCAAGACACTGTGTTATACTTCAATAATATGTATATAGTCTATATGTGAAACTTATCATCAAAATTAACGAGTTTTACATTTTAAAAACCCTTGAGCAAATATCAATAAATGTTATCCATATTAAAAAAAATTGTATATCTGTGACAAATTTATACCAGTCCAATTCTGAAAAACAGATGTTGTGTTAAGAAACCCCTATACTACATAATAAATAGATACACCACCCAAATGTTTTATAATTTTTATGTTTTTGTGTAAAAGAATTATGGATTCAAACATGACTTATTACTTTGACCATGCAGAACAGAACAGGACTTTCATATTCAATATATACACACAAATTTATCTTCTATAATATACACAATTTAATTAAAAAATTTTAATGCCTTAATTTATTACCACATTCAGAATGAAATTTTTGATAAGTAATATATTTTTTACCAAAATGGTGCTGCGAATAAAGGCTTTAAAACTGTTGCATAATTTTACAAAAGGTACTTGGTAATTTGCATTTCTTATAATTGAAAATGGTATTTAATTTATCATCAAGCATAAACATTAATGAACCAGTAATAAATTAAGATATTTTTGCATTTCTGTAGTGAATTCTTTTCGAAATTTTTCTTTCCCAAAAGAATAAAATTATATAGTATAATACATTATATATACACTGGTGTGCAAAAATTAAGGACGAAGTTGAAAAATTAGCATATCAGCTGAACGAAGAAGCAGAGCGGACAGAAAGACCAATCAGGAGATTAAGTAAGGTGATTTACGGTAGCACATGCGCAGATATGCAGGTAGACGTAATGGGGGAGTGTCTGAGTAGTATAAAGCATGTTGTCGGTGTAAGATCAGTATTTCTGGCAAAGAGATTGCACGCCGTATAGCATTTAAAATCACACCAAGTTGCTGCCTCAGCGAAAAATGGCGAATAATCAATCTGTTAGACGACATCTGGATGCTTTTACCCGAGGTCGAATCATTAGGAAGTTGGAGGAAGGCCGCAGTGTGACAAGTGTGGCTGCAGAGTTCAGAATTGCTCACAGCATCATTTCACGACTTTGGAGACAATTTCAAACTACAGGAACAGCTTTTGGGGGGTTCAGTAGTGGTCATCCACGAGGAACCACACCCGCAGATGACCGGTACCTTGCTTACAGGCGGCAGACAGCGGGAGAAAACGCTAGACACATGACACAGGTGACTGGACGACCTATATCGCGTTTTACCGTGGCCAGAAGACTGCACATTGGTGGTCTGTTTGCCCGACGCCCTGTACGGTGTGTACCTTTAACGCCTGTCCATCCGAGAAGGCGTTCTCTGTGGTGCCGGGAACACCGGAATTGGAGAGACAATGAATAAGGACGAATACTCTTTACAGATGAGAGCAGATTCAGTTTGAGTAGTGATTCTCATCGCATACTCATCTGGAGAGAGCGGGGAAGCCGCAATCAACCCTCGAACATCATTGAAAGGGACAGGTATGGAGGTCGTGGTGTTCTCGTTTGGGGAGGTATCATGCTTGGTAGTCGTACAGACCTTCACATCTTCGACGCAGGTTCAGTCAACGGGACCCGTTACTGTAACGATATTCTTCTTCCATATGTGCGTCTTTTTAGAGGCGCTATGGGTCTGCAGTTCCTTATCATGGACGACAATGCACCATGTCATCGCACAGTAGCTGCCGAACAGGTCTTAGAGAATGAGGATATTGAACGTATGGATTGGCCGGCACGATCTCCGGATCTCAATCCCATCGAGCATGTATGGGATTTTCAGGCAGACGCTTGGCAGCTCGTACCTTACCACCAGTAACGATTCGGGAGCTTCGATTGGCGCTGCAAGACGAATGTCAGCACAATGCCTCATTAACTCATTGACACCCTCATTCTCAGAATGGGCAGACGCTGTGAAACCTGCCTAGCAGTCAGGGTGAGATCATATCCCCTACTAAAGACCGGATGTTTCTTGCTGGACACCCATCACAGGGATGTTTTGGCCTTCAGTCGCATTGCGCTCCATGCTACTTTTTTTCAATAAAGCTTCTTTTTATCCCTCTGATTTCTCTTTTTTAGTAAGTGTTGCTTATATTACACATGTCCTTACGTATTGGGATCTTACGGTATTAAATGTGTTGTTTTGGAAAGCTTTTGTACAAAGTTATATTGAAAACACCGTCTCGTCGTTAATTTTTGCACACCAGTGTATATATATATATATATATAGAGAGAGAGAGAGAGAGAGATAGAGAGAGACAGACAGAAACTTGATTCAATATATTACATGTAGGGTTACATATCAGATTATTGTGTTTTTATTTTAGGTAATTTAATACAAAAGTATCTATTAACTACTCGGAAGATGTGTAAAATAATTAAAATTTAAGATAACTAAATATATTTTATCTTTTTATGTATGCTCTCTCTATGTAATTTAATTTAAAATGAACAAAAAATATTTACATTCCTGTAGATATCTATCCAAATTCCTTTTAGCAGAATTTTTTTTGTGAACACAAAGATAGTAGGAATGAAGCTGGCGACGATTTCTATATGCTTGGTATTGAAAACAAGCTTATTCAGTTATCAGAGCATAATAAGAGAGGAGATGGTTTAAAATCTTTACGCTTCATTATATCACTTAAACATTCGGATTTTTTTACCGGGATATTAAAAAAAGAATTTTGCCTGTACAATATTCTGATCTTTTACTGTAATCGAGTTATAATGTAAAAGAGCAAGCGCAAAATAGTACACAAAAGAAGTTTTAGGTTTGAGTTAAGCGGGAAACAAACCAAAACATATTCACGTGTCCTCCTCATCACGTGATCGTGACGTGACATGAATCAACCTCATTTGTTCTCAGAATACTCATCTGTCTGATTTGTGTGAGAACTTATGCGTTCAGGAAAAAATGAGTTAAATTAATTCAGGAAAAGATATGTTTCATTTGTTGCAACAGTGGTTGTTATGCTAAAAAGTGCAAAAAAGAGGTTTGCTCGTATTGTAAAGGTCGACATGCGCGTGCTATTTTGCCAAAGAAAATTCGCGTTTGGTTTGGAGCTCGTTAAAATTGTCCTTTCAAATTCTGGTTTTCGAGGTGGAATGCCGTGCTGAAGGCTGAAATATTTAGGTGTTCTTCATCGGATAAGAAAATTGAGAAATCGTTCATTGTAGTCGGAAATTGGGGTTAAAAAAAATTGGGTTCGGAAAATCTTTTCGTTCGGTTGTAAAACTTCTAAAAACTTTAGCAAGGTGAGGTTAGACGTTAAAACTTTCTAGGCCAGTGTTTCTCAAAGTGGGGCGCGAGCGTATCGAAAATTTAAAGATTTTTTTAAAAAATAAACGAAAAAAGAAGTAAAACGCTTTCTTCCTTTTCAAATTACCTAGCTTTTTTTTTTCCGTCATCAAATAGCTATCTTTGATCCCAAAACCAAATTAAAGAGAAAAAAATTTTTTGCTGCAGAGAGATTTTTTTTATTACGTTTTAACATAAAATATTACTGTTAAAAAGAAAAACGAAACCCAGAAAAGCTGATAAAAATATTATAGGTCGTTCTTCATTGATAAGATATTTTGTCTTATGATATGGTTATTATCAATATTTTTGATCGTTTGCTTTTTTCGATTAGCGAAAATTGGAAATGAGAAATCGTTCATAAAAAATGTAGTCGGAAACTTTTGAATCATTTTAGGTTTTATTGGATTTTCTCAAATCATCAAAAAATTGGGCATATTCTTTCTATAAATTAAAATATTCACTAGAAAGTGTACTAAAAATAATTTTTTTCGTTCGGTTGTAAACTTTTGAAGTCTTCTCTTTAAATGTTAAAAAAGTAACAAATTACTTCATGTAAAGCAAGGTCGAGTTATTTACAATTATAGTTAAAAAAATCATTTTACAGGAATGTATTACAGTTCGGAGTTTTATTTTTTAAAAAATAAAAGAGTCTGTGTTTGAGGCATTTGAATCAGTTGAGGTATTTTATAAATAACATTTGAAAAGGCAACACTTAGCCTACACTAATCCAAATGCGTGAGTTGCAGAAATGGAGTCGTCAAAGGTTCAAAATTACGTGGTCCGCTCAAAACATTCAGTTAATATTGCAATGAATTTTCTGAGTATTGTGAAGTTTTTCTTAATAGGTTCCGATTTTTTTTATTGGTCTATATTTTGTCTTAACACTGTAGAAAATCCGGTTTGCAAAAGGTAGGATGGATAAAAAGACTAGATTCATCATTGTTATTACAAAATCGTTGCAGAAATCTATGAGACTAGTCTAGGATAGTCTCTTCAGGGAAATTCTTTGCGATGAGCGTAGTGATTGTACAGATTTGTAAGTTTTTAACACATATCGAGCTGGGGCTTTTTTTCCATCATTTACTTCAGTTCACAGTGAAGAGGATTCTATTTCTTTATTATGGTCGGTGAGCTAAAAAATTCTGGGAGATAGAAAGTTAAGAATACTTGATAAGGATTCGGTGACTTTAGGTAATGGGGATGACGAGATACTTAGGGAGTTTGATAAATCAGTTAGTTTCGTAGATGGTCGATATCATGTAAATTTGCCATGGAAACCAGGTAAGAGAGATGCTTTACAAAATAATAAAACTGTCGCACGTAAGCGTTTTGAGGGATTGGTTCGTAGGTTTAAATGTGATCACGAGTTGTTTTGCGAGTATAAAAATGTGATTGATGACTATGTTAGGGAAGGTATTGTTGAGCGTAATTCATATGATTCTTTTTTGGATGGTCAGGGATTTTACCTCCATTAGTATTGATAAGAAATATTATTAATTTATTCTTAAAATTATTATTAATTAATTATTAAAATTTTTATTAATTTATTATTAAAATTATCATTAATTTATTATTGAAATTATTATTAGTTTATTATCAAAATTATTATTAATTTATTATTAAAATTATTATTAATTTATTATTAATTTATTATTAATTTATTATTAAATTATTATTAAAATTATTATTAATTTATTATTAAATTATTATTAAAATTATTATTAATTTATTATTAAAATAATTTAGTTTATTATTAAAATTATGGTTTTTTATTAAAATTATGATTTATTTTTGAAATTATTATTTATTTTTGAAATTATTATTTATTTTTGAAATTATTATTAATTTATTATTAAAAATATTTAAATACATTTATTGAACCTATTTAAATAAAATTTTTGAAATTAAATAAATTTATTCGAAAAAAACTTAACTAAATATTTTATAAATTTATAAAATACTTAAATTAATAATATATAAAAAATACATACTTTTTACTACATTAATTATAAAATAATTAATTTAAAAATAATAATATATTTTATGAATTATTTTATATAATATTTTATTTATAGTATATTGAATTTCACCTTAAAAAACTATTTGCAACTAATTTTTATGTATAATATCACATTTAATATTTACTATATATCTATATAAATAAAAACGCAATATGTGTTTGTTCAAAGCCGCTAATCTCCGAAACTACTGAACCATTTTCTCGCAAATTTTGACTCAACGTTGCATTTGAATCCGGACAGGTTCTTATGTACTTATTATTTCGTAATTATTTCTAAATGTTTTAAACTTTAATTTTTAATTGATTTTCTAGTGCTATGACGTCTATGATGTCACGTCTGTCACTAAATGTGAAAATTGATACTTTACACGCAATTTTTCATGGTTATTTCATACCTTTACTACACTTATGTGTTTATCGGTTCGGATATTTATCCAATATTTCTGTTTTTTTTCTACTATTTAGGTTTATTTTTCGAATAAATTCTTTTTTAATCATTATTTTTCAAAAAACTCAAATATTGTTTTGTAGTTCTGTCAACATTCTGTGTGATAATATCGTGCAATGTTTACGATTTTGCTTATACATTACGACGTTTTTTTTCTGTAATTTTAAGTTAAAGTTATTTATCTCTATATTAAGAGAAGATTATATTTGTATTTGACTTCTGTAGGTGTTACAGATTTATCTGCTAAATAGATAAACTTTCTAAAAGTTATGATGGTAACATAAGGCAGGCCGTAAAAGATCTGTTTGGCGTGATTTCAAAATCACGCCACAAACGAGTAGCTTACCGATTAAAATTTCTGGCAATTTTGTATTTCTCCAGTATTCCTAAACTAAATCACTGTTAAAGATTTATTTCAAATCAAAAGACGACGCTAAATGCTGTGATATGTATTCAGCAAGAAATCGTTCCATGCATGTTGAAACACAATATTTTTCTGCACTTCACTACGTCTTAATTTGGCGAAATTAATTGACGGGATTTTATGATAAATATGTTTTTTTCTATACTTTGGACAAATTTTTTTTTAAATTTCATTTGATGTTACTCTTGAAATACAAGTGACAAAATTACTTTTTCTGACATGTATTTGGGTATACGTGGAGCTGTTTATGGTGATATAATCAAAATATTAGTCACCCATCTGGTGTAGTGATTAGTGAAGCTGATTGCGATACCGTAGGGTCTGGGTTCGAATCCCGGTTAAGACAAGGATGTCTGTGTTGTAATCCTTCGCTTCCTTATGATGTGTGCTTTACTCTTACTTCTAGTAAGCTCCTGTGTGTGATAATTTCTGGTGCTCGGCATTATAAATGTACTCAATTAAAATATTGAACCTTATTTTGTTTTCTCAATCGTATTTTAAGATTTAAGCTCATTGTAACATTCTGATAGGCTTTCGTCGCCCAATGTTTACGAATTGGATCATGTACTTTAAACGTATTTTTCAGGTAATTGTATACTAAATTGATTTACCTGTTTAGAAAGGTAAAATTGTAATAATGTTTTTTAATTATCCTTTCAGATTGATAAAGTCAGCTCAAATCTTTTTTATATATATACATCAATTATCGTTATTACAACCAACTGTTTTTTGCCACGGTAGATTTGTTCCTTAGAAAACAGTGCAAGAAATATAAAAATGAAATCCATGTTACATATTTATAAAACAAAATCAATTCATTTAAATTAAATTAGTGTTTTGCATGTAATGAAAACTTTAGCCACTAGTTTCATTTGTTAGAGTTATAATTTCAGACCAGACAACTTATTTTTATACTAAGAAACTTCCACTTTATTGCATGCTGGGAAAATCTTTCTCCAACAAGAATTCAAAATCGATTAGCAGAACTGTTTAATAGCGGTAAAAGCACATGTAATGTAATCCATAATCGTTAACTTTCTCCATACTTCCACAACATTCAAATTTCTTTCTTCCATGGGTTTACATTGAAACATTTGCATTATGTGGGGCATTTTCATTGCTGCTATATTACCCTGATAATACTGGAAGTGTCAGCATTGAATTCAAAAAAAAATTTAAATTAAACATCAACTTTTAGAAATTTATTGAAATTATTTATTATATCTTATAAACGGATCACTGTAATACAAAATGCAATTATACTGAAGAACGAAATGTTTTTATGTACAACAAAATAAAGGAAAAGGTGATTTTAAAAATCAGATATCCTCCGAAATTCTAGAATATAAAGTAAAAAAGCCATGAATTAGATCAAATCTCTCACATATATATGTGGGCATAAACAGACCCTCTTCTGATTAAAATTATAATGGGGTAAAAAAGAGGAATTCATGATAGAACAAAAGTTTGTGTAATAAAATATATTTTTGAACCCTGTCATTTCAAATTTGTGTAAAAAAAAATATTTGGGTGTATTGTATTTCCGACCTTTGGTTATCTGCCTTAGATATTTCTTATATATAAAGTACTAAACTTTGACTTCAGTATGCTATTATTTTTTCCAGGAAATAGTTAAAATTTCTTTAAGTTTAAGTGATAGCATTAGAAGCTGTCAAAGATGTGCATGGCGTGATTTCAAAATCATGCCAAAAACGATATTAGCGTACTGATATAATTTATTCTTTTTCCAGAAACTCTAAATTAAATTTTTATATAATTTTTTATTAGCAGGTTAATTTTTTTTTCAGTCCACCATTTACCTCACATCTCAGAGAGACCATTACCATCACATGAGAAATCGTGCTATACCTGTTTGAATAAAATATTATTTTTCTAAACTTGGTTATGGATTTTTCTGCCAAATAGTTGTTAAAATTTCTTAGAGTTAGGGATGTAACATATTAGACTTAATAAAAAAGATCTATTTGGTGGGATTTATAAATTTCATTTGATGATACCCTGAAATACAAATGGCTAAATTAAGATTTTCTTACATATATTTTGTGTTTGTTTGGAACTGTTTACGATTTTTTTCATCAAAATATTGAACCTTATTTTGTTTTTGATAGTTTTTTAAACTTTCAGTTTGTTATAACTAGATGTATACAGCCACGCGTTGCTGTGACTCAGTCTGGTTGAAAAGAGAAATCACGCATTTCTAATATATTTAACCATTTGCACTTAAGGTATGTTTTTTTTTATAAAAAAGAAACGAGCTTTGTACACTGCCATATGTTCCTGTGGCCCAGTCTGGTTAAAAAAAAAGGAATCAGGAGCCTCAAAGGAAAATCCTCAATGTGCATTAAACTGTCTTTTTTTCAGTGAAGAAGCTCTTGCAGTTAAGAAACAACAGACCTATTTGTCCCGGTATTAATTCCACAGTTGGCATTAAATTCATCCTTACCATCACCGAATATTCTAGAACACACAACAAATAATTGACCATGTGAGGAGCAATCCATGTCTAGACCAAAGCTGCTCAATTTTAATGGTAGACCCTGAACATTGTTGGTAATGATAGCAAATGCCATTCACACACACACACAAATGCAGAATTTCAAAAACCTTCCATTTTCATCAAGCCTTTGTGGTAGATTTCTGCTGTGAAATCCATGTTCATATTTAAATTTCCCTTGCATATTCAACAAAAAATATCTGCAGATATGTGATTTATATTACTATTTCAACTCTGTTGGAGATGAAGAAAAGCAAGCAGCCAATTTCTTGCAAACAATGCACAAATTTATTTATTTCTAAAGTGTAACTCGTGTCATTAATTATATGGTTAATTATAGGTGACATTTTGAACACAGGCCGTCACCTTAATTATTTTGTACAACACTGCTTTTTTTTGGTATAGAGCTTCGTCTTTTATTGCAATGTTTATTTCATGTAAGTATATGTTATATATATTTCTTTCTTTTTCTTATAATTTTTTATATCTGCTTTCGTTATTTCGCAGTGCAATTTACGGAAATTGAGCTCTGTCAATTAATGTTCATTTTACTAAAATTATATAGTGGGATTGACCAATTTGGAGTGATTTGTTTGAATCGAATGAAATATTCTTTTTCTCCTTACATTGGAATTAGGCTGTGTTGGATGATTTATGTTTGAAGTTATAAATTTTGTCTACAATTTTATTTTTATTTTTCCCAACTTTTTATCCCTGTTTCTGCCTTTTTTAGAAAAAAAAAACTTTTGCAATTTTCTACCTTTTCGTTTTACCCTTTCCTTTTTTTAAGTGCAGTCAATTAGCTTCAGTACATAAAAATAATGCGTTGAAAAACTCCAAGTCATTATACTCGCCTAGCAAAAGCAATGTAAGGAGTAATTGTCCATGAAACTATAGAAGAACAAGCATCAGCGAAGGAGCAAACGAGATAAAGAATGGTTCAAATACTCGCCGATTAGCAGCAGAACATTTTGGAACATCATATCAGCTCTGTTCTGAACAAAAAGGAACACAGTAAGCTACCTGTGACTGAAAAATGTCAACGAGAAACAGCATCAAACATGACTTTGGGCAAAGCAACAACATGAGTACAATCATCTAGGATTTGGTACAACCCAGCTGATGATTATAGTTTTTGCCAGGATATTTTCATCGGCACAATAACTGAAAGGTGTCCTAATTGCAAGGTTCTGAAATTTAATGGAGAAACAAAAGGGATGTGCTGTACCTCTAGAAAAATTAAAGTGCCTCAACTTGAAGAATGACCAGAGACATTAAAAACTTTGTTGCCAGATATACTGTGGAATCAAAGGCTTTCCACTCTAACATCAGAAAATACAATTTAAGTTTCCAATAAACATCGTTTGGAGTAGAAATTGTAACAAATCGTGCTAGCTTTCAAACTGAAAGGTTACATTTATCATAAAGTTGGCTCCCTGCTTCTTTTCGCAGAGAGTCAACATAAATTCCTACAAATGTACTTTAATTGTTAAGGATGAACTGAATGGATTATGTGGAATTTCTACTAGCATGAAAAGGTCCATGTTTTCTAAATTGTAAAAGTTACTTCACCGATAAAAACCAATTTAATGCGTTCAAGTCTCCATTATGGAGACAACATAAACCATTTCAGGTTCATAAGATAAGGACAAAAACAAACTCAAATAAATCATGTATTCCATTAAAAACTGAAATCTATTTAGAAAAGTTTTGTTTATGCATATTTATAGATAAGTTTTACAAAAAGAATCATGCTTTAAGTGCAAATGCAAAGAATCGAACTTAAGTGCGAATGGTTTAAAAGATTAGAAATGTGTGCTTTCTCATTCTTTTTAACCGTATTGAGCCACAGCAACACGTGGCAGGGTACAGCTAGTTTTATAATAAATATTACTTATTAGTTTAAGATATATTTATAAAATTTAATATGATTATTCATATAATTACAGTAATTTTTTACTTTATAAAATTGAAAACAATTACATAAAAATATTTAATATTCAATAACCTTTTATAAATAAATTGATTTAATTTAATGAAATAATTAAATGAATTGAAGAAAAAAGATGATTGCGTGTAATCGAACCCTGACCGCGCGCATAGTAAGCAAACGATTTTCGAACCAAGCTACAGATTCGTTGGATGAGATTGAAATTTAACTGTATAAAATCTAAGCATGAATTGTGAAGCCTAATTTCTCCGAATTGTGTGGTCATTCGGCGGAATTACATTAATGCAGTGTTTCTCAAAATGTGGGGCGCGCCCCCTTGGGGGGCGCGAGCATATCCAAAATTTAAAGATTTAAAAAATAACCGGAAAGAAGTAAAACAAAATACTTTCTTTCATAATAAAAAATACACAAGAACACTGATATAATGTATGTTTATCATCTGGCGTTTTTCCTTCATCAAATAGCTATATTTGATCCCAAAAGCAAATTAAAGAACACAAAAAAAAAAACATTTTGTTTAATTTGGTGTATTTCCTCAATGAGAGATTTTTTTTTATTACGTTTTAACATAAAATATTACTTGTTAAAAGAAAAACGAAATCCAGACCCTGAGAAAAATTCTAAGAAGATAAACAATTCATCACTGTAATTATTATTGAAATACTGTACATTAGTTGTAGAAAGAAAAGGAAGACATGATTACCTTTTCAGCCAGGCAGCATAATACATTTGCTGATCATTTGATTGACCTTCAAACTTACTGGTATGGTTAGTTCTACATTAGTTCTAAAGAATGACAAAATATGACAGCTTTGCCAGCAAATAACATTTCTGTAATATTAGTGAAAAGTGTCTCTGATTTGCGTCCTTTATTATGATCTTGCACTTTTGAATCATTTTAGTTCAGTTTTATTGGATTTTTTCTCGAATCATGAAAGAAAAATTAAATAGTCCTTGAAAGCCGGTAAGTATACTTTCTCTTAATTAAATTATTCACTGGAATTCCGATTTGTATCGTGTACAGTAAAAATAATTAGAAAAAAAAAAGATTGGGGGGACTGAGTCCCCCCGCACTACCATTAGAGTTAGCATCGAGTGTGCGCTTGCTCCCGGGTTAAAACATTTTGAAGTATTTCTACTTTAAATATTAAAAAGTAACACAATTATTATTCATCAGAATTTTATATTCTTTTTCATTATTTAACATTAATTCTAAATGCTAATTGTGTGAGGTTTAAAATTACAGTTTTTTTAAACAGTTATTTTCAATTATAGCATTTATCTATAAAAAACATGTTACATTTTTGAATACAATGTCGTGCACGCAGTTTTACTCTCCTTACAGTTCAGCTATTATGTCAAGAATAATGTTTTATTTTTTAAAAAAAATGAACTCGTGTGAATAGCCGGTGTTTCAGACAGTATACGTTTAATGTATCAGTACTGAAGAATTTATTTTACAAAAAATTTCTTAATACTAAATTAAGAACAAGTTTAATAATTATTAGTGACTTCCATGGGCTTGCTTTGTAGAGCAAAGTTTTTCAAAGGAAGGTTTAATATCAGAAATTGACACTCAGAGTTATTTTTCAATATTTAGCTGAGATCTATATTTTGTCTTCAAAGCAGCCACCGCAGAAAATCCGGTTTAACAAAGATAGGATGTTGAAAATGGTAATAGTATACGAAGTGCTTTTGCTTTCAGTGCAGAAAATTCATCATCCACCTCTACCCAAAATTCAAAGAGCGAGTTATTACAAAATTGCCTTTTAATTTTTCACTGCATCTGAAATCTATGAAGATTTCTTCTTGGGAAGTTGAGAGCCCGTCTGAAGTATTTTGGAATATATCCCTAATCCACTTGTAAGTTGCTACCAAGTTGTCCTCATCAAGAAAATACTTTTAAAAATTCTTTGCCAACATGGCTAAATGATTTTACATGATTTCAAAAACAACTTCCACATGTTGTTCTTCAGATTTGTAAGTTTTAACACATAACGAGCTGGGGCTTGTTTCCCATCATTTACTTCAGTAGTGGTAAATCCAAAATTTATGTATTTTTGAGAATATTTCCTTGATTTAATTTTCGGAACCATGCTCGTCTGTGTACTTGTTAATCCTTTATTATCGTCGAATGTTTGCTTACGACTTAAAAATATACGTATGATTTTGTTTCAACCAACTGCCGCAAATACTTAATTACCGTGAATTAAAATTAACGTGCAAATTAAAAAATGTACATTCAAGCTAGATTCGGTAGCTATAGGAGTATCGAGTGACCAAAAGCTGACTGGAATTGTACGAGGAAAAGCATTTTTACATGTTTTTCGCAGACGTCCGATTGGTTACCCAGACTCACTCAAACTTACCCGATAATGCCAGATGTGATGGATATGATAGAGAGCAACATAGACTAGACTATTTTTCTAATGATATTTGTACTTTGAGAAATGGATGCTGAAGGAAATAAATGTTAATTAAATATATCATTTTGCGATCTGTTCCAATTTAAAAATTTGAGAAAAGAAAATAACATAATAATAAGTAAGTAATATATATTTTAAGTAATTTTCTTAAAATATATATTACTTAAAAGTAACATATTCAAAATTTAATACTTATACAGTTTATAATTGAGATCGCATTGTAGCTTTAGCGTCAAAGTGAATTTTTATTGCAGTATATACATTATTGTTGTACAAGGGGGGCGCGACAAAAATTATGATTGAAAATTGGGTCGCCAGTACTGAAAGATTAAGAAACACTGCATTAATGTACTCTAAAGCATTAGAATCCTTGAAAGGGTCCTTTTGCCACGTTCACCCAAAAAATAATTTCCCTAATTTCTTGGAACTGTCGTGGTTATAGATCACATATAGATGACGTAAAGGCCATTATACATAAGTATCATCCAGTATGTGTAGCGTTTCAAGAGACATTCTTGAAGTCTTGTCACACGGCAAAGATACGTCGATATGGTTGTGTTCGGAAAGACACGGAGGGATCCTCTGTATCTGGAGGCGTATGTATTTTTACATCCCTCAATGTTCTTTCTAGTGCTATCCCACTCCGTACCTCTTTGCAGGCTGTAGCCGTGTGAATTCACTCCACGAGCCTTTTCACAGTATCTTGTGTTTACTTGCCACCTAATGCTGTTATCCGCCAACAAGACTAAAACGACCTGGTTGATCAATGGTCAGCACCTTTTGTCTTACTTGGTGACTTCAATGGACATAACACTCTGTGGGGTAGTGTAAAGACGAACCCTCGTGGCTGACAGATCGAACAGGTATTTTTTTATCACTGTCTCTGTCTGCTCAATCACGAGGAACCAACGTACTTTCACGAACCCACACGATCCTTTCATCCATTAGATTTGGCCAACTGCTCACCCTCATTCTTACCTATATTGAATTGTTATGTTGAGAAGGACCTATATAATAGCGACCACTTCCCTATTGTCCTTTCCCTCGATTGTGATGCAAGTGAGAAAACCTTCCCACCTACGGATTCTTATAATCGTGCAGACTGGAATTTTTTCACCCTGTTAGCTGTGATATCTGATGCAATGCTCAAAGCCGAAAGTGTTGATATTGCTATACAAGAAGTCACCAATGTTTTAATTGCGGCTGCTGATGTGTCAATACCAAAGAATTCGAGTCATTCATTTCAATGTTACAAACCTTGGTGGAATGCTGATTGGCAGACAGCGTATAAGAACCAGCGGAAGTTATGGGGAATCTTTCGCAGATATCCCACTACGGAGAATCTTTTGGCGTTCAAAAAGGCAAAAGCTAATGCTCGTAGAGTAAGGCGTCATATTGAGAGAGTGAATCAGATTCGTCAGAGGGAATCCTGGATTCGATATGTGTCTTCACTCTCTTCGTCAACGTCAAGTAAACAACTATGGAGGAAAGTCAAGGCAGCAAACGGTTCATATCGGGAATTTTCCTTCCCCATTTTACAAACATCCGACTCTGTCTTTTCTTCCCCAGATGAAATTGCTAATGTTCTGGGTGAAAACTTTTCAGAATATATCTAGAACAGCCTCTTACAATTCTCGTTTTCTCGAGATTAAGAGGCGTGCAGAAAGTACCCCGATAAACTTTTACACTCGTTCCTTTTTTCCATATAATTGTAACTTCACGATGACTGAGTTAAAAAAAGGCACTCGTACACAAGCGCACAATACAAGCCCTGGATCGGATGGAATCACTTTCATGATGCTCCATAATCTTAATTCTGACTCTATAACGAACATTCTTTTTTTTTGTTCAACAGAGTTTGGAAGGACCATTACTATCCCTCCAGCTGGAGAAAGTCCATTGTGATTCAAATCCTTAATCCGGGCAAGGTGACAACAGATCCTCTGAGTTGCTGTCCCATTGCTCTCATGAGCTGCTTCTGCAAGACCTTTGAACGTATGGTTAATACTCGTTTAGTGTAAGTTTTAGAGAAAGAAAAGTGCATTTCTCCTCTGCAGAGTGGATTCCGTAAGGGCCCATCCACTCTCGATAACATTGTACACTTGAAATCCTAAATCCGAGATGCATTTGTTAGGAGAAACCATTTAGTTTCTCTTTTCTTTGACATAGAGAAATCATACGACCGAACTTGGCGTTATGGGATTCTCCGTAATTTGTGTGATTTTGGCTTAAGGGGAAAGCTTCCCATTTTTATTTTCACTTTTTAGCTCTTCCATAGTTTCATGTACGCATTGGTCATTCATCATCTCATAAATTTATACAAGATCAAGGTGTCCCTCAGGGTAGCGTTTTGAGTGTTACACATTTTATTATTCATATGAGTGGCATACTTCATCACCTCCCACCTTCACTGCGAGGAATGATTTACGTTTATGATCTGCAAATCTCTTGTCAAGGTTCAGATATGCGATTGATTGAGCGACAGCTGCAAACAACTGTCAATTGATTAGTTAAGTGGTGTGATCAGAATGGTCACACGATCTCTCCTTCCAAGAGCAGCTGTGTCCATTTTTCCAGAAAGCATAACCTACATCCAGATCCTCTTATTAATATACGAAATATACAAATACCCGTAGTCAGTGAGGTGCGCTTCCTCGGAGTAATATATTTAACTGTAAATTGACTTTCCTTCCGCATGTCCTTTTCTTGTGGAAGAAGTGTAAACGATCCCTCAACATCTTAAAAATTCTGTCAAACGCCTTATGGGGAGCCGATAGAGTCTCGTTACTCCGAGTATATCAAGCACTAATCCTTTCACGTTTGGACTATAGTTGTGTAGTGTATGGTTCTGCTCGTGCATCTGTCTTATGACGATTGGACACAGTACATCACTCTGCTCTGAGAATCTGCTCTCTCTGGTGCCTTCAGAACTTCACCTGTTACCAGCTTGTATGTGGTATGCCATCAACCACCATTAGAACTAAGGCGGAGGCAGTTAAGTGCCAATTACTTTATTCGTGCCATGTCTGTTCCTTCTCATCCATTAAAACCCTTTTCCCTTGCGGAAGAGCAAAGGCCCCCTTTTCGGAAAGAGCAAAGGCTCTTCTAAATGACGCCCACTTAATTAACACAAATATCCAGGAAAATAATATACTTGCTTTTCCACCCTGGGACATCCAAATTTTTAAATATAATAACCCTTTTTCAGGCTATGACAAAGCAGGCACTGCGGATGTTATTTATCATTAGCTCTTTTCTTTCCATCGCAGTAAGTTTTCTAAGTAGACACCAGTCTACATGGACGGATCAAAGACTGCAGGGCATGTTGGGTGTGGTGTTGTTTTTAACAATACCATTCTAGGTTTTACCTTACATAATTCTATGTCTGTCTTTAGTGCTGAATTAACTGCAATTCTCTTGTCGCAGTTCAACATATATTAATTTCCAACCACCGTCATTTTTGTGTGTTCACTGACAGCATGAGTGTTCTAGAATCCTTACACTTTTTAACAGAACGTAGACACCTCACTGTGATGGAAATTCTTATACTTCTGCGAAAATTAGAGAGAAAGGGTTGTGATATAATTTTTTCTTGGGTACCTGAACACGTGGGTATACTTGGTAATGAACAGGCTGATAACGCTGCGCGATACATGTCTGATCACATGCAGCAGCCTGTCTGTTACCAGGATTTAAAAACTTCCATACAGCACTATATCCATCATATATGGCAAGAGACTTGGGATCAACAGATCATCAATAAAATACATATTCATCCTTCCACTTCTCATTGGGCAGCAGTACCAGTACGAAGACATGACGTCCGCTTGACTCGACTTCGTATCGGACACACCTGTCTAACACATAGACATTTGCTGCTAGGAGAGATTCCCCCAGTATGCGAGTTTTGTCAATTTGAACTTTCCATTTTACATATTTTAATAGAATGACCAAAAAAATCATCTAAAAGAAACACCTTTTTTAAAACCAATCATTCAACTTTGACTGATTTTGTTGGGGAAACTCCCCATCCAAACCTTTTTTCATTTTTACGTTCGATTGATGTATTACATGGAATATAATTTTCTTCAGGATTTTATTGTACCATTAGATTTTTAAAGAAATAAGTATAGAATTTTACATTTATGCACTTTTAAAAACTTTGCTCAATTTTATATTTTTCTTATGACATTTTAAAATACATTTTTATATTTATATATATTTTATTGTGTACATATATATTTTAAAAAATTTTATATACTAATGAATGTGTGGCGCGGTATAGCCAAACTTGGCTCTTGCGCCAAAAAAATCCACAATCAGTCAATCTATAGCTGAACAATAATTACACCAAGCCTCGATCCCGAATGAGTTTCCTTAGTCGTGCCCTCTTCTTGTGAGTAGAATAAAAAGGTTATAGTAGATTCTGGACCCAAATGCAAATTCAAAGCTTGGGTATCACTAAATTGTAGCGCTTAACAAAAGTAAGAAAAGAATAGAAAAAAAATAAGAGTGTTTACAATTTACTATATCTTTAGTGACACTAGAGTTATATATGAATTAAAAAAATAATAATACGTAATTTCATCTAATATTTTACATATATATAATAAGGATATAATTAATACCTCCGAAAAATTATAAATTTATAAAAATAAACTATTATTATTATAAGGAATTTTTATTCTCACTATTTAGAATTTTTTATTCAAATAATTATTCTTAAAATTAATTGGGTATTTCTTAATTACGCAATATTTAGCAAAATGTTTATAGCTTTTTATTTTTTCGGATTTTTTTGAAACTAGAAATTTATACTGCTTTGTATTTAATTAATAATATTTCTGAATATAGAAACATGTACATTACTCAAAATATTTATACATGTATATTATACTTACAAATTTTACAGTTTTTTTTTAAATAAAAAAAATTAAATGCCGCAACTTAAAAGTAAAAGATTTCCAGGGGTTTTTTTTAGTACGAAATATCAATACCTTATAATAAATTAGCAGAAATTGTTTTTAATTATTAAGTTCAAGAAATATTTATAACCATTTTCATTGTTAATGACATCCAATTTCAACTCAAGATATGAAATGAAAAGAGATACTCTAATTGTTTGCATTACCTAATATTTTTGGGCAAGATAATTGGCATTAAAATAAAATATGTATTACCCTTTCTTTAATTTTATCTGAAGATTCGAGATTAAAATGTTACAGAATAAAAAAAGAAAAACGGTATGGCTCCCTCATTATGACATGCTGACATGGACGGAGAAAGGCGCTGTATTTCAGAAATTAAATCTGAAAACATTATTATTTACTTTAATTAGTTGTTTTTCGCAAAATATTGAGGCCAGGAACGATTTGATCTGAATGTACCTGGAATTTAATCTCCTTTTAATTAATAACATATAAAAGATTAAATATTTCTAGTTTAGATAACCTTCATTATTTTCTACCAAAATTTTTTTATTCGTTCTCACTATATTCTAGAAAGCTTACAAGTGTAAAATCTTTATTTTTTAATTCGTGGATTTTTCTTCATTATATCATTGTTGTATCTAACAAAAATTTAAATTCTGCTAATAACATTTCGATGAAATTCTTAACGACCAAAATTTTTAAGAAAACCATCCACGTTCATTTATTTATTACTGTTTGAAAATCAAATTGAAATATAAATTTCCTGTTTTTATATGTTATTCTTATTCATTCATACGTTATTCGGTAACAATTAGAAACGATTTTTTCAGCTAATGGAAAATTAATTAGAGTTTTCTGGAATTGTTTAACCAGCGTTTATTTTTAATGTATTAAAGTTTTAGAAGTTAGGCATCGCTGCTGATATAAGAGCTGGTAGACATGAAATTGAATGAAAAATTAAGGATTACACTTTAAAGTATATATTGCAATAAAAAAATTGTTTTCTCAAAATAAACCTGAAATTTTCAGCTTCATTTTTAAACATTTCAGAAATTGATTTCCACATTTGAAAGATATCAGCATCTTGCAAGATTTCTGAACTGTATATTTTAAGAAATATTCTTAGCAATATTTTCTTGTTTCCTTTCTAACTTGTTTTCAAGCAATATTTATTTTCATTGTTTCAAATTGTCATTAAGCTACTAAAAAAACAAGCTCTTCTCAATAAAATACAATTTGATGAAGATGAAACTTTTTGAATCTATATTTGACCCAAGTGTTAAAAATAAATCTTGACAAAATTATTAAAAAAAAATAGCATGGCATAATTATTTTTTTTTACTAAACGTTATGTTCCTAAGAATATCGCATCTATGGATTCCACACACGAAAGATTTCAAACTTTTTTTTAATCCAATCACGTTATTCCTTAATTTTTTTAATTCATTTTTTTAATATGATGGAAACATTATCAGCACACGATTTTGATGTATTTCAGACAAAGATCAGAAAATTTCTTTAAAAATAACAATAAAAGATTGCTTAAAGCAGCATTTAAAATTAAGGGTAAGGATAGCGTAACAGTTAAGGATTGTTAGTGACTAGTTGAATTTTCCGATAAGCTATAACTGAGTCTTGCATTCAGTAAAAAATTACCACAGAATAAAGAGCGTTACAAATTAATGTGTCATCATCTGACATTTATTCAGAATTAGGAAGTCAGTGACTATTTAGACTTTTATTTCGTTCTAGTGCGACATTAACGCAAAAATAAAATTGCATAATCAAACTTAAATTTTCTAATTATTCAATATTTTAAAACAGAATAAAAAATATGCACCAGTGTTTGCGAGTAGCAATCTCTCAGTCGTATGCCCCAATCAGTATAACCTACACCTGACTGGATTCCTTTCAGTACTTCTGTGCACGTCACGAACCTTGGTGACGCAGTTCATTTGATTGACTCTTTAAATTAGGCTGATATGCTCGTATGCACATCGCATCAATGGCGATAATACGCTACAAAAAGACGTATCTTTCATTTCGGTTTATCTGCAGGTGGAGGTAGTCAATGCACACGGGTGCCATTTCTGTCTTTCGGTGAATTGATGTAGAACACCGAGGACAGCAATTTTCTTCATGTTGAGCAATTTCTTCAATATGTGCCACACATTTTGATACCCGAGACCAACATCTAAGAACAACTCTCAAACGGTTCATCAAAGGTCTATGGAAAGGAAACCGCTTGTTGCAAATCCGTCGTGTCATACCGACTCCCAGCGAAATGCTTTAGCGCATCATGCAACCATCCTATACAGTAATGCATTTTTGCCACTGGCTTCCAGTAATTATCGATAACATTCTGTTGTATTTTTGTCACCAGAAACTTAGATTTTAAGCCACCGCAACCGCTGATCACTTTTTGAAAACAGGCTTCAAAGTGGTGGAAATAAAACTCTGCACTTAAGCGCCGCACAACGACCATTTTAACTAGATAGAGTGTTTTTTGCATTCTATATACTTCGACTACAACGCCATCTCACCACTCCTGTTAAAAATCGTTCTTGGTTTTTAGTACATTTTAAATAAAAAACTAGGAAGGCTATTTAAATACAATAAAAATTGATCTTACTTCTCTGATGTTTCCGAGGGGGGGGGCATCAGATTTGTGTATCCAAATTAATACATTTTTAAACTTCATTTTAACATAAGACATAACACTGACTAATAAAGGAAAACAGAGATCATTTGCAATTGAACACAAAAAGCATTTTTTGCTTACATAGAATGCAACTAGCGTCCTGTGGTGGGAAACATTCGCATTCGCGGTTTGATATCAGAGTTTTTAACAATTCTGGTATCCTATCTGGCTCACCACAACGTAAGAAATAGATTCCTGTATTACGTGAAGGATAAAAGGAAATTCTAGAAAAAAGGGGATATAAAAAAAACAGCAATGGTAAATTGAAAAGCTATCCATCTGACAAGAAAACGCAAAACACTTACGGATTCAGATGAGAGTAAACAAAATAACAGATGAGAGAATTCGAAATTCAAAAATAGTATCATTTTTATTTAAATGCTGATATTTATAAAAACGTGTTGTGTGTGTTTCTGTTACCATAAATAATTGGATATTCTCTATTCAGTTAATCATTGTAAAAAAACAAGATATAAAATCTGGTAAAAGATTTTAAATCGGTGACTTTTTCAAAACTCCAGGTGTTTGATGGTTCCAGGTTATGTGATTCGGTTTTTATTATTTTTAATATGTTTATGTCTTTTAAGTAAACCTGTGTGATTTGCTCTAAAAACTGTTGGAATACATTGTGCAGAATATATTTTTACGTAAATATTCATTAAGAAACAAAATTGTCATCCAGAAATTTCAAAAAAGAAAAACAATAAAAAAAGAAGTGATAAAATATTTCGTTTCTGATAGTGGCAACGATAATTTATGTTTAGGTGTATTTTTGTTCAATCGAGGGTTGTATGTTAAATTGTCATCCGTTTTCTATTGCTATTATATGTGTCACGTGATTTTGTTGTTAATATTGTGATGGAAGAAAAAATTAACATTTCGTCTGGAATTGGCTAAATTCATGTGACGTCATAGTTACATGATAACTTACTACATATTTCCAGCCATTCAATTCTAGGACCTCGCTGTTGCCAACTTTAGATTTCTTCAGAAGCTTTCTTTTGAGGCTACAAGTACCTTTGTCCAAAAAAGGTTTTTGTAGACCGCAAAAGTATAACTTGCTTATGTCTTATATTTAGATCATATTATTTAATTAATTATGGAAGTAAAATGTCAGTTTGACCAGCCATTATTTTACAATTTAAAAAAATTAAGAAGTTTAATTTTTTAAAACTTTTATCAAATGCTTAATTTTTAAAATTTTTAGTCATTTTAAATAATTAATATTTTTTTAGATTATCGCAAATAACAATTAGTACGGATATGAAAATCTAATTTCTTCGAAGATTTTTAATACTTATTTTTCTACCTAAACCTAGAAAAAACACGAAAAGTTTCGAAACAGTATTTTTAGCATTTTTTTAAAAATAATAACTAGATCTCTGTTTCTGAGATCTATATATATATATATATATATATATATATATATATATATATATATATATATATATAAACCCATACTAACTTATATAGAACATACGTTTAGGAGTATATACAGAAAATTTAAGAATCTATCTTGAGCAGAAAAAACTCTTACGGCTGTCATCAGTAAAAGTACGAGAGTTTGAACTAAAAGGGAAGCACATTTTCAGACAGAAAAATGCCTCAATTTCCAAGTAAATTTGCAATATTATAACTCATACCCCTGTTAACACAGTATAGTGTCTCTAAAAACTTCCAAATATTCCATGAATACTTTCTTTTTTGTTTTAATACGTGAAGGCATATATATATATATATCATGTTTTGGAGAAAATCTTGGATTGACAGGAAAAATGCAACGGGCAGCCGTTTGCCCTATTATATTTTATTTCAATATTCAGTAAAGAAGTCTACACTCTCTCCAAGCCACGACAAAAACGAGAGCTCTTTCAGCATTGATCAGCAGCGAGTGAGTCCTTAGAACACGTGTCTTCTTTAAGTCCGGCGAAAGTAGAAGTCAAAGTTCCTTTGCAGGAGGTGGGTTGAGTTGCCCTGGTAGGAAGTTTACCCCAACTGACACTTGTGGGACTGGGAATTCATCACAATTTCCCCACTCCGCATGGCTTGTACAGCAACAGGGACAGGATCACTGACGACTCAACGATGACTGAAAACTTAGGTATATTGTTTTTTAAAACTTTTATGAATTACTTTGATAATCGTCATGGCATAATATGTACACAAATACTCAAAATATTTCCGATTAAGTGGTTACAACCGAAAACAACAATATCACAATCACTTATTATTACAATATATTGTTGATATTTACAAAGCATGATAACATATTTCAAAATAATACAAATATATACTAATGAAGGAGTTCAACAAATATAAAAATTCTTCATGGAATACACTGAAAAGTAGATATTTACAAAAATATAGATACGTAACACAATTTGTCTCAACTGGAAATAAGGTACATTTTCACAATTGTAAGTAACTTGTTTAAGACATAAGTATAGAATAGCAGATGACTTAACTTTATGACAAACTTAATTTCAAAATTTTTATGAGTTTGAGTATATTTTTGATACTTATGTATTATACTTTCGACCAATTTCGTCGCATTAAAAAGACAGCTTAAAATGCTGTTATAAAAACCAACGGTGGAAACGGTTCTTCCACATCTTCGAACACAGTAATAATAAGTATAACTGAATTTTTTTGTTTGGCGATGTACTACGTAAGACCTTTTTTTAAATACTTTTTTGTTTCTTTTTTCTCATGGTGCTTTAAATTACGGATTCGTTGATTTCGCTTTTTGCAGAAACATGTAACTTTTCTCATTGGAGTCTGTATTTATTAAAGGGTGTTTTTTTTAGAGGTATAGAACCTAAAATTGCAATAAAACAACGATGTATTATTCAATTGACATGAATTTTTTTATTCGAAAGATAGTCTTATGGCATTACATTTTAAATATGATTTCTGGCATAGGACTGCCACGGCTGGCTCGGATGTAGTCCAATCTGGACGTCGAATTTTCGATGACTTTTTCCAACAATTGTGGCCGTATATCGGCAATAACAAGGCGAAAATGGTCAAGCGTTTGTGGCGTATCAGCATAGACCAATGAATTTACATAGCCCCACAGAAAATAGTCTAGCAGTGTTAAATCACAAGATCTTGGAGGCCAATTTCACAGGTCCAATACGTGAAATTAGGCGGTCACCAAACGTGTCTTTCAATAAATCGATTGTGGCACGAGCTGTGTGACATGTTGCGCAATCTTGTTGGAACCACAGCTCCTGGACATCATGATTGTTCAATTCAGGAATGAAAAAGTTAGTAATCATGGCTCTATACCGATCACCATTGACTGTAACGTTGTGGCCTTCATCGTTTTTGAAGAAGTACGGACCAATGATTCCACCAGCCCATAAAGCGCACCAAACAGTCAGTTTTCTGTATGTAACGGTGTTTCGACATACACTTGTGGATTAGTTTCAATCCAAATGCGGGAGTTTTGTTTGTTGACGTAACCATTCAACCAGAAGTGCGCTTCATCGCTAAACAAAATTCGCTTATGAAAATCGGGAACAACGGCAATCTCGTTTTGGGCCCATTCGACGAATTTACGCCTTGCTTGATCATATTTAAAATGTAATGCCACAAGATTATCTTTCGAATAAAAGAAAATTCATGTCAATCGAATAATACATCGTTGTTTTATTGCAATTTAAAGTTCTATACCTCTAAAAAACCTATATAAAATGAAGTATAATACACAATTACAACATTTAGTATAATTTTACTTTCAATAATTTTTATGGTTAAATGAAAAGATTCATTTTGATAAATTTTTTTTCAATTCATGAAACGTTATTAATATACTTTCCTCATTTGAGTGAACAAGTGAAAGGAGGATTTAAAGACCAGTTTTTAAAAAAAATTAAATACTTTGTTCTGTTATATTTTCATTTTACATTATGAAAGTCATTATTCAAAGACATTAACAGAATACAATACAACTATTAAACTACATTTTCGTGCTTTTTGAAATACATCGGAGATCTGGTTTGCAAAACATTTAATTTAGCTATCTTGTCTTAATGCTACTATCTCATGTCATTTGTTGTTATGTTGCGAAAAAATTCAGATTCGTCACTGTGCCACTAAGTTCGTTGTTTCATACGATTAATTTAGTTCAGTAAAAACTTCCTATCCAATAACAAAGCAATAATAAATAAATATATATGACGAAGTGCCCCTGATTGGATTAAGCGACAGTCGCTTGCATCAAAGCATTAGATGACACAGGGCCGTTTTTAACCCCACCGGGATCCAGGCATTTCAAATTGTTGCATCTCCTCACACTATTTCCAGAGCACCCCCTTTCCCCTCCTTCAGCTCTTAGCTTGACAGTTTTCGTTTGGGAGGGATTTTCTCTCAACTCTCCTACTCTTTTCCATTTCTTTGTCTTCTTAAAGGGGATTCCTTCCATTATTCATCATATATGGATCCACTGTGTGTATCCCGGAACGGCAACCTTAAAGAAAGAGAGTGACATGATTCGGACATTCGTGTTCATTTCTTATATTGCGGTATCACGGAGAAACCCCTCCCCTCCATCCGTTTGTAAATAAGTATAGTAAATTAATAAAATTGTATGAGATTACAGTATAGAGTATACATTATTGTATGGACTTATTAATTATCAACTTTTTAAGCTTATTTACAGCATTCAACTCTTGTTAATTACACTCATGTCTATAAATTAAGGATAATTCAGAATCACACAGAAATTGAACTCTAAAATAAAAATTTCCCCTTTAGAATTATCACACACATCTTGAAGAATATGCAAATTACAGGAAACCACCAGATGGCACTGAGAGTACGTCACAATGACTAGAGTGTAAGAGAGGGGTATATAAGGAATGGTGGCAAAGAAGTAAAATTGTTCACAAGGGCTTTAAAAGCCTTTAAGTGCAATAACCGCTAAGTTATGGCCAAAAGGAAGCATTTGGATGATTTTTTACATGATAGAATTATTGGACGACTGGAATGTGGACGTACCCAGCTGAAAGTATCCGAGGAACTTGGAATCACCCAGAGTGTCCTCTCCAGGTTTTGGCAACGATTCCAAGATGATAGTAATGTGAGTAGATGTTAGAGCAAATGTCACCCCCGAATTACATCGCCGAATGAGGAGCGGTAATTGGCAGTTACTGTCAAAAGAAAAAGACGGAGCACAACATCAGACCTGTCTCGTCAGCTCTCTTGAGCTACCGATACGAAAGTTTGAAAGCAGATCGTGTACAGACGCTTAGGGCACATTGGTCTATATGCTCGTAGGCCTGTCAGATGTGTTCCACTTACCGCAACTCACTGTCGCCTGCGATTAACTAGGAGTAGAGAGCATGCGTTGTGGGCACGATAACAGTGCAACAGTGGTCTTTGGTGATGTTTTCCGACGGGTCCAGGTTTAGTTTGCAGTCTGATTCTCACCGGGCTTAAAATATGGAGAGCGCCAGGCTGCCGTTACCACCAAGAGAACACCATTGAACGACACCGTTACGGTGATGCAGTATGGCTCGCGCGCGCGCGTTTGGGAAGGAATTATTCTTGGTTCCAGAACTGACCTGCATGTTCAGAATGTAACGATGACTGGTCACATCTATCGGGATGTCATTCTGGAACAACATGTACGTTTGTTTCGGGGTTCCATGGGTGCTGAATTTCTCTTTATGGATGACAACACCCGGCCTCACCGTACAAACATTGTAGACGAACGTCTTCAATCGGAAGATATCCACCTTATGGATTGGCCAGCATACTCACCGGACTTGAATCCTATATAGCATGTGTGGGATATGCTTTGCCGATGAATTGCAGCCGATCACCCCCCGCCACCTGTCTACCGGAACTTCGGAGAGCATTGCTTGATGAGTTGTTTAATATTTCCCAAGATCAGATTGATAATTTGATACTCAGCATGTCTAGTCGTTGTAAGGCTTGTATTTCATCGTCCGGGAGACATACTCCGTATTTACCATCATACTAACCATATTATACTGTTTTTTTGTAAATAGGTTCATTTTTGAAATTTGCTCCAGGGAGTAAAAATTGCAATTTTTATTAATTATGTCAAACATATAGCATCTTTTTTGTTATTTACCTTTTGTTTGATAAATAAACTTAACAAATTATTCAAATTTGTTTTGTTTCTGTCTCTATCTTTGACTGAACTTCATTACCCTTAATTTAAGGACATGAGTGTATCTTACTATCCTTTAATTTTAGACATCCTAAAAGTTGAGTCACGGTCATTGTACTAGTGCAACAACGGTTTTCTTCGAGCTTTCATCATTGCAAAATCATTAATGATATTATAATGAATCACCCTTAAAAAATTCCTGTGTGCGCCACTTATTCGATATAATGTAATTTTAATTTCATCAATATACCTCTTGAACTATCTGAAGTGTCGCAAACCTCAAGGTAAAAATATTTCAAGAAATAGTTATTTTAGAAACTTTTAAATTGACGTTAATGATTTTTTGTCAAATTTACAGTATGTTCTAAGTTTAAAATGGTTGTAAAATGGGATTAAGCGTACCTATCTAAAAACCTGTGGTTTACTACACTCAAAAGGGCTCGTAACATTAAAAATTTCATTGGATTTTATTAGATAGTCTTAGTAATATCCTATTTTTCGTGCACAGGTGCGAACATTTCATTCTTCAAAAAATTATGATTTAAAAAGTATTTTTATATGAACTAAATATTAGGAAAATAACTTAAAATTCTCCAGTTTTATATATTATTCCTTCTTCTTCCTCAATACTTATTTTTCTTTTTTTCTATTGGCCCTAACATCTAACACCTGAAAAAGATCTTTTGAATCTGGTCGGATATCTCAACTCAAATGCTTAGTATGTTGCCATTTCGCTTTAGAAAATATTTAAATTAATCTGAGCCGACCTTCTCTACAAAGAAGCCTGGGAGCAAGAAACCATTTAAAACCTTAAATGTTTTGTAAAGTTAAGAAAAGAAAATTACAAACACGAACTAGTAGTATTACTAAAGTATGAATATTTAGTTCGAGATTTGGGTTTTTTCTAATGCATTAATTGATTCATAAAAAATTACAATTGATTATGCATTTAAAAATGCATTTAAAAACATACCTGTTATTTATGCCCTAAGAGAGGATATCGTGAGCAAGTTTGTAATTTCTTTTCCCAAGTAAAAATGTGTTTAATCGTAATTGCTAATTTCCAAACAAAGAAAAAATAGACTGGACAAGGAGATTTAAAGTCAAACTTAGCTAAATTGGTGCTGAATATCTCAAAAATTCGTTACTAAAGCGTCATAAAAGCATTTGTTTTTGCTCTCTTATTCTGTATGTAACAAGTACTAAATTTTAATTAGAATTTTATAAACGTTTAAAATTAACATGCATTTTTTAAAGTTTTTTTTTTCGCACTACATATCTGTACAGATAGAGAAGTAAATGTTTTTAAAATAGCAGCGCGAGTTATCACAATATCCCTTTAAGACCCGAATTATTTTTATCTTCAAATGTTAAATTCTTCTTGTTATTAATACTATATGGACCCCAAGAATACTGGGAAAAATAATTAAAAGATAGCGCAATATTCCATGAAAAATAGTAAAATGTATCAGAAAATATTATTATTTAAAGAAAAGAAAATATATTTAAACCACACCATGCTAACTCCCACCTGAAAACCCAATTCTTTTGGGGGGGAGGGGTAAGAGATATGAATGCATATATATGTAGAGAGGATAAAAATGCCATGCACATCAACAAATTTCTGAAAAAGAAAAATTAAGTGCAAAAAACAGAGAGAGAAAGAAAAAAAAATGGACTCATACACGGCAACCCCCAAACAAATTTGGTATTAATTATATAACTATATATTTCCTTTTTATGCAAGCTGTCATCAAAATTATTGAAACATAAAAGAAAATTCGCATGGTAAGTATTTCCCTTTACAGCTGCAGTGAGGTAAGTAACGCCCATCCCCCGCACGATCGTGCGGGTAACGAAATCCCGAGTCCTACAAACAACATTAATAGAGTTTAACTAATATTTGTTTCTTTTTTACAATTATTTAAACATTAATACAAAAATTTGTATCTAAACAATTAGAATTATATTGATAATTAACTTTTGTGACAGATTAAAAAAGACGTGTTTTCGTTGTATTTGAAAACAAAGCTAGATTTGCCAGCTGAAAGTAAAACATGGACCACAATCATCGTTCTGTTGATAGAAAGTAACACTTTACACGTTCTGCAAACCGGCTCAATCGTTAGAAACGCGAATTATTACAGACGACTATACCAGAGGCAAAAACGTACATTTAACCCGCGCTATCGTTTGGGTTGGATCTTAAAGGGTTATACCAGCTGTCAAAAACACATATGAAGTACATGAATTTACAAAAATTCAATATTAAGTAAGCAAGAGTCTACACAAAATCGAGGCCGTGGTAGCCGAGTGGTTTAGGTACCGGATCGTGGCTTCCCTTGTCACGAATTCGAGCCTAGTACCACTAAAAACCCGCCGTGTAGGACAGTGATGCATGTTAAATCTGTCGGCAGCTGAAATGTCCTCCTGTTGGTGTGGTGTGGTAGTTAGGAGAGGGGGTGCCAGCTCAGGTGTCGTCCATGTCACTTGAACATGATGGTTCAAAATTACGTGGTCCGTCGTCAAAAACCCTCGTGCAGCTGAACAGTGCGACGATAATATTCAATCAATCTACACAGAATCGGAAAAAAAACACATGGCAAGTATTAGAGCCTCTGTTCTCTAATGTATGATGCTAACGTATGTTTTTATTTCATAACTCAATACAAATACACTGCTGGACAATTGCTAAGGACGGATCCCAAATTGCTATGTAGCATAACATTAAGCTAGACATGAAGCCTAGTAGGATAAAATATAGTTGCCACACTGTTCAGACATTAGAATAAAGAATATTTATTGTTCTGGAAAGTACAAAAGCTGTGAAACATCTGAAAGAAAAAATAATGTTCATTTGATCTGCGTACGGAGAAAAATGGAACAATGCATCTAAAAGTTAGCAGGCACCTTAAAGAAAGGTATCAGTACGGGATATGTTCACCGTGGGGTGTGATGCAACATTCCACACGTCGTACACCATACTTTGCACAACATTATCCAGCAGCTGTTGAGGGAATTTATCCCAATCCTCTGTGAGTGCATAGATGAGGGTGTTCTTGTTTGTCGGCGGATAGTTTCGACCAGCAACTTGCCTCCCCAAAGCATCCCACACATTTACAATGGATTTTAGATCTGGAGAACGCGCTGACCATACGAGACGTTGAATACCCTCGCTGTCTAGACAATCCTGAACAGCGAGTGTTCGATGACATGTTGCGTTGTCATCCATAAAAACAAATTTAACACCGACAGCACCACGGAAAAGACGAACATGAGGAAGTAGAACTTCGTCAATGTATCGTTGGCCCGTCATAGTCCCATTCGCAACCACATGTATGCGCATGCGGCCATTGATCATGATGCCGGCCCACACCATGATACTGCATGTCGGATATTGGTTCTTTTCCTGGATATTTTCTGGACGATAAGCAGTACCACTCTCGCGCCAGATCAGTTGGCGTCTACAATCCGATGACAGACTGAACCTACTCTCATCTGAGAATAGTACGCATGCCCAGTCCTGTTCAGTCCAATTGTGATGTTCACGACACCATTGCAAACGGGCAGTACGGTGCTGTTTGGTCAATGGGACACACACAACAGGTCTGCGTGAGTATAGTCCTCCTCCCCTCAAACGTCTGGCAACAGTTTTTTGGGAGATCTGCTTTCCTGAGGCAGCAAGAAACTGATTTGCCACCTGCTGAGCTGTGGTGTGCCTGTTCTTTTTTGCTGATAGGACGATATATCTGTCTTCTGCAGGTGACGTACTTCTAATACGACCTCCCCCGTGCCGTCTACTACACATTCCAGTAGTTTTAAATGACTTGCACAACCGTGAAACAACGCTGTGAGCGATGTCGAACTCCCTGGCAACATCTGTTATTTTTCGCTCTTCTTCGATCTTTCCAATAATTCAGCCACGCATAGAATCATCTATGTGATGTCGGGAACACATGCCAAAAATTTTAAGTTCGTCTATTAAATCTTTCCTGTAAAACTTTGACTTGAAACAACAACTGTCCACACGCGTCAAAACCTTTAAAGCTCTTAAGAACGCTATCACGTGATGAACAGACGTGGGAAAAAAAATTGCATATACTCATACTTCTTCTTACTAATATCTTGCACTTATTCTAATTTTCCACATTTTGCTTCCCTTCATTTTATGGTTGCTATGGATGATAGTGTTATCCGTCCTTAGCAATTGTCCAGCAGTGTATATACTAATTTAAAATGTACAGAATGTATATTGTGTTACTAGCTGACCCGGTCACGCGCTGTCGTGGCTTTGTTTTAAAACATTGATTTAATATTATTCTCAGCTAATCAATGCAATCAAATTTATTTTGCGCTTACAATTTTGGAGAGTTGAATTTAAGCATAAAACGACATAATTTTCTTAATTTTGTATTTTATTTATCTTAGTTTAATGCATGTCTCATTTATGAAGTTGTCAGTAACAACATATGAAAATTTAATTTAATAAATGAGGTTAATAGACTTGAATTTTAGCAATATTTTTTATATTATTTTTATCATTCTAATTTATAACAACGGATAATTTTATATAACTAATCACTAATTGGTGCAAAATATTGTATTGTAACTTGTTTCATGGTAACACAAATATATTCGGTGGTTTTCTCACAGGTAAGCAAGCAAAATACATGTGCCCATGCGATAAAAATGGGTTTTCTAAGTCCAAGCCCAAAATGGAATACGCGGAAACAAACGATTTCTCCTTTAAACTTTACAATTAAAATGGTTGCTTCATGATGGTACCCCGTAATTCTTTTAGCGACCAAGCATGCACCGTTACATAATCTAGGTAGATTTAAGCTTTGCAGCAGAATAATCAGTGAACCAATCTTCAACCGAATATTATGAGGTGACATTCCTAATATATCCCAGGAATTTAAAAATATTAGCCTCGTTTTCATCAACAATAGTGTTGATTGATTTCGAAGGCATTAGATCACCAGGTCGCACCTCTGCATATGGAAGTTTATTTCGTCAACATCAACCTTTTTTTTCTGACCCAGTAACAGAATTACAGATTTAGTCATTACCTAGATAATTGTACTGTATACTTGAGAAGACACTCTCAATCAGTTCATTTTTTTTTGTCTTAAGAACAGTTCAGAAACAGCCTGGAAATCTCATGATACATTGTGTATTTTGAAGCAGTTCTACTTCACTGTTTCCAATATCCAGCACTTGATTAGAAAATATTCGCGCCGATTGATCATCTTGCAATTGAACTCACGCATTTAAAATCGCTATAAAAACGATTGTTTTAACTAACGTTAATCTCATCAGCAAAAGTAGAGAGAGGAATGGCTTCCAATGTCTGTCGGAAATCAGCAGATAGTAATAAGACAGCATCTTCAAAAATATGTTTACGTTTAAATCTTACAAAGTTCTATATGCAGCTTCAAGTGAGTATTTACGGGCCATTACAGATTAGGATTTAACTCCTTTGCAATACCGTAGACCTTCCGCTCTTTTTTAATATTACACATAGTCAGTTTATCATGAATGTCTAATGGCAGCTGAAATGCTGAATGTGCATTTATCCACTATTTAATAAAGTATCAGCAATGCATGAAGATATGTACAATTGCCAATGCAATTTTCTGTTTGTCGTATGTTTGTAAGGAGGCGTCTGACAGTTTAGTAGCTAAAGAGAATAAAAATACGGACGCGGGACTCAAATGCAAAGCGCTTTGACTTCATTCCGGTAATATCCAGAAGAATTAAGGGGGTTTCTGAAATCCGAATCCAGATTCTCGTTCCTCATCCTGAGATGCACCTAGTGTCCACTTTTGGCGCTCCTGCTCTTGCAAGCTCCGTAACTGAAGAGACGGCCAGTACTATCGTCCGGCACTCTCCGGCAGTTTCTTTAGTTTCTAAAAACCAAGTTCAGATTCCTTTTCCTCACCTAGAAAAACACCGGGAGAGCACTTTGCACACTCCAAGAATTGTATGGTAAGCTATTGCCATGGTTGGTTTAAAATACTTCCGTCTGGCAATATTTAACACAGGAATTTCTCGAATTGGAACTTAATATTCGGATCGTCCGTCTGAAAAAATGTCGGGGAACCCACTGTTTGAGTCCCTATGCTTGCAAGTTAGACAGGCACGGCTGTCCGCGCATACTGCGATCGTCTAGCATCATTCTATAAAGTTACTAGAACACCTAAAATCCCATTTTAGATTCCCCTTCTTCGCTCCAAAACACACCCGGGAATGAATTTCGCTACCCTAGTGCTTGCAAATTCAGCCACTAGAGGGAATGAAAATTCGTAAGTGGGAATCGAATGCGAAGCCATTCTACCTAATTTAAGCAATCTGCAGCAAATTTATGAAAGTTTCTGAAACCTGATTTTAAATTCTAGTTTTCCACCTCTAGATGCAACTGGGCTAAACTTTTGGCTCCCCTGAGCCTACAAATACAGTCGCTGGAAAGGAACATTAGGGTCTCCCGGCATTATCTAGCAAATTTACGGGAATTTCTAATATCCGATTTCGGATTCCCATTCATGATCCCGATAATGATTAGAAAAATACTTTTTCCGCTTGAAGACTTTTGACAAAAATCCTGTTATGGCCCATGTAATAGACATTCGTTAAGAACTATACGGCAAAGGTATGACAATTTCTCTTATCGGATATCAGATCCAGATTGCCCGTCTCAAAATACACCAGAGATCAAATTTTCACGTTTCAAGGCGTTTACGGTAAGCCCCTGCCAGGGTTTGTCTAAAAACCGTCGTCCGGCAGTATCCTTCAAAGTTGCGACAATTTCTTATATCGTATATTATATTCATATTGCCCGTTTTGAAATACAATTTTTTTTTCACGCTCCATGGCTTTAAAGGTAAAGGCCTGCCAGGAAGTGTCTAAAATAGTGTCATCCGGCATTGTACGGTAAATTTACCAGTATTTGGTGGATTTATTTCCAAATTCAGATTCTACACCCCGAAATACAGTAGACACTGACTTTTCATGCACCTTGGTCCACAAAATTTGCTTCCGCAGGCACACATGCATTCCAACATTTTGCGAATTTCCCCTTTTCCCGCATTCTACGGATTTCCGGAAATAAAAAAATAATGACATCAAAAATTGAGATAACAATTATCCTATATTTTAAGGTGGACGAAATGACACACAATATACAAAATTATGTCTGAATCGGTTGAGTAGTTTCGGAGCTCATCGCAGACAAACACTGTGACACGTAACTTTTATATATAAAAATTTATATATGCAGGTACTCAATTACTCTTCTATGAACTTGCAAATTTTCTGCAATTAAATTGATGTTTACGTAGAAATTTTTGATAATTACAAAAAAAACCGATTTTACTGTGAATATTTCAAAATAATATTTTTTTTCTTATTGTTATTCATTAAAATCCCCTTCAGTATGATTGCTAGAGGAAAATCTAATTAATTTCTTTGTGATTTGGTTAAAATGTTAGACAATGTTTGAAGTTTATGCATAATTTTTTTTTTAATTTAATGAAAATTAATGCAATAAAATACTTATGCAAGAATATTTTTTTATCTTTGTATGTTTGAAAAGTTACATAATATTCATACCTTACAAAAAATTGTATCATTTTTTAAGAATTGTTATTCCATTTATATTTTTTAAAAAAGTAAAATTGCACAGATATAATGCTTGGCATAAATTCTCTTTTTTCGTAAAGGAACATCACGTATTGTTCCATAACGTACATAAATTACATTAACATTTTTTTGTAATTTTTTCACTTTTTATGTAATATATTGGCTTATAATTAAGATATTAAGATTGTATATTGTTCGAAGAATTGTTGTACATCAGTTGATTTTTTTTTTCAATAATACTCTACAGCTATGAAAAATAAAGGTCTTGTGTACATAAAATAAAAAAATCTCAAAAAAGGATTTTTTTTTTTTAATCTGAAGTAAATTTCAAATGCTTTATGATATGGGTAGGATATTCCAGAGTAATATATTTCTTAAAAAATAAGAATAATTTTAACACAAATGTGTGTATTTTAATAATGAAATGTTCACTGAGTACTCTGACTGCGATAAATTTGAATTTTTAAAACTTTGTATGACACAAGTGAGTGAGTGAGTGAATATTAACGTCACACTGTTCAGCTACAAGATTGCTTTTGTCGAAGGACCTCGTAATTTTTTTTTTATGATACAAGACACATGTGGTTGTAATATGTGCTCCCTGGGGCCGTGGATAGCCTCATGGTTAGAGCATCGGACTCTAGACCGGAAGGCCTGGGTTCCATGCCCGGTGCCACCAAACACCCTCCGAGTACACACGGTGCTCGTTAAATCAGCGGATCCGAAAGTCTTGTGGGCTGTATCACGAGTGCAGGGGACTGGAGAATATATTTCATCCCCTTCAGTTCCATGCCTAAATTGTGGAGGTGGAGATCGGTGGTTTCACCATATATTGTCCCATCGAGAATTTTGCCGAGCTAAAAAATCTAACCTGTCGGGTGCTCAAAGCCAACGACAGGCGTACTTCTAGCCCCTTGCCACGACGAATTTCGTGGGCCTTGTACTGACTACGTCAGACAGATGGCATTTGAAACAACAACAACTTATGCTACCTGATCGAAATTGACATCATATCAAGGTCCACGAAATTCATCGCGGCGAAGAGCTAGATTGTTATGTCTGTCGTTAGCCTTAGCTTTGAGCACCATGCAGGTGACAGTAAGCTCTTGCTTAGTTCCACCTCAATTTTGAGAGAGAACACCATGGGGTGATCAGAGGCCTCCCACCTATCTTCCCCTTTCATTAACCTCACGAGAGGACTTGCTGCTCGAAGTCTATTTAGAGTACCCCTCTTCCCGCGAAGGCACTATACATTTAGAAGCATTCATACCTTCTCCGGGATTCTAACTCAAGCCCTACGGCACCACAATCAGCGTCACTAACCACTATTCTGGATGGGCGGCACAAGACACATAGACTGTATTATAATCAGAATATGACGAATTTTGTAAATATAATTCACATTAAGTTGTATAAAATTCATTAGCGGGGCAAAGTCAACACTGTCTTTCATCTCTAATGCAGTGGATCGGCAAATGAGTACGAAACTTGCTTGGGGACTTAAACATTGGGGTCTCGCTTCAGACTGACCACCTGATCGGGACATCTGCTCATGCACCTCAGTGCCCAGTGGTCACGTATACTAGGATGTTCACAGTAGGCCCTGGCCCTCATGGGCTGTTGAATCAATGAGTTTGAGTTTATGTTGTATAAAATATAAATGAAATTTCCAACAAAGAGAATAATTCTACAAAATTAAAGCAAAAAAATTACATATTAACCAACCTTTCTATCATTTACACATATTATAAACATTAATTTACAATCAATTTTTTTTCCTTATTTATTATGAATATTAATCTTTCTTTTTTTGAAATCTATATTTCTGCAGTATCATTTGAATCAAGAATATTTTACTGCATTTATTTCTATTATTTTTTATAAAGAAAATTTCAAAGAATTTAAATTAACGTGAATGCCATTCTAGTCCGGGGATCGGAGGCTTTCAAGAAAAAAGAATCAGTTGTTAGTATCAGATACCTACTTGATATGCGTTTCAGGGGAAAAGGTCCCCCATCCCAGCAACAGTAGCGTTCAAGACTGTCATGCTGCAATTTAAATTTTTATATTATTTAAATAAAGTTTTACAGGCATTAACATTTTCCATTCCAACAAAAGTGAAGAAATATTATATATATATATATATATATATATATATATATATATATATATTTCTATATAGCTCTCTTTTCTAGTGCTATATCAGTGTCAAAATATCAATAATAGGAATTAAACTTTGAAGTTTCATGAAAAAACTTCCATACAGTACTACTTGAAGTATTATATTCTGGAATTTCATATTTACACCAATATTTAAGCTTTATGCAACTGTTCTTGCATAGAAAAGTGTGTTTTTGGAAAATGTATTCAAGCAAAGGGAACAAGTATTAATGCATATTAATCAACATAAAAGGATTATAATATTCCATTAAAATACATATATAAATACAGACGAAAGTGTTAAAATTAGCTGAGGTAACACGAAAAATTTACAAAAAGAAAATATTAAAAAAAAAAATTAAAAAGTTTTTTTTACGCTGAACAGGAAAGCAAATAATAAACGTATGTTTTGATTTTTATCGTAATACGATAAAAATATTTGTACTTTTTTTATGTCTCAAGGGGAAATACAACATAAATCAAAAGTTAAGTCATAGTTACCGTTTGCAGTTTTAAAGGAATGCAGTACAATTGAAGGAATTGTGTGCGTGCTGATTTAAAATGAGATTGATTCACGACATTGAGACGCCTAGTCGAAATCACGTGACGAGGGCCCCAACGTTTCCCCAAGTTTTGAATCAGTGTGTAAATTTCGTATGCTTGATATGTTTCCTTCTTGTGTGTGAAGCTTATTCCTGAAATTTTATTTATTTTTATCATATTTCTGCATTATCCTTGTAATTTTTGTTTAATAATTAGGTATGAAGTATTTTTCGTAATTTTTTAGCGTAACTTTTGTTTCAGTTTAGTTTATTTGCGAATTGGTGATAGTGTGCGTAGCCGGCAGCTTCTTACAGTGTTTGTTTATATATTTATTAATAGTTATAGATTAGTTTTTAGCATCCTTATAATAAATCCTTTGTTTTCATACAATTTATTATGTTTATTTAAGCACGGGAATGATTTACAATATAGAATTGAGACCATTGAATTTGGAAAAACTTCTCGTATGTGCACAATTACTTATTGGTACATAGGTATCACTCCAAATTCATAAAAAAGTGCAATTTATAATAAACATGTAGATATGAAATGATCCCATTTTGAAATGTTAATGTTTATACCTTTCATTGTCTGATTCCTTTGGTAATTACCAGCTACAAATATTTAATGTGTTTAGAAATACTATCTCTATAATTTCTCATAGAAGAGTATGGAACATTCAGAAACATGAAATGCAAGTAAATATAATTTTGGAAATGAATTTGTACTAAGATTTGTCAATGACATGGATACATTTTTGTTTATTTAAAAATTTTCATACTTATTTCTAATGTTTAACAAGAGATTTATACTTTTTGAGAGAAGTGTATGAAATAATAGATGTTTAATAATGAAAATTTTTGATTAATAATTAGGAACTCTTCTGTGATGGAAATGAAATTGTTTTTAACATCATTTAAAGGTTTGTGATACCTGAAATAAAATCTAATTATAAACAGATATTTGATATGTTTTATTGTTTGACTTCCTTTGTAATTATTACCCTTCAAAAGGCTTGAATTTATTTAGAAATGCGTGTCTCCAACATTTAGAAAGAAATTAACTTGACTTTTTAAAAATAAATTAAGAAACATGCTTAAAAAAATAACCTTTTTAATAAAATTATTTATAGTATAAGAAATTAAATTATTTTCATGAAAATTTCTCGTATAATGAAGCAGAAAATTCTTATTGGACAGTTTTATTCTCAATAATCATACTCATTTTAATATACATTATTTATTGAAACTTAATTTTAACGTTACATGAATACACTATAAGTAAATAAAGCAGACTCTATGTATGTAACACAAAGGACAAATAGAAAACAAATGGAGTATCTAACTGCCAATATTTAACGTGCATATAGTGCACTTATTATTATATCTCAATTTTTATCTTATTGATAATATCTAATAAAATTATCTGGATACTTTTTTCAATTTATTTACAAGAAAAAAATTTTAAAATCTTCAACTCAAACAAATTAAATGATACTGTAAAAAAAAGAAAGAAAATCCTGTCCTAAATCACAGATTAAATAGCTAAAAAAAGGTCAAATTATGCAGAATTTCTGAAATTGTCTCTCACTTTATTTATCTCAATAGGTTTATGGCATAAAAACTTAATTTTTTAAACACCTCCACAGGCAATTAATAGTAAACAAACAAGTAATTAGGTTGTCTGTTCTTTAAAATTAATTAAATCTTCAAGAAAAACAACCAGCTGTGACATTGGAACTAGAAAGGAAAAACCCGAGACTGCATTATTTTTGTAGGATGTCAACAAAACTTTTCATAGTATTTTTGAGAAATTGTACATGGTATGGATCTTGATTATAAATGAAATATCCTAAGAATTTTAAAATTTCAGATCTTAAGTCTATACAGTCAATTTTCTGAATTTACATAAAACAAATTAGAATTCTTAAATCATGCAACTTATAGAAATAAGTTTTGAAAAAAAGCAAATAAACATAAAAAAGGCAATGTAGCAATGTTTTTATTAATAAATCTTTACATTGCATATGCTACATCAAAATAAAATTGACAAAGGGTATTTTTTCTTTTGAATTTCACACTAATTGCAAAATTCCTACAATATGTTTCTCTAAAATATACGAAGCATTATCTTCTGTTTTAATGGGAATATTTACTTTTTTTACACTGAGCATACCAACAATTAATGCATACCTATTTCTACCAGTTATTGTATGTATAGTTGTTAAATATACTTCAGTTCATCCAAACTTAAACTTATTTGGATTAATGTATTAACATGTTGTTTCGTTATCATTGATTATGCATCTAAAGTATCCTGTTATACATAATTATATTTATACTAAAAAAATTGAAAATGCAACAACATTAAGAAAATAGGTTCAGAATTCTTGCTCTGAAGTTTTTTTTTTTTTTTTTTGATGTTTGAAATTACATTAAGGGGACTTGGCACCCTTTGAGCAAACTTCTTTATTTACGTATTTAAAAATTATATTTTAACATTTTATACAATGTTTCTATTCAAGAAAATGTTATCAGATGAAAATTTTCATATATTATTCACACAATTTTAAAAATTTTAATTTTTTGAAGAAAATTGGGAAAATTTTAGAATCCTACTCCTTTTGTAAAAATTAATTTTTTGACCTGAAACTTTTTTATAATATTCTTAGGGATGTTCTTAACAACTTTAGGGATCGATTTTAGAATAACTTCATTCGTTTTCGAGAAAAAAAATAAAATGTTGATATACAGGCTAAAAATCAACGAAAAAGCCAACATGTCTTACATTTTTTTTTTTTTAAAAAAAGTATTCAGTTTATAGCAAAACGGATCCCTAATTTTTATTACATACTTTATTTTTAACACGCAGGAAAAAAATTGAAGTGATTGGTAAAGAATTGTCGAAGGAGTAGCATTTTGAATGCACTAAGGTTTCGAAAAACACAAACTGAGAAAAACCACTTTAAAGTTTACAATTCTGAAAAAATAATTATTATAAGCTTAATTAAACTTAAAATACCACTTTAAGATATTACTTATACATTTTTCTTTAAAATAATTGCATTTTCATATGTTTTCAACCCACACATTTTTATAAATGATCAACTTTTAGAGAGTACTAATTGCACAAGAAAACTCAAGAAAAACTTTAAAAAAAAATTTTTCTGTCACGACAGAAATTTTAGCTGTTTTTCTTCTTATAATATTAAAGTATTACATTTGTATGAAAAATATATCAGGAATAAGAACTGAAATTATATAAAAATATTAATATAAAATGCCTTAATTTAAAAATTTTACATGCACACATTTCACATGGAAGAAAAATTACATTATTGTATTGCCTCGGAAATATTCTGCTTTTAATACTACACATTCTTTTTTATAGTTATTATTTCTATTTATAAAATAGATTTTTTTTATCATAACGCATTTTTTAGTTTTTTTTTCTAAAAAGGGCGTGTGGCTGAATTGCCTAATTTGTTTTCAAATGCAGTTTTATTCAACTTCTAACTTTCCGACATGCACAAGTGATATATCAATCGAAAGATAATAATGCAAAGAATAAGATTAAATGAAAATAAAAAAAACGATAGGTTTGTGATTTTAGGGTACCAAGTCACCTTAACTTCAAATATAAAATTAAGTACTTGAAAGTTTGTCTAAGAAATGGTAAATCATTACTCATACCATTCCAAAATTTGGAGCATACGTATTAAATTGCCAACTAATTTCACCAAGCAAAAATACATCCGAATTTTTAAAAAAATTATATCAATATAATTACAGTGTTCAAACATTAACATGTACAGTTTTTACTATTGGTTGTAAATCGTAGCATTTGGCGGTTTTATGATTTGAAGAAATTAGTCGATATTATAATATACAAATGTTCCAAATGTGCCCTTTCAACTCACGTCACATAAAAATATCAGTGATTGTGGACAATTAACCTATTAAAAATAATTTTGAATTATTTTTACTGAAATTACCTTTTTTGTTACTGAATTTTGCATTAATGTAGATTATTGCGAACAGCAATTTGTCAAGTTATTGATTTAAGGGAAAGTAGAGAAATGACATAGGTTATATTAAAATTTTGAATATTTATATTGCTTTTAGAAAGTAAATATCCTACAGAATCAAATGTGTATCATATTTGGATGATATATAATATATCATGATATATACTATTCATAAAATCATATTTGGTTTCATGACTGACCTTAAGTACTGATAAATATCATAGAGTTGATCTAAGTACACTTCTTTGATCAATATTTGTAAATAACTGAATGCAAAAAATTTATTCAGGACTTAAATTTATAAGCAGGATAGTATCAATACAGATAAACTTTTAAACTTTAATATACTTATGTAAAAAATTAAATCCAGAGTAATCTTATGCTTAATACATTCCAGTTAGGGTTGCATAGGTTTCTTGAATACAATGTGTTATACTTCAATAATATGTGCATAATCTGTATGTGAAACTTATCATCAAAATTAATGAACTTTACATTTTGATAACCCTTGTGCAAATATCAATAAATGTTATCCATAGTAAAAAAAAAATTGTACATCTGTGTGAGAAATTTATGCCAGTCAAATTCTGAAAAACAGATGTTGTGTTAAGAAATCCCTGTACTACATAATAAATAGATACACCACACAAATATTTTATAATTTTTTATTTTTTTGTGTAAAAGAATTATGGATTCAAAAATGACTTGTTATTTTGACCATGTAGGAGAGAACTGGACTTTTATATTCAATATATACACTCAAATTTGTCTTCTATAACATACACAATTTAATTAAAACATTCTAATGCCTTAATTTTTTACCACATTCATAATGAAATTATCGATAAATAATATCTTTTTACTAAAATGGTGCTGCGAATAAAGGCTTTAAAAATGTTGCATAATTTTCTTTTTACTTTTTTACTTTACAAAAAATATTTACATTCCTGTAGATATCTATCCAAATTCCTATTAGCAGAATTTCTTTTGTGAACGCAAAAATAGTAGGAATGGAGTTTGTAACGATTTATAAATGTTTAGTAATGAAAACAAGCTTATTCAAAGTGGTCAGAGAATAATAAGTGAGATTGTTTAAAATCCTTACGCTTCATCATGTTAACTAAACACTCGAATTTTTTTACCGGGATATTAAAAAAAAAATTCTTTCCTATACAATCATCTGATCTTTTACGGTAATCGAGTTATAATGTAAAAGAGCAAATACAAAATAGTACACAAAAGAAGTGTTGGGTTAGAGTTAAGCGAAAAACAAACCAAAACGTATTCACGTGCTCTCCTCATCTCGTGATCGTGACGTCACATGAATCAACCTCATTGCGTCAATTCTCTCTTTGAAAAAGAGTGATTTTCTCAAGGGTAATTTCAACCATCTTTTTATTAGCCCATAAGCAGGTCATAAAGTAAGGAATGTGTTTCTATCGTTTCTATTGGGGTACGTTGCAGGAACCACTCCAAGGAACTTTTTCCTATAACGGTATTTTTTCCAATAAAATGGACTTCGCCTCCTTTTGAAATAATCCGAATATCTTCACTGATTTTCTAAAACACTGTGCTTACAGGAGACAATTTACTACACGAGTAATTATCTTAAGCCAGTCTAATGTTTAAATATATAACAACTAAACACAGAAAAACTTTTCAATACATATTTTTATAAGAAAAAAAAAAGAGAGATTTTTTTTTTGTAAACATATTTAATTTCTTTAATAATACAAAGAGGGAGAAGTCTGAAGAGTTGCAAATGTCTCTTAAAGCAGAGAGTAAAAAAGTAAACCTGCACAAAATATTTAGCAGCTTTGATTTATGAATCTTATTTTGACACGATAATTTATTAATAAAACTTATAAACTGATGTAGGAGCGGACGTACACATAATTTTTTATGAGACGGGTAAAATATTTAAAAAAAAAAAGAGATGAAAAAAGTGCTGAGGCGTAATCTTTATGCTTAAAATCAAGAATCTGCTAGTCTATGGGGAGCAGGAGGAGGAATTGAACCCTCCATTCTTTTGTATAGATATCCTGCTTAGAAACTAAAGGAATTCATGATATCAAAAAGAATGTTGCAGATTGCGATAAAGCAGTGCTTCTCAAACATTCAATATTTCCGATCCAATTTTCAGTGATAATTTTCATCGCGTCCCCCTTCTTACAATAAAAATGTATTGAATGTAAGTATAATGTACTTTGATGGTAAAACCACAATAAAATACGAAAATTAATTATAAAAACCGACTAATTATGAAGATAAACATTAAGTTTTGCATATAATTTTGCATATGACAAGCCCAATGGAGCCACTAGTAATTACTATAAACTTGTTTTTAATTGAATATTGATAAATTAATTAAGAAATACTTTGTGCAGTTTTGATACATTTGTAAGTAGTGTGTATTATATCAGTGTGAATATATGTGTACATTATTTTTTCTTATATAAGAATGTATTTTACTTCGTAATTATTTTAAATTGTAAATTATTTTAGGAAATGGATAATTATTTTAAATCTTCTATTTTCGATTTTTTGCTATATGCTCGCACCCTCACCTTCTAAGTAGGGTTATCACACCCTCCTGGGGGCGCACCCCACAGTTTGAGAAACGCTGTGGTAAAGGTTTCATTTCGAGAACAATTTAATAACAGTATTCATGAAGAAAAATATGATGTGTGTGTGCGTATGTGTCAGGAAGAAAAGCTAAGCGATTTACATAATAATTTGGCGAATAGCGAATTGAAGATTTGATAATTTAAATATAAAAATGAAATAGAGAATAATTGGCTTTTTAATAAATACTAGGTGGTAGTAATTTAATTTTCCTCTTTTTTTTCACCCGCCAATTTTTTGCGCCCTAGGCTTTTGCCAACCGTGCCTAAACGAAAAAGAGAGCCTGGGATGACATCGTAAGAATTTTAAAATTAACATCAAATGAGACGGTTACAATAACTTCTCTGGCGAGAAGTCCCATTTTCAAGACACAGTAAAATACGCAATGAAACAGATATTTTAAAGGTGTTGCGATAAAACTTCAGAATTAAAAAAAACATTAGATTTTATACACCCTTCAATAAAAAACACGTTTTATTATTTATCTGTTTTCCTGCTTATGCTGTATAATTTTTAGAACATAGAAGTAATTTATTACTATTTTTTATACTCAAATTCATATTTTAACTGATTAAGACCTTTAGAAAATTATTTTTATTTCCCTTTTATTTTTTTCTAAAATTTATACGTTTTATTTTATGCAAACTGCTCATATCAGTGATTTTGTTAACATTTAATAGATTCGTAACTCATGTGATTTTGTTAGCATTTAATAAATTCGTAATTCATAACTTTTCTATTATATAATGCATAAATTCTTATAATACTCTTTATTACTTGACAGGCTGTGATTTTCCGAGTTGCGAAGGGACCTTTCATTGAAGACTTCTACCAGTGCGTCACGTACGGCTTCTACACTGCACGTTGGCAAGAACAAGTGTACACCTCTGTCAGTTTGCTGTGCATATTTCTGATACCGCTGTGTATCATCATAACAACTTACTCGATCACTTTTGCCACGATTGCAAGTAAGTACAGGCCGTTTTAATGTAAGAACTCCTTTAAGTTACAACTCTTAAAATTAGTACCAGGTGGCCGAAAAGTATGACTGAACTTTCAAATTAATTACAATACCAGCTGCATGGCCCGGCACTGCACGGGCTTTCTGTTTCCCTCATGACGCCAGCATTTCTATGTGTGTGTTTGAACGTGCGCACAATGTGAGTGATTTCTATAATTATGTCATTAAATTTTTCCCTTTTTCGAAATTTGTTCCACTTATTTTTGATTTAAGAAAGATTTCTTTTCCCTCTCTATAGCCCGGCATAATTATTGTGTTCCCTCTTCTTCTCCTCTCACAGATAAGATATAGCTTCAAATTTCAAAGTATGACTTAAAAACATATTGCTTTGGTTAAAAAATTATTGCTTTGGTTAAAAAATTATTAATATGAAGCACCAAAAAGAAGACTATTCTGATGCTAAAAGTAAAACAAAATCTTTCAACATTTTTTTAATTATAGTTACTTTCTAAGAATCTAAAAGAATATAATAGATTTCAGATTTTCATAAATCAATCAATTGTTACGTATAGTTAGCTTAAAAATGTCTCTAAAATGTATTTATATCCAAAATAATAGACGATGTACTTTTTAATTAACAATACTAATGCAATAATCGAAATAATCGTTTAAAACATATATATATATATATATATATATATATATATATATATATATATATATATATGTAGGAGTCCGAATAAATCTTCGAATAAAAATCAGACTCTTCAGAAGGCGGGATTTTATATTGGCGAGGTGGGTTGTCCAGGGGTAAGTATTTAAGGGTGAGTGATGAATTAATTGAATCAAAGTCATTCAAACACAAATACTTCATTTAAGAAAAAAAGAATTTATTTAAAGTTAAAAAGAAATATTTACAAAAGGGTGTGACAAATCTATACGAAGCTTTATCACTAACCTTCTGAGACGTCTTTTTTAAGGAAATTTAATTCCCCTACCTATTTCCAATCAGCTCCAAAAAGAGGACAGGGATTCCTTACTATATGCAGATTAGATAAAGTATTTAAGTCAAACGGAATAGTAAAGTAAAAAAGCAGTAGGAGAGAGAGATTGAAGCAGGAAGGTATAATAGTGAAGTTAGAGATTTATTATTGAAGATTTCTAGGTGGATAAATTAATCTTAGAAGAGCTGAGCTGCGGTGTGGTAAATATTGATTTATAATTAAAGTCTCATTAAAGCTTTATATTAAGAGTGAGATTAAAGTTAAATGTTCGATAGGAATATTATTGAATATAATTCTGGGATCTCTTATTGCGGTAATCTCTGCGTGATCGATATTCTAATTGTTAATTTATTGGATCATTAAATATTTAAGTTAATATAAAGGAAAGTTCCTTTTAAACCTCATATATCTATTTTAAATTATTTCTTATTAAAAGTCTTTGATTCTATTTGGGAAAGATAACTAAATAAAGAAAGTTATTCATTAAAATGGCTACTGGTTCTTCTTTGACTCAAAATCATTCTCGTTCTCATAGTGAGATCCAAGGGTATCTTGACAAGGGGATATTTACAAAGAGAAAGACATGCAGGAATTAGGTTAATCGAAAGTTGAGTTATACCTTTAGAAGACGGGGAAATAAACTTTTCTCATTCTTGGACGTTAGGACTGGTGGTACCGCGCAGGGCGCGAGATGCGCTAAAGACGTCACGTGTTGAACAATCGATGGTTAGTAGGCCTGTGCCGAAAAATTATTCAAGCCGGAGCTACAAAAGCTCACTAGACGGCGCTGCTTCGGAATGCAGTAATAAAAAAAATGAGATTAATAGTTCTCTGAAAAGGATATGATTTAACCTTTTAACAAAATGTTTCAAAGAGAAAATCCTACAAAATCACCCTCTCCTGACAGAGCTGGTCTCTCAGCTCTTACAAAATGTTGAGAGCTAAAGTACTTAAAATACAAAATATTTTTAGTTTCTACTATAAATTTTATTATTATTGGAATGTGGATGCAATAAAGACAAATAATACGGTTCTTAAAGATAATAAAATAAAATATTACAGATGAAAAGATGTATACCTAATATTCACAATTCCGGACCTAAAATAAAGCATATAAAAACAAAATATTCTATGTTGTGATCTACAATTAAGTAAACCATAAAAAAAAATCCTTCGTATTAATAGAAATATAAAGAATAATACGAAAATATAATAAATGTTACAAGTGAATATAAAATGATTAATGGAAACGAGTGTTACCATAGAACATCTATTAATTTCTCAACAGGGATATAATATGAGAAAAATTAAAAATAATAACAAATAAAAAAAATTCAATTAAGCATAAAAATGTTTTATCAAATCAGCTGAGGTGGTGGTTGAGTTCGGTCCTTCGTGCTGACCAACCTTTTCTACTTCATACCTATCCTTAGAATTAACTTTTGTTACTTTGTAATTGCCTAAGAACTTTGGTCTTAGTTTCAGTCCAGATCCAAATTGGGTTGTTTGGATGGCAACTAAATCACCTTCTTTGTATAACGAAGCTTTCCTTCTTCTTCTGTTATACGTCTTTCTATTTTCAGACTGCAGGGTTTCGATGTTCTTTTTTGCATCGTTTCTTAAAAATTCGCGTTGTTCTAGTAATTCTTTCGCCATTTCTTCTAGAAGTAAGTCTTTTATTAGGATGTCTTCCTTGTTACGCATTTTGGTTCCCTCTGATAGTTCGAATTGTGTCCATTTTGTACTGCGGCATATAGTACTATTTAGTATTCTCTGTAATCTGTCAACGTATTTGTACCATTTCGTTGAGTCGTCTAATGATAGCTTGGTGAGAACTGGAATCAAAGTTCGATGAATTCGTTCAACTTGTCCGTTTCCTCGATGAACACCTGTTGCTATTTGTAGATGTTGAATGTTCTCTTCATCACAGTAGTCGTTGAATAATTTTGAAGTGAACGCTGAACCTCTATCAGAGATAATTCTGATGGGATTACCAAAAGTTTTCTGCTGTTGTTTTAGTTTTTCGAGGGCACTTTCAACATACACAGTTTTGACGGGATATAGCCAAGTAAAATTGATAAATGCGTCTACTACGGTGAAAATGTGTTGATAACTTTTGTTTGTGGAGGGTAAAGGACCAATGGAATCAACATGGTACGTACTTAAAGGAATGCTTTCCTTAGAAATAGGATTCAAAAACCCTTCCTTTTTGCCAGTTTTCTTAATAGCTAAGATACACGGAACACAATTAACTATTACTTTTTTAACGACGTTGGTTAAATTTGGGATAAGAAATTCCTGTTTCACAATTTAATCTGTTTTTCCTACTGAGAAATAACCATTTTCGTGAATCAATTTAATTAGTTCAGCTTGCATTGCTTTTGGGGTTACAATTAATTCTCGACCATTTAAGTACTTGTAGAGTATACCGTTTCGCCCAAAAAATTCTTCTGATTCTTGCTTCTCTAGAAGTGATTTCAATGTTTGGATGTTGTCATCTTCCTCTTGTGCTTTTTTAAGCTTTGAAGTTAATGTATCATTGCATACCATCATTACGGGATATCGGCTAAGAGCATCAAAATGCTTCATACGACTTCCAGCTCTGTGCTCTATTTCATAATCGAATTCTTCTAATTGAAGTGCCCATCTGGCTGTGTGAGTAATTAGCTCCATTTTTTGCATAGTCTTCTGAAATGCTGAACAGCCAGTTACTATTTTAAAGTGTTGTCCTAAAAGATAAACACGAAACTACTTTAATGCGATGATAATTTCTAGTACCTCTAGTTCGTAGTTGTCATACTTTTCTTCTGCTGTATTTGTCTTCTTCGACAAGTAGTAAACGGGGTATAACTTTCCCTTTTCGGCTTCTTGTAACAAAATTGCACCGAGCCTTGTTTATAAGCGTCTGTATGCAGTTCTGTTTTTCTTCCATACTTGTAAAGGTGCAAGATTGGGCCTTCGGACATGATTTCCTTCAATTTTTCAAATGCTTCTTTTTGTTGAGTCCCGAAAAAAAAAGAGGTTTTCTTTTCTTGTTAAATCGTTAAGTGGTTTAGCTATCTTTGAATAATCTTTGATGTACTTGCAGAAATACCCAGTTAAACCAAGAAAATTTTGTACTTGTTTTATTGTTGTTAATTCTGGAAATTTTCGGACAGCTAGTGTCTTCGTGGGAGATGGTTTAATTGTTCCGCTTTCTACAATGTGACCTAGAAATTCAATTTTCTTTTATAAGAATTGGCACTTCTTGAACTTAATTTCCAATCCGTATTTCTTTGCGACTTCGAAAATAATTTTAAGTTTTTCTAGACCTTCCTGTTCGTTTTTCGCTTGAATGACGAGATCATCTAAATAACTGATTACAATTCCTTTCCGAGTAAGATCTCTAAATATACTTGATACGTAGCGTTGGAAAACACCTGGACTTGTGCTTTGTCCGAAAGGAACTTTGTTGAATTCAAATTGTCCGTCTGGGACAATAAAGGATGTATACTTTCTGCAATCTTTGTCAACATCGACGTGAAAGAAACCATTGCGTAAATCTAATGTAGAATATAACTTTGCTTCTTGCAAAGTGTCTAAAACATCTTCGATGAGAGGTAACGGAAATTTATCTTATACAAGCTTCTGATTCAATTTTCTGTAGTCAATGCACATTCTCAAAAAATCCATCTTTCTTTTTTACCATTACGATTGGACTTGCGTATTCCGAAGAACTCGGACGTATAATGCCTTCTTTGAACCATTCTTCTATCTGTTTGTTTACTTCTTGTCTTTCTGTGAAAGCTAGTCGACGAGGGGGTTGACAGACTGGTTCTTCGTCTTTTAGAATAATTCTCATTGTGACGTCGGTAGATGCTGTTTTTTCTGGCTTGTAGTCTTGAATTAACTTTTCAAGTTCCTTCTTGATTTGACGATTTTCAACATGACGTAGGTCTAGTTCTTGAAGATATTCAGCAGATATTTCCATAAGCTGTGCATGATTATCATATTTGTTGAATTTAACTCCTTCTTTAGTGAAACTTATCGATGCTTGTTCCAAAAGATCTGATCAATAACTGCTTCGAATTTTAATTTAACAGCCGGTTCAACATGCCAAGTTAACGAGTAATTTTCATCATCTATTTTGAACTCATGTTCAAAGGAACCGATAGTTGTCACTTGTGCTTCACCAATACCTATGAGAAGCATCTTCTTCTTTGATAATTTTGTTGGATCCCCATTATTCTTCTGCTCGTGTGTTTTCTCGAAGCAAACTTACGGTACTACCACTGTCTATGAGCGCCGTGATTTTCATCTTTCCAAAAAAATATCTCTTTAGTACTTAAACCTTCCTTAACGATGAGTGTGTAAGTTTCTTTTGGAGGTTCTTTGAATTTCTGCGATTTTGAATAGTTCGTCTGAGCATATGCTTGGAAGCATTGTGATTTGAGTGTTTCTCGTATTTTTTGTTGTAATACTCTTTCTGCGCGCTGTCTTGATACCTTTGAACAGATTCGTACTTGTTAACATGGGCTTCGTAATGTTTGTTGTAATTCGTTGACGCTGGAAACCTCTTATATTTCCTGTTACACTCGAATTTTCCTGGTGCTTCATACCTGCGATTCTTTTCTGTGAATTTGTATTCTTGTTTCTTCACAAATGGACTGCTAGATTTTCGTTTCAGAGTCCTTTTAAAGTCTTCGAATTCTTCTAGTTTTTCTGCTAATTGAACAGGGGAGTTCATATTTGCCCATTCATCAAGATAATATTTTTTTAAATTCAAAAGGAGTTTTTCGTTTGAGTTGATCTGTTATGATTAGATCTGATAACTTGTTGAAAGTATCTATCTTCAATCCATCTATCCATCCGTTGGTGTAGGTGTTTAACTCATGGAAAATCAATCCATGTCCTTACAGGTGCTTTTTGGTGAGTGACGAATAGTTGTCGAAACTTTTCTGGAGTTAGTTTAAAGCGTTTCAGCAGTAAATCTTTAACGTTTCCGTAAGAGTTAGCTTTATCGTCAGGCTCTCTCGCTATGATGTGAGATACTTCCGTCGATAATAAGCCTAATGGATGAGAAACCCTGTTTTTTTGATTAATATTTAATCTCTGCGCTTGACGTTCAAATAATTTTAGATAAAGACTGATGTCTTCTTTCAAATCAAAACGATGTATAAACTTTGAAACTTCTTTGACGAGAAATTTTGTGTATCACTTTCTTTGAATGTATCAGCGCCTAACTTGGATTGTGTTTGGATTCTTAACTTTTCCAACTCAAATTCATCTTTGCGTTTTTGCTCATCTAACCTCAATTGTTCGAAGCGTAATTTTTCTTCTCGTTCTTCAATGCGTAAATTTTCTTCTCTGGCTTTGCGATCCTCAACAATCGTTGAATGTATGTTTTTGGTCAGTTCTCTCTTTGACATAATGTTCACTACCAATAATTAGATCTTTGAGTGTGGCGATGGTCATCGATTTATCGAATTTTAAATTTAATTCCGTGGCTAAGACAAATAAATCTTCGCTTCGACCTTTGCCAAGATACGTCATTTTAAAATTTAAATTTAAGTTTAGATAGTAACCAAAGGAATAAACAAAATTGTCACACGTTCAAACAAAAACAATGATGTTGCTATTGGCAATTCTCGTTTGCATTTACAAAAATTCTCAAGTTAAAATGATATTGCATCAAAATACATATTCAAATTTTGTTCATTTAGAAATATTTTAAACCAGTAACGTGTAAAGACAACAGTGCGAGCTAAATTACGCAATGTTTAATTTAAAATAGTCAAATTATTAATTTCAACTAAAAACAAAACCTTTTTTTTATTTTTTTAAACCATTTGATATATCAGTTATCTCATTTCGTTATAATAAATGCAAAAAGAATTTGAAAGAAAAAATAAATTAATATAAATCTTGTTTAGGAACTGTGATTAAGTTTATTGCAATATGAAAAAGAAATTAGGAATATAAAGTTCTTTGCTGAAAAAAGCAAACAATTAGAAGTTAGTCACTTAAGAAAAATCTCATATATATTTTTTATTACACCAATAAAAATAAAATCTTTTTAGTATCTCTTCAGTACATTCTAAGGATAAACACATGTTTCAATAGAAAGCATAATAATTCTGTCAAAAATGAACTCAAAATACTTATATATTAAATGATAAAATGCACCATTAAAAATAAGATCATGTATAATGTTTAATCAATTAATTCTGAAAACCACAGCATGTGCATCCTTTTATATAGTTTTCTCACTATTAATGATGCGGTGATGACGGGATGAACTACAAAGAAAATATTCATTTAATACGGTTTTTTAAATCTATCAGAATGGGGAAACAATTTAGAAACATTAGAAACAGTTATTAGGTAAAAAATGTGTTTTTGTTTCTATTTTAATCAAACGTTAATTAATATTCATATTACTTACATTTAAACCCAGTGGCTGAGAAGTTAGTGCATCGTACTTCCACATCACAGATCTGAGGTTCAAACCCCGGGCTGGGTAAGGATTACTCAGCCTTTCATCGCTTCAGTGGATCGATAAAGGAGAACCAAGCGTGCTTGCGAACTTAGCACTTGGAGTTTCGCGTCAGACTGACCACTTGACCGAAACATCTGCTCATGCACCTCCGAGCCCAATGTCGCGTATACTGAGTTGAGCACAGTAGGCCTTGGCCCTCATGGGCTGTAGCGCCAATTTAATTTAGTTAAGATATTCTCATTAATTATTTAATTTTTATTTCTAGAAACATGAATAATTTAATTGTAGATTTGACTTTCTGTTTGGCAGAAATCATCCCATTTTTATGCAATTCACATCAATTATAAATATAAAGCTTAGAATACCTAGCTTTTATCATGAATTTAAAATTTTATTTACATTTTTGCAATTGTATAAAAGATTTTGAAACTATTAATCAAAATTGAATCATGTGTTATAAATTCGAAAATAATAATACTGCACAAAATCCAACATCCTAATCTGGACGGTTGAATCTTGTTTCTCTCATTACTTTTTCCCCTTTACTGTGTCTCTATTTGTGCAGCAAATAATACACTATCGCGTTGGCTTTGTCTTCTTCTCTGATAGAGAATGTAGTCAACTAATTGTCTTTCAGACAAGCCTGAAGGGAGATGCTCATCAGAACGTCCTTTTTTGCAGAAAATTCCACCTAGTGGTACTTTTCAATTATTCCAAGTGATAAAAAGTACATATGAAGTAATTCGAGAAGTATCGATTGCACAGTGTAATTTTTTAAAGCACCCGAGCTATAATTCGCCCGAGCTAATTGGATAATCCTGGATGGTACTCCGAGCTCAGTTCGGGAAAAGTCGGAAAGAGGTTAATTGGTTTTTATAATAGCAATTATAAATAATTTTTAATCTATATATTTTGTTTTTAAGCTATCCCTGTGTATGTAAAATTATTTTTAAATGCGTTTGTGTCAATAAGTGTATTTCGTATCATCTTTATTATTTTATTTTTAAGTGTCACTTTTAAAAAACTAACAAAACATTAAAATATATATATATTTTTTTTAAGGAATTATATTTTAAATGCTTTGAATACTTGAAAACTTATATTTTACTTTATGATCAGAAAAAAAATCTCAAATGAAAGTAATCTAAATATTGAGTCTAAAATCTAAAAATTTAAAATATGTTTAAAATTTGGAACGATATGTATATTTTATACCATAGACATTTGACATATACAAGGTGGGAAAAATAAATTCCCGGACTGTTTCATGCCCTAGCCGTTAAGCGTCGTGAGAAGAAGTGGGAATGGAATACATGGAATATATAGTTGACCTTCATCTTTCCAGTTCTGGTGGAACGTTATTCCATCCCTCTCTCTGGTTCAGTTTGTTTTTTATCCTTGTTTGAGAAAGACGTTGTAGTGTCGAAGTGCTGCGGACATGATACACGTAAAAATAAGGCTGCGCAATGTTTTAAATTCTGAAGAGATGTTTGGTGATAATTGCACGTCACATCGTTCAATTTTTGAATGGCACAAATGATTTTCAGAAGTTTGGAAGATTGCTGAATATGATGAATGTTTTTGTCAATTTGTGATATAAAGAACTGATGTCACAAATCGACAAAAACATTCAAGAATCACCAAGAACTGATGATTCTTATTGTTATTGTTCGATATTAATGACGTCATCATGATTGAAAGGGCCCGTTGCGGTAAAACGGTGAAACAGCCGTACTACATTAAGGCCCTGAGAAAGTTTAAAGAAAGAATGAGGAAGAAAAGGCGAGACCTGTAGTGTATCAACACGTGAATTTTGCCCTAAGTCAGAGCCATCAATAGCAAATGGTATGTCAGAATGTCTGCTGACATCTTTGGCTTCTTCAGCTACAATTTACATACTCTCCGTAGCCACAGTCTCTACGGCAGTATCTAATCATGATTCCTTTTTATTAAATATTTGCGATGGAGTTAGTAAATTCATAACTCCGCACAAAACTTTAGCAGAAGACTTAACCTTACCAATACATCTCATTGCATATGAAAGCCTGGTATTGACTTCATAATACTTATACTATTTTCCATTACAGGAAACCATATATTTACCAGTAATTAGAAATGATTGGCTGAATCCACAAGTTTCGCAAGAAACAGAAAATCCTGTGACCAAACCTTGAACTTTTCTTAAGAATTCAATTGAAATATTATTATATTCGCATTATTTACATACAACAGATAATTTGATAGCTTCAGGCAATAAGGTCATATTTATAATTTCATTTATATTTCCATTTTTTCCAAGAAAATTGCTGTAATCCATACAGGATTTCGGGTTTTTGGCTGAGGCAAAAGCATTCAAATTGTTAATGGATTCATTTACCTTTGACTAAGAATACAAGCAAATTCTTCCTATTTTCTTAAATATTCTATTTTTAAAACGTGGCATTGTGAGAAAAAATTGTTTAAAAAGCAAAACTTTCCCGGCAAATATTTTACAAATGTTAAAATTTTAGCAATGTAGCGAGATAAAAAGTTAATTAAGTACTTTCAAAATTCAATGCAAACAGCACGTTTCAAATAGTAAACAAGCCTTTGCTTCACTTCATTTCTTTTACTAGACATTGCCGTTCAAAGTATTTTAAATTATAATGAAAAACATTGTTAAATTGGGGGCTTACAATGTAGAAAAAAGTTTGTTTACATATGAGTGGGCGTGGCAGGTGAACTCTGACAGGTGGTCAGATATTTAAAAAAAAAATATTAAAAATACTTTTACTGCACCTAGAATGATAATTTTTGCACCTTTAGAAGCTTAAAAGTTCATATTTTATAAAAGTAAGAAAAATTGAAAAATGTGTTTTGGGGTCGAAATTCTGAACCTACCCTCTTAATAGCATCACTATTTTTTATTGCTATAAATGTGGAGAATACGGGAAAATTCTCAAAATGACGCAATACACTGGGTGCATTTCTGCGAAAGCGTATTTTGTAAACCAAGGGTCACCAATAATACCTTATATAATGCTGGGTACATTACCGAAAATGTCTGTTGACCGTACGTTAGACATACCTTTTCAGGGGCTTACCTTAAAAGCTTTGGAGTGGGAAAATTTTGTCCCTGGCATATTAAAAAAGGGAAAATCCGAATCTTATATCTTATCTAAGAAATTCATGTAACTTTACAAGATAATTCGAGACGGTCATTTATTATGTGGACTATGACAGAAGTTTACCCTAAGAGCCTTGGAGTGGGAAGAGTGCATTTCTGATGTATTTTGGGATGGTGAACAATAATCTGATATATGATTTAAAAAATTATCTTAGCTTTGCCGGATAATGCCGGAGGAATCAATTGCCCCCTTCCAGGGACTGAACTTGCAGTATCGGGGACACCCAAAGTAGCCTCCTGTTGGGTCTACGGCAGTGTTTCTCAAACTGTGCGAAGCGCCTCCCTGGGGGGCGCGATAAACGTACAAGGGGGGCGCGAGCATATCGAAAATAAAAGATTAAAAAATTATTTACTGGAATGAAGTAAAACAAAATACTTTCTGACATAATAAAAAAATACGCATTTACACTGATATAATTTATATATATCATCTGCGATATTACTTAAAAAATAAAAACTTCTACTTCAAAACCTCATTTTAGCTATCTTTGATACTGTAACCAAATAAAAAACCTTTTATTTGATTTGCTGCAATTCCATGATGAGAGATTTTTTTATTACGGTTTCTTTTCAAACCAAAATGAGAAAAAACAAAACCTAGACCCATAATCAAAAAAAAAATTTTAGGAAGATAAAAATATATCACTGTTATATTATTGCCATCAGCTGTAGGCAGCAGAATGTATTTGTTGAGGTTTGACCTTGAAACTTACTTTTACGGTTAGTTACGTCCCTGCTCTTATGTATTTGTTTTTTTCATTTAGGGAAGTTGTAAATAAACTATTTCTGCTGCGAATTCTTCCTTGTAAAATACTTTTATGATTTTTGGAAAAGCACAGAGAGCACTTTGAAGGATTACTTGGCCAAGATTTATTTCTATGAGTTATTCACAAACATCTAAAGCATAATGAAAATGTTTTGCATCATTTTTAGAACATCCATATTGTAATAAATACACTTTTAATCCGGAGCGGTCACACCGAGCACAGAGTGCACGAAATCGGTAATTCTGGCAAAACTGTTTAATTGTTACCAATGGCTCTGACACTATCCTCCTGTTTGACAGTCTTAACGTGTGAACTAAAATATATTTGTCACATATCTCCCTCTTTTTGGGAGTGACAAACGTTTTTTTACAATCTTAAGGTACTTGTTTTGACTGAGTTCCCGGTGTGATAACTTTTTTTCCGAAATATTTTCTGTGTCATTGAAAGAAGGTGAGTATATTTTCTCTTAATTAAATTATTCACTGGAATTGCGATTTTTATTGTGTATTATAAAAATAATTATAAAAAATGGATTGGGGTGACTCAATAACCCCACTCGACCATTAGTATCGAGTGCGTGCCTGCTCCAAGGTTAAAACATGTCCAAGTCTTTTCACTTTAAATATTAAAAATAATACAATTATTTTTCATCATAATTTTATATTTTTCGTTATTCAACATCAATTCTAAATGCTAATTCTGTGAGGCTTAAAATTACAGTTCGCTTAAAACTAATTATAATTAGAGCAATGATTTAAAAAAATCATTTTAAATTTTTGTAAACATTCTCGCGCAATTGGCTTTACTCTCCTTAAAATTCAGCGATTATATCAATAATGTTTTATTTTCTTATAAATGAACTCGTGCAAATAGTGGGTACTTGAGCCGGTACAATTTTAATGTATCAGTGCTGCACAGAGTATTTTATAACTAATTAATTAATACTAAATTAAGAACAAGTTTAATAAATATTAGCGACTTCCATGGACATGCCTTACAGAGCAAATTTTTCAAAGGAATGCTTATGATTAGAAATTGACCCTCTAAAAAAAGCTGAGATCTATATTTTGTCTTCTAAGCAGCCACCGCATTTTACAATATGTTGCAATTGAAAAATTAGAGAAAGGAAAAATAACATGATAATTATCCTATTACTTTTTTTTTTGCTTAAAAGCAACATATACAAAATTTAATACTTATGTCATGAATTTATACGGTTTATAATAAAGATCATTGCTTTAGCGTAAAAAAAGTGCATTTTTATTGCATTCAGTACATTATTAATGTATAAGGGGGGCGCGATAGAAATTGTGATTGAAAAGGGGTTGCCAGAATTGAAAGTTTCAGAAGCACTGGTCTACGGACACGAAACAAGAATCTGAAATCAGATTTCAGAAACACATGCAACTCTGCCGAATATTGCTGAAATTAGGTAAAATGGTTTCACGTTTGAGTCCCGCGTGCGGACTTTCATTCCTTCTAGCGGCTGAACTTGCATGTCTTGGAGCACTAGAAGTCAGTCATGTGTCTTTCAAAGCGGGGAATGAGAATCTGAAATTGGATTTTAGGAGTTCTAGTAACTTTTTTTTGCTGGATAACGCTAGACGACTGTAATAATACGTGAATAGTTGTACTAATCTAAATTTCAAACGCAAGGATGCAAGAAGCGTCTCTCTGACGTATTTCATGACTGCCGATCCGAATATTCAATCGAATTCGAGAAATTCTCGTAAATATGCAAAATAATTAAAGTCGACCGTATTTTACGCTAAATATGGCACAGGTTTCCCTGAAAATTCTTGGGGTATGAGACAAGTGCTTTCCTGATGTTTTTCTGAGTGAGAAACAAGATTCAGAAATTTATTTTAGAATATTCCATAACTTTTTAGGATAAGGCCAGACAACAGTCATATGTTCCCTTCCTTTTTAGGGATGTAACTTACAGAAGTAGGGATGCCAAATCTGGGCGCCGGCTGCTTGGGGGGGGAGGAACTAGAATCTGGATTCGGATTTCAGAAACCCCCGTAACTATGTTGTATATTGCTGGAATGAGGTCGAATGGCTTTGCATTGCAGTCTCGCGTCTGGATTTTCGTTCGAAAAAGCTACTGAACTTGCAGGCACAGCCTTGCGAAAATACGATCACAACAGAAAATTTCACTAGCAATAGCAACTTTAGGTATTGGTGCCACTTTTTTAGATGGGAACAAAATGCACATTCAGCATTCAAACTGCTATTAGACATTCATAAGAAGCCTGACGCAATTGTAACATTAAAAAAAGTATAATGGCTTCGATATTTCAAAGGCGTTCATCCATAATCGGGGATAAGTATACAATGGCCCACAAACATTCACTCGAAGCAATATAAACAGAACTTAGCAAGATTTAAGCTGCCGCGAAAAAATATTCGGGTGGGCTGCCCTACTACTGTCTGGTGATTTTGGACAGACATTGTCAGTCATTCCTCGCTCTACTTTTGTTCACGAGATTAACGTATGTTTCAAGGAATCGTTTTTATAGCGAAACGTCGAGACACTTCACTCGACCATAAACATGCGAGTACAATTACAAGATGATTAATCGGTGCAAATATTTTTGAGTCGACTGCTAGGTATTGGAAACGGTGGAGTAGAACTGCATCCCAATACATAAGGCATCAAATTGCCAGGCAGTTTCAGCACTGTTGTTCAGACGAAAAAGTAACTGATTGAGGGTGTCTCCCCGCATATACTGAATAACTATCTAGATAATTATTGACTATATAATATTGATACTTAGACAGAAAATGTGTTGATTTGGATGGAATAAACTTCCAGGTTGTTGTCAGGGATCTACTGCATTTTAAATCAATCGACACTATTATTGATGAAAACGAAACCCTATATTTTTAACCGAGTATTTGAATTCTGTGGATTTATCAGAAGTGCTACCATACACACACAGTATTCGATTGAAAAATGGTTCACTAGTTATTCTTCTGCATAATCTAAATCCACCTAGATAATGCAACAGTACACGTTTGGTCATCGGAACAATTACCAGGAAATTTCTTGAAGCAACCAATTTGATTGTAAAGTTTAATGGAGCAATCGTCCTGTTGCAGCATATTCCACTGATACCATCAGAATCTCTAATACCATTCAAAAAGCTTGAATTCCGAAATTGTTTGGCTTTCCCGATGACCATCAATAAATTTCAAAGCCAAACAATGTCCATTTCGGACTTGGATTTTGAATATCCATGTGTCTCGCATGAACAACTGTATGTTGCATGCTCATGTGCGGGCAAATCGTCGAATCTATTGGAGTTAGCAAAAGACAGTTTACCGAAAAGTATTGTACACCATATTGCTATTAATTATATTAAAATTATTTATTGTTATAATTTAAAATGATAAAAATATTAAAAAATGCTAAAAATCACCGTTATTTACCTCATTTTTGAAATTAAATCTTGATTTGTTTTCACTTAACAACTTCGTAGGTAACTCATGGTTTATACTATAATAAAATAGGAGGTAAATAAAACACAAAGTGAAAAGAAATAATGTTGTTTTTAAACAAATTTCAACTCTGAAATTGTAAGCGGAAATTAATTTTATTGCATTCAATAGCTTAGAATAATATTAAATCAACGTACCAAAACGAAGTCAGTGCAAAGCGTGGCTGGGTCTCAGCTAGTATTTCTATATGTTTTTTACTTTTATATACCTTGAAAGTATTAACAAGTTTAAAATGCTAAGCAATTTTAGATTGTATGTGTCATGGAATTGTTTCTCTTTTAATTAAAACTAGGTAATTCCTTTTTTTTTCTTTTCCGATTCCGGTAAGTTTGAAAAAATTTATGATTTTTCATTCTTTGATATTGTTTTAAAATTAAATTCACATTCCTGACAAATAGTATAAGTATTTAAACACTTTTTAGCATCCTAGACACTTATCCTTATTTCAGTGAAATAAAAGAATACATTTTCTAAATTGTTCGAATTAAATTAATTATTTGGTTCAAAACTAACACCCTGGTCTTAATCGTAATCGATGAATATTATTGCGTCAGAAATCCCTGTCCCGCCCATTCTATCTAATCAGAACTACGATTACGTAATTATCACGCGCTTGCACTGTTGGTATAGAACTCAACACCTTGTGTAATCGCGCTCTCTTTTCTCTTTTCCGTCATCATGTAAGCATGTAAATAGCTGCTCTTTGTGTATTTGTGTTGTGCCCTCCAAGATGTTGCTATGGTTTGTCTCCTATCCACTTTGCTTTAATATCGTCGCAAGTTTGTGTGTCTCGTCAACGTGAAAATGTAAAGTAATTTTGTCCTAAGCTTTTGATGTGTGCTTCAAAATAAAAGAGATGAAGGTCCACTGAAGATGTGTTTAATGAAAACCTACTAACACTCGAAAAAATACTACACTCGGCCAATATTTTACATATATATATATATATATAATCTTGTTCAAATTTTCAATTGTTAATATAAGATATTTTCCATTCATACATTCAAGTTCAAATATTTTTTTAAACTTGTAGTGGATGACATTTGATGTTAATACAGTTTTTTTATATATTAATTCATTAATTAAATTTTACTTTTAGTTTTAAATTTATTCTGCCGTAGTTACAACTAGCTGCAACAGATGACACCAGTATGTTTTTCTAACGAAGTAGGAATTGGCGTTAAAAAACGTTTGGCTTCTTATTAAAAAAAGTTAAAGAGCAAAAAGGTGCTTTACATTTCATATCATTAATGAAAATAACGATTTTCGCTTCCTGGAGCAAATTACAAAAATTGGGAAAAACCCTAAAAACCCAGACGATGCAATACAGTCCGTACAACGCCTAGAAATGCTGAGTATCAAATTATCGATCTGATCACGCAATGCACTCCGAAGTTCCAGGAGATGTGTAGGAGGTGGCTGACGGGCTGTGACTCGTCGGCCATGCACGTCCTACACATATCTACTGGATTCAAGTCCGATGAGAATGCTGACCAGTCCATGTGGGTGATTTTCTCCGATTGAAGCCATTCGCTTACAATATTTGCATGATGATGACGGATGTTATCATCCATAAGCATAGATTATGCTCCTATGGCTCACCGAGTGAGTGGATGTGGAGTTTTTTGGCGCAAGAGCCAATTCTGTGGCTATACTGCGCCAAACAATTGTTAAAATTTAAAACCATGTCATGGCTCACCGAAACAAACGTACAAGTTATTCCAGAATGACGTGCTAATGGGTTTGGCTTGTCATGGTTCCAACTAGAACAAGAAGGTCACTTCTGGGACCCAGAATAATTCTCCCTCCCCCACCCCTGTCAACGCGAGCAATCCTACACCACCGAAACAGTGTCGTTCACTGATGCTCTCTTGGTGCTAACGGGTACCAGTGCTCTCTATATGAAAGTCAGGTGAGAATTAGGCTGCAAGTTAAACCGGGACTCGTCGGAAAACATCCCACAAGCCCACTGTTGCGATGACTTCAATGCATGCTCTCCAATCCAGGCTAACCGCAGGCGACATTGAGTTGCAATATATGGAACACATCTGTTAGGTATACAAGCATATATATCAGAGATGGCGAACCAACGGCACGCATGCAATTGATGGCACGCGGCACATTATTTTCGGCACTTCAGTGATCAAAATCGTTTGCATTTTACTTTATAATTTCAAAATTCACTATGAAATATTAAGAACAAACGTAAGTGATCAGTCGCGGATCGGCGGGGAGCGCACTCGTTTGTCATTTCCTTGCCTTGGTTACGTCGTAGGCTACAATTGCTAATAATGTAAAGTCTGTCTACGCATAGCATAGTCCATTTCATCCACACAACTGTATTTTAAAGTTTATCCTTGTTGTGTTTACGATTTTTAACTGTTATTTAACATGGATATAGTTCAGAAAAAGAAGAAGAAAATGCAATATAGTAAGTGTAACAGAGAATTTCAAATTTGGTGTACCGAGAAACATGGCATTATTAGTAAAAGCGACAAAGCGGTGTGTGTTTTATATTCTCGAATAGTGGTATGCAAAATATCGTTTGTAAAACTGTATTCTGAAACAAATCACAAACCCTCTTGTCAAAAAAAGTGAACCAGAGAAAAAATAATTAATTGCTGAGAAACCGTTTGGCAGAGAACTCCAATTCAGCATGTATTCTACAAAAAGTAACATATTACAATCCTAATATAATTTTTTGTCATCCAATCTGCAACAACAAAAGTCACACAATTGTTCCTTGAATTTGAATTACACGTATAACTAAAACATCAATTACTATACAGTGCAAAAAGTATTTTTGTCGTATTAAACAGTTTTGTGTTGTTAGTACTTAGTTTTACTATATTCACAACAATTACAAGTCAAAATTATTTGACGGCACATCTATACCTTTTTAAACACTTCTTTATAAAAAAAATGGCACGTTGATCCATGAAGATTCGTTACTCTTGATATAGACCAATCTGCTCTAAGCGTTTGTACACGGTCGACCTTGAAACTGTCGTAGCAGTGGCTGAAGAAATCTGATAAGACAGGTCTTCTCTTGACGATGTGTGTAGTCCTATTACGGGTGTATGTATATTTTAGAGTTGGATTTCCCGTGACTCTTAATTACCTTTAGTTTACGGGCATGATTGTGTATTTAGAGTTAATTAATATATTTACAAAGCCTATAAATATGCAAAACAATTATTCTGAAAAACGAAATTTTTGTACAGATGAAAACACTTCTGTATTTTCAGACATTTAATTGCTACTGTAATGAATTTATTTAAAATGGGGACAAGGGATTGATTTTCGACCAGATTTGTTTTATTATCTTGTGAAGAGTTATCTTTTACAGTTTTTACAAATGATAACTTGAAATAAAAAAATATTCAAAAATACCGAACTTACGATGCAGAATCGATTTATTTTATGTATTTCCCCTTCCTAATTTGAAAAGTTTTAACTCCCTAAACTTGTGACGGCTCTATCCACGTTCTTTCTAATAATATGCCTTCTTGAGAAAATTTGTGTCTCTGAAAACTATTTTATTTCCAACGAACAATCTGAAGAAGAAAACAGGATTATTTAAATTAGGTATAAGTTAGTTATATTCGGTTAGTTATATAAATTATATTAGGTATTAAGTCTTTTTTCATACTTCGAGTACCTCGTTATTTATCTACACACATATTGTTTCGTTTGGACGTATCTCTTATTTAAGATTACTAAAACTTTTGTTGTTGATAGTGGGATAAATAAATTGAGAATTTTTGAATATGGCTAATCTTCCTTCCCTTTCTCTCACATCTTCTAGGCGAGAATGAGAGAACTTCTCATTTCTTACAAACTGCAAAATTGAGAAAGTGCCTTAAAAAGGAATTGCCTACAGTGGTGGCCAAAATTGTGGAGAATTTTTAAAATTGTTTTTTTTTAAGTTTGTATGCTTATAGATAATTTTACGTTGCACAAAATGCAAAGTATTTTATATAATTTTAAAGAGAATTCTCAATACTGAATTCAATACAAAAAAGAAAACTCAAATGTTTGCAAGGCACAAAAAGTTATGCTGCAATAACTGTCAATATGCATCAGATACTGATGATAGCAGTGAGTTATCAGTGCTTAGTGAGGTTGTTTTTATTCTTTACTAGCTGGATTCAAAATTAGCGTTAGTCTTGAAAAAAAAATCATCGTGTTTTAAAAATTTTTCAATCTCCTTGGCTTTAAAACTACATAGATTATAATACTAAATTAAGAACTAAAGCTGTAAATGACTTTCAAAAGGATTATTACAAACTAATGAATAATAGCAATTTCGGGGAAACGATGGAAGAGAAGAGTAGATATACGTTTATGTTCAACAGAAGAGCAGGCTTGAAAGTTAATAGCGAAATCAAATTTTAATCGACGCATGATATTTTCTGAAAACTTAATGGCCGTCCGTCCATCTAAAAAAACCAAAATCAAAATTTTGAAACCAATACAGGTAGGAATGGTAATTTTAGACATCAAAAGTTCTAACGTATTCTTTTCACTCTGAGTACATGAAGCACCGTTATGACTCGAAAGTAAGGTTCATGTATACATACACCGATTCTTTTATATATGAAATAAAAACTGATGTTTTTTATAGTGACATGAAAGATGATATTAACTGATATGATACTTCATATAATGATCAAAAAATATTTATAATTTACCTCTTGTTAACAAAAAAGGTCATCGGTAAAATGAAGGATGAAAATAAGGGAAATATTATGACAGCATATGTAGGAGATTAAAATCGAAAATGTATGCTTACAAAACAAACAATAAAATTGAAAAGCGATTAAAAGGAATTAAAAAACAAACTATAAAAATAAAATAACATATCAGGACTACAAAGCCTGTCTTTTTAATGAAAAAATAAAATATGTTGTCATGAACTTAATTAGATCCAAATTTCATTCATTACATTCAATAAAGCAAAACAAACTTGTTCTGTCATATGAAGATGACAAAAGGTTTATTAATGGTGAGGGCATTACTACTCTTGCCCTTGGACATTGGTCGTTGATGAATTTAGACCTATTCAATGAGCAGTAGGACACAAAATCAAATAATGTGATAAATTCATAATAATGTGATTTTTTTGTGTGTGTAAATACTTGATTGGAATGTAAAACGGAATACAGATTGCTGTTTTTTGTAAATAAATAACTTAATTTGTATCTTTTGTGTGTTCATGTGTAATAATTATACTGAAATAAAATTTACAAATTGTTTTTCTCCTGTAATGTAAATATACAATTTTAATGTAAAACGCAATACAAGATGTTGATTTCTGAATAAACAATTTACTTTGTGTATCTTTACTGTGTATGTATAATCATTATACTGAATTAAAATGTACAAATTATTAAAATAATATAAATTAAATATTTTTTATTTCATTTTAGTTAAGAAAAAAATTAAACTGAATGGTTATCACGATTAATAGTTATACAATTTATACTCTTTGTGAAAGGTTAAGGATTTGTGTTTAAAACATGAACATAAATTTTCTTAGTTTTGTATGAAATATATTTAAAATATCACTTAGCTTACATACTTAGATAATTTGCATAAAGGAAATTACACATTTATTTTTAAAATGAAAATATTTCAACATAAATAATTAAACTAACAATCATTATAAATAAAATTAAATCAAATTACTCATATAAAGAACAAAATTTTTAGAATAAAATCCCGTGGGAAATTTATAGAAAAAAAATATTGTTTTTAATCTTATATATATATATATATATATATATATATATATATATATATATAAAAGTTTTTTTTCTTACATTTGTATTAAATGTATTTAAAACATAATTTATGCTTAAACATTCTTAGATAATTTGTTTTAAAAAATCCTCTTTTTTATTTTAAAAATGAAACTTATAGCAAAAGGTTTATGTTTAGAAACATGAGCATAAATTTTTAGTTTTTCTCACTTTCATATGAAATACATTTAAAATATCACTTTTATATACTTTGATAATTTTTTTTTAAAAAAATACTCTTATTTATTTTTAAAATGTGAAACTATTTCAGCATAAATTATAAACTAATAAACAATAAAAATAATAACTCAAATTCAGCATATAAAAACACCATTTTATTCAAATTTATAAAAGCAAAATACTGTGTGAAGCTTATAAAATCTTTATACAATATTTTTTAAACAAAATCCTCATAATATTCAAAACAATCAGGGGGGCATAGCACGTCCTTTACTTCTCTTAAAATAATATCTAAGAGAAGATTTTCAAAAAATTCTTGAGTTACATAATGTACAGGTTTTAACAATAAAAATTGTTCATTTTCAAAAAGTTACAATAAAAACAATCAGATATTTCATTAGCTTCTAGTGACAAAACATATGCGTGTGAATTAAATGTTTCTTCTCGATTTCCCCACAACTCATCAGTTAAGTCTAAGGTTGTTTTAGTCCTTTTTCGTTCAGGAGGCTACAAATAGATTTTTTCAAAATTTGCGTCAAGTATTGTTGACCCAGACTAACATACAAAGAAGAAGGTAATGCATTTTCTATGGGGCCTTCACAGAAGGTTTTATATGCAGTTAAAAAGTCTATACATTGAAACATATTGTCTATAACAGCATTTTCAGTAGCACCATATATTTCAATCATTTCAGCCCACAGCTCTCGGGATATGGTTATTTCTTTAAAAGTGGGCTCTTTATCCGGACCGTATTTAATGCGCTTAAAAGTAAAATCAATGAAGTTCGCATTGGTTATTTGAATGTGTTGTTTAGGAGGGAAAAGTCCACTTGGTAATTCCTCCAGTGATTCTGGCACTTTCTTTTTACGCGTGATATATTCGATTCACCGTGGATCGAATGTTATTCCCTCAGGGGAGTATGGTAGGTAGTATGTTTTTCCATACTTCTTCAAACGCCTTATGTGTACAGATACGGAATCATAATAGGTGCTTGCAAAGACAAAGACATCATCTCCATCTGGTATGCAATCCTCGGTAAATTTTCCATACTTCTGAAAATAATATATCAAAATTAATAAATATTAGAAAAGTGAAAAAAAAAAACATTATAAACACTACATATTAAATTACCTTAATTTTGTTACTTACTTTTGAAACTTCTCTTCTTGCTTTCTTATTTTCAGAAGATTCCACGGATTTTCCAAGCTTTCGTTTTTCGCTATGTGTTTAAGACATAATCAATTTTTTTTCCTGTTGAATACAGTCCGCCGCAATACTAACAAACAAAATGAATCTTGAACTAAGATGTGATAAGGGGCCACATTTAAAAAAACAAATCAGCTTAGCAGTAGGAGAGACAACTCAACTCAAAAACCAAGACTATAGCAGTAAAAAAACAACTCAACTTAACACCTGGAAGAAAAACAGTTCAACTCAGCAGCAGGAGCGAAACAACTCAACTCAACAACAGGAGAAAACAACTCAACTTAGTAGCAGGAGTTAAACAACTCAACTCAACAGCTGGAGAAAACTACTCAGCTCAACATTTGATGTCTTACGCGTCTTTCCTTTAACAAGTCCTTTGGGTTCTTTGGGCCAGAATTAATGGCAACTCTTTTCCAACCAAATCGAAGAAACGAGATGTAAAGAAGAGATGCAAATAAACGGACACACTAACGGATGGGACACTTCTATTTATTCTGTACATGTGAGAATCTACCGTGATTAAAATGCATGACTTTGAGTGTTGGTCTATTTAATTAAGTAAAATTTATTGAAGCTGTGGAAATTCAAATTAAGGAGAAATATTAAAAATTAAATTTAAGATGAATAGTAAAAATTAAAATTTAAGTGAAGCATTAGAAATTAAGGGTTAGAATAAAATTTAGGCACATAATTTCTTAATGGCCATTAAGACCCTCGAATAAATCCCGTTTTGTTTCTTCGAGAGGGTTGTGACGACTTACGCGTCTTTTGTTTAACAAGTCCTTTGGGTTCTTTGAGCCAGAATTAATGGTAACTCTTTTCCAACCAAATCCAAGAAACGAGAAGTGAAGAGATGCAAATAATATAGGATAAATATAGGATCTTAGAGTAAGCGGTATGGCAATGTAAGGGAATGTTAGACAATTGATGTACGTTGTGGCAGTTGTTGATTATTGCAGTTTGTGGTTCAAGATTTAAGTTCTACGTGTCGTAAATAAACATATTGGTGTTCGACAAGAAGTTAGCTGTCAAGCTGCATCCCATTGCAGACAAAGACAAGTAGCATTACGGAATAATATAAGGTAGGAATGATTACTTGTTAGAATTGAGGATTAGGCGGTCCGCTTATTGAGATTGGTCTGAATTAGATTAGATCATATTATAAATATATATATATTGTGTGCTGTGTATTGAGTTATTGTAGATTCTCTCATATTAATTATTATAATTATATTTGTTAAAGGTTTAAGTTGAATATCTTAATAAAGTCATATTAAGATAATGTTTGATCCTAGTTCTTTCGCTAACTTTACACCTTTAGCTCACGTTTATACTTCGAAGGATGCACTTCCAAGGGGAGGTACATCACAATGGTGCCCAACGTGGTTCGCCATTGTGATGTTCCTCCCCTTGGAAGTACAACCCTACACCTCTACCTCACGTTGATACTTCGAGGGTTGTACTTCCAAGGGAAGGAACATCACAAACAGCAGGAGAAAAAGAAATTCAACTCTGTGCCGCCTGCGACCGTACAATCGGTTATTATTATCTACTGCTGTGTTAGCCCACTGCGTTTAGCTGTGTTAGCCCGTTAAAGGGTTAAGCTTGTGAATACCGGTATTACAAAATTGTTCAAATGGCTCAAAATACCGGTATTCGGCATTCCGATACACCAGTATTGCAATCCCTACTTGTGACCAATACTCATTTGTCCAATTAATGTGTGCTATTGCCCACTGTAATCCCATTTGGCGCTGCTGTAAATTAAGATATTGCTTTTTTCAATAAATTCTACCTTTTAGTCTTACATCTGGAAACTGACAGAAACAGCAGCATCACTTAAATCATTTTTGATGGATGTCCACGAATTTTTGTTATCTCTGAGGCATAGTATTTTTGTTCTTCTATCGTTGTTATGGAGTTACTGATCGTACAGTGGATTATTTTGGTCAATAGTGTAATTAAGCGACATTTGCAAATTCATAAAATAACATTATATGTAAAATATCTCGCACACAACACAATTGAACAAAAACAAAAAGCTAATTTTTGACTCATGGTTTTATTTTAAAATTTAATCACATAAATGTTATCTTCAGCGCGGAGTTAGGCCTTAATTACAAAAGAAGTTCAAAGTGAAAAACCCTATTAATACATAACTTGCATTTTACCAAAAAAGAAAAAGAAGGAGGTGGTGTACACATCACTTGTGTGTATAGGGCAGGAGAGCAACTGGCGTCTATCGCCAAAAACCATGTATTCTCGCCAACAAAGGGTTGCTTCACAGTTTAATCACACTGTAGGTCAGCCATATTTGGCGTGTTGTACTCAAAGTGTGAATCTTTCTCTAAGTAGAATATTATTTTTCTTGTTCCGTTGTAACAACTCTCCCTCACGTATAAAGTTTTATAATAGACTAGAGGACCCGAGAGAAAGACGTTGTCCTGTACACACATCTTATATTCAAAATAGAAGATTTTTGAATATTCGATACTGCGATTCTAACGCAGTCTGCCGGATCTAATGTAAAACATTCCTAGATCAACTATTTATAAATAAAAAAATAATTAAATAAACATTTCTAAACCGAATTATAAATCTAAACCATTCTCGAGTCCACTGGAACAAAGACTTTCATCAAAATCGGTCCAGCCGTTTAGGAGGAGTTCAGTTTCATACACACGCACAAAAGAATTACATATATAAAGATTATTTGAAAAGATATTAATTAAAAACGCTAAAAAGCGTGAATCGCGTCTGCATTTCCGTAACAATAAAGACCGAGTTTGGCCAGTTTGGATGAAAATCAATTTTCGACGCCAACTTACGTCTTTTCCAATTCCTACTATTAGCTCACGATCTCTATACATATTTTATTTGTTTGTTTGTTTATTTATTTATCTTGGTGGAATTTTCAATAGTTAATAAAATAAATTTTAAAATTCTCAATTGAGCTGAAATGTACTGTACATCATTATTTTGGATGACAATACAATAATTTAATTATAATTAATAAAAAATCATTGATTAAAACTAATTATTTTAAAAATTACAAATACGGCCACATTGGCGACTTAGCGACCCTTTTAGCGACTTATGTCAAAATTTGAAAAGGTTTTTTTCTCACGTGTTAAAGCATTCAGTTGAAAGGAAATTTTATATACACGATTGTTTTGGATGATAATACGATGCTTTAATGATAATTAATAAAAATTAATTACCACTTAATGTTGTGATTCTCTCTGTCATATGTATATACATATTTATATTAATTGCAACTATATTTAATTAAAAGTATCTAAAATAAATTTTTTCTTGGTTGAGATCTAAGTAGGAATTGATTTAAAAAAATTTTATATTACTTGTTTATAACAATAGCGTTGTTACAACAATGCAGGTGAATGTTGAGTTGTATTTTTTGAATGCTTTTAATTAATATATTTTTAACTAATTGCGATATCGGATCGAATTATGAATCTAAACCATTCTCGAATTTACTTGAACCCGCACAAAAAATTTCATCGAAATTGGTCCCGCCGTTTAGGAGGAGTTTAGAGACAAACACATGCACAGAAGATTTTTATATATGAAGATGATACCGAATCAATTATTGACCCAGAATGAAATTAATTCGAGAAAAAAAAAATTTTCCCATAGAAGTGCCTGACTCCCTGCTGAACTACAAGCCTCACAAATAATTGACATAGGCTTTTTACATTGACATGTGGCTCACAAGAGGCATCTGATTCAATTCCCATGAGTGGAAGGTGAGCTTGCTGGAGAGCAGTTTTCCATAGAGAGTGTGGGATTACGATGGTTTTGTGGCAAATGTCTTCTTTTAGATAATTTTGATGAAAGCTTATATGCATTTATAATCCGGAGTTGTGGTCAATGAAGTATTTTCTTTGTTTTTATGTTTTTCTTCTTGCAGAGAGCTTTTAATTTTTTGAATATCGTCGTTATCATCTTGCGCAGCTAAAATGATTTCATCTGAAAGTTTTTGTGTGATGAGGGCAGCTACTGTTTGTGTGTTTATTATAAACTGAAATGATTCTATCTAGGGGCATATCTGCATGACCATGCTTTTCTCGTGAAATGTAGTCTCTCTCTGTCTCTCTCATCTAATAGATTATTTTGCCCTTTACATGTTGAAACTCAAAATTCATTTTAAGTTAAATCCGTTAACCATCTTGCAATAACATTTGCAGGGTTTTGTAGATCTGTGTGGTACTTGAAGTTCATGTCATCTGAAAGGATTTTGAATTTTCTTCCGTATAAAAATTCTCGAAAATATCATACACTGTTACGAATGGCTAGATTTTCTATTTCATTTGCAGGATAACGAGACTCAGTTGCTGTTAAAGTTCTGGAGTAATAGGAAATATGTTGTAATTCTCCATCCTCTTGTTTTTGCATGAGAATACTTGCTATGGCAATATGTGAGCCATCTGTGTTGAAAAAGAATTGCTTTGTCCAAGCAGTCTGAACAATAAATGGTTTTGTGAAAAAGATCCTCTTTAGTTCTTCAAATTGTTTTTGATTTACACCAGTCCAAGTAAAAGTTCTTGAATTGCATAAGATGTTCAAAATATGAATTTTTTGTGGCAAAATTAGAAACAAGATGCCTATAATAACCATATATACCAAGAAAGCGTTTGAGTTGTTTCTGGTTTTTGGGTGTAGAGAATTTAAAATTTTTTTTTATCTGCGTTGCTAATTCCAGGTGTGATACCGTGTGAGGAATTTGTAAATCCCAAATATTGATTTTCTTGTGTTGCAAAAATGCACTTGTCTGGTGCAAAAGTTAAATTATTTTCCTGTAAAGCATTTAAAACATCATGAAGTTTTGCATTTAATTCTTCAATTGTGTGTGTATGTGTGGGTATTGGCTGCGATGATTATGTCATCTTGATGACAGTGTATACCGGCGTATTTATGTACATGTAAAGAGGACTTTATCCATCATGTTTTGAAAATATGCAGCTGCGTGTTTACAGCCAATTGGAAATCTTTTGAATTGAAATGTTTTCTAAGGGATTGTGAAAGTAAAAAAAAATTCTATATTCTTTTGGAAGATGAATTTGCCAATAAGCGGAATTAAGTCTAGCACAGTGAGTATTTTAAATCCTTCTAGTTTAGTGGTAATGCCTGAATTTTGGGTAATGGATAAGAACATCCATCTATCACATTGTTTAAAAATCTTAAGTCAAGTGCTAGACGCAAAGAAGGGTTATCATTAGTGTGATTTTTCTTCTTAACTAATACCATAGGTGAAGCCCATTCTGCTGTATTTTCTTCAATGATGTCAGCTGCTATTAATTCTTAAAGATAATTTTGAGCATGTGTTTGTAATGATTGTGGGATGGGATAAAGTCTTGAAGAAATTGGGTGGGGGTGAATGGTATTAATTTTAGGTGTAACTAAGTCACAGTGACCAAGAGTTATAATACATTTAGAGAAAGCTGGTTTGAATTTCATTAATGTTGAAAGAAGAAAGTTTTTGTCCTTAGGATTTAAATGATCTAAATGAAAATCAGTTTCTTTTACGTCTTGACATCTCCTTTCAATGTTTGATGTTGCTTGAACTGAATTAACAGAATGCTCATTCATTTGTTCTTCTATTGTGACCTCTGTGCTTATTGTTCCAATATTTGTGCCTTTGTTTATGTGTATGTGTTGATTTCTAATGCTTCTTATCAATGTAGTGAGTGTGTTGTCAGTCCTGATTTCTATAATACTACTGTGTAATTCAATGTTGTGATTTTGATTAATATTTGGTTGAAATAAAACAGTGCTTGAATTTAATGTGTATTTGCATTTGTACTTCTAAAGTTAACATATACTTGTAAAATAACAGTTGGATAAGCATTTACTTAAAATTTTTATTTATATAATATAATTATTTTAAATTAAAGCAAAAACATCGACGGTCGTTAGTCGACCTGAGCTAGTTGGAAGTGAACGCGTAACCGTCTTCTATCGAATGAGTTTGTATAATGGTACAGGGTTGCCATATTCCGCACAAGTGGCCGATGCAGCCGAGAGTGGCATCCACCGCACACTCCCCCCACAGTGTTTCACTTACCATTCTTCTCTATAAAACGTACAGTTCTTCCATTCCTTGTTTTGTTTTCCCTGGTCACAGGAATACAAGGCTTGACACTTCGAACAGTCTCTGTTACCACTGCAGGCTGTACTGGATCTCTTTTAAGGAAAGCTGGTATAACACGGTCGATAGAAATCGTTGATTTCCGACCATCAATGTCAACGTCAAACGTTTTATCCGTTCCGGTGAAGTATTTTGAAAGATCCATCGTAAGGAGCTTGTGAGAGTTTTTCACGGTATCATTTCTGATGAAGACGTGGCTGCAATCCTTTAACGCTGGATGGACGAATACTGATCTTTTGGAATGGATTGAAGCTGGAGATGGTCTGATGCAGTCGAAATGACTTTTTAGGTTCTCAACAAGCTGGATTGGTGACGAGTCCATTGGTGAAGAATCGAAAAAATCTCCAGGGAGACGAATTGTTGTCCCATAGACAAGTTCTGTGGATGATGACTGTAGATCTTCCTTATAAGACGTTCGGAAACCCAAAAGTAAAGCCGGAAGGCCGTCAGACCAATGTTCTGTGTTGTAGGCCTTGAGAGCAGCTTTCAAGGGATGGTGCCATTCTTCTATCATCCCATTACTCTGCGGATGGTAAGAAGAAGATCGAATTCTCTTGATACCTAGGAGATGTGCTAAGGCTTTGAAAAGTCGGCTCTCGAACTGGCTACCCTGGTCGGTCGAGAAATCCAGGTCTTGAAGAAAGCTCCTGTGACTGTCTTAGCTGTTATATCGAGAATGAGAACTGCTTCAACCCATCCGATATATCGATCGATCATTGTCAGGCAGTAAGCAAATACTCGTGAGGGAAGAAAGGGGCCAACGATATCAAGGTGAATATGGTCAAATCGCTTGGTTTGGATTTGAAAAGGAAAAATAGATGATTTGGTATGTCGAATGATTTTAGATTTTTGGCATGGGATACACTGCCTAGACCAAAGGATGCAATTTTTATTTAATTTGGACCAAATGAATCTCGTACTTATTAATTTATTAGTAGGCGCAATACCGGGATGCGATAAATTGTGAAATGTGTCAAATATTTGCTTACGATATTGTATTGGAATAAAAGGTCTAATGCTTTTAGTGGAAATGTCACAATATAAAAGAGCGTTTGAATCTGGCATATTTACTTTTTTAATCTCTAATCCTTGAGGATTATTTATCAAACTAATCAATTTGGGAGTCATTTTCCTGAGCTTTCGCGATTTCATTATAATCGATTGGGTTTGGCATGTATATAGAAGCTATTCTTGAAAGCGTATCTGCAGTTAAATTGTCAGAATCCTTTATATGTTGTATATCTGTTGTAAACAGGGATATAAAATTCAACCGACGAGCCTGGCGGAGTGAGCACTTGCCCAGCTTCTGTTTAAATGCGTATCTGAGTCGTTTGTGATCCATGCATAAAATGAAATTTCACGCCTCCAGCACATACCTAAACTGTTTAATCGAAGCATACGCGGCAAGCAACTCTGTCATAGGCGCTATATCCTTTTTCAGTTTCGGATAACTTGCGCGAAAAGAATGCTAAAGGTTGAAGATGTTCACCCTCTGTTTGAAATAGAGCAAGTCCTAGGCATCTACCTGCAATACTAAATTTGCATTAGGGTTAGGATGCACGAGCAGCGTAGCGTTGGTTAAAAGGGTTTTGCAATTTTGAAATTTGCTTTTGGCTTGTTCCGGCCAATTAATCTTACGATTGTCGTTGCGTTTTGAACCATTTAAGAAATCATTTAAATGAGTTTGATTGTGAGCCGCACGTGGTAGAAAACGACGAAAAAAAATTAGAAGTCCTAGGAATCTCCTCAATTTCTTAATTGTCTTTGGCTGTGGATAATTCAAAATATGGTCTACTTTATCGGATAAATGTTTTGTACCATTTTAGTTACTAAGTGTACTAAAAATGAAATTTCTGGCACCCCGAACACACATTTTGATACATTTATTGTTAAACCGTATTCATTTAATTTTTGAAATACGGCCCGAACATGTATTTTGTGTTCTTCCCCAGACTCGCTAGCGATCAATATATCATTCAGGTATACGTAGCAAAAACGCAATTCTCCCAGAATCTCATTCATAAACCTCTGAAAAGTCTGCGCTGCTCCGCATAATCCAAAATTTAAAAAATGATAAAATTCGAATAGTCCAAAAGGCGTATACACTGCAGTTTTCTTTATGTCGTCTGAGTGTACTGGGATATGAAAATAAGCACAAACGATATCAATTTCCGAGATAATACTGTTATTATACAGCGCGTGGGAGAAATCCTGAATGTGGGGAATTGGGTACCGATCGGGAGTTGTAACTGCGTTTAACTTTCGGTAATCCCCCACAAGTTTCCTGAGCTCTTAGCAACTACATGGAGTGGAGACAAACACGGCGATTTAGAAGGACGGCATATACCCTTCTCTAACATAAATTGAAATTCGCGTTTTACTGCCTCGTATATTTTTGGACTTAAGCTTCTGGGTTTACTGTGTATGGGCGGACTTGCTGTCTCAATATAATGGACAGTGTTATGGCATGCTTGTTTTCTTTTTGGAGTTAATTTAATTAAATCTGGGAAATATTTGAAAACAATCTGTGATAATACTTATCACCTGAAATCAACTTTACTGAAATAGTGTCAGTCTCCGCAAAAATGCCAGGTAAAGAAAAAGTAGTGACACTATCTATTAATTTCCGCCATTTTAAGTCAACCAAAAGTTCAAAGTTTTCCAAAAAATCTGCTCCAATTATTGGAATTGGTACAGAGGCGATCAATAATTTCCAGCTAAAGTCTTGTCGTAATCCTAAGCCGATATTTAATAACTTATGTGTATTTTTATTATGCCAGAAAGTATTTTGTTTTACTTGATTCCAGTAAATATTTTTTTTTAATTTTTTATTTTCGATATGCTCGCACCTCCAGGGGGCGCGCCCCACAGTTGGAGAAACACTGCTTTAGATCCATCGAAGAAAGGAATTTCTTCTATGGGGAGTTTATTTTGCTCCATTTTTGTGTTTACTTTACGGGATTTACTAGGCATGTATACAAATTTTGTGTGAACATTTGTTTAGATAATTGAAAAAAAAATTACATAAGAATACTTAAATTTTAACACACCATGAAAACAATGTATATTAATGAATTGCACAGAAGAATTTTTTTCAAATATTGTAAATTAAAAGAAGTAAATATGAATATCAATGGAAACTTATGCAATAAAAGTGATGTAATTAAAATAAAATTGTAAATTGTGAAATTGAAGTGGTTAATTGGTTTTAATTCCACTTTTGTCCTATATATATATATTTATACAATCAATAATTGTTACATTAAATCAAACGCACAGTCATCACTTTTATGAGAAGTTATTTAGATTGAATGATAAAATAATAAAATATAAAAGTTTTAAAACAATTCACAAAGTATTACCAAATGTGTTTCTTAGTTCACAGCATTGCGCAAGGGTGAGAATTTTCATTTTATTATGAAGTACAATTGCGTTTAAATTCCACACAAAAAATATTCAACTAACACTTTTCTTATTTTTAAATTTTTAGCATAAGCATTTAATAAGCATTTAAAACTTTTAGATATTGCACATTATCTTCATAAAAAATTAAATAATATTTAAATCATAAAATTAAACTTTCAAAAAAATATCTTATTTACATTTATTGTATAGAATGGCGTTAACAACCACTACAAAGTTTCTAAGTTATATTCCAGTAACATTAATGTAAGTTGTGCCTAAAATTAAGTACATGACTGGAAAATTGGATAGCTATTAAAATTGCTCACACATAATTATTTACATTTATAAGTATGATTTTTTTTACATACACAGACATAAGTTTATATTTTTGACTCCCAAGGACGTCCCAATCCCAAATTACTTTTTAGAAGATGTTTAGCACCGTTTTTCATAAAGCAAATCATTATAGTTTGGTTGAATATACTGTGGTGATGCGATCTTTAAAATTGATGATAAATGTTTATTGGTTAATCTTGACCTTCCTGAATTGTTGTTGTTTTTCATTAAAGGAAATAATTGCTCACATAAATAAGTAGTTCCGAACATAGCCATTATATGCGTAACATAAGATAACATCTTAGGAAATCGATCTTTTGATAAATATGTGTAAAACTCTGGAATTCCAACTTCCAAGCATTTTTACTTCGGCAAAAGATCACATTGCATCTCAATCAATTATATTGGTAAATTTTCCTCAACAAGTTCAATGTCGATAGATAGAGGTGAAGTAAAACAACGAAATTGTAATTCACAGCTTTTCAAATCAGAAAATTTTCGATCAAATTCCATTTCTAACAATTTAATTTGATGAGTATATTCTGTAAATTTTCATTTAGGGGATTTGATGAACAGGTATTGGCAGCTTTCAAAGTGAGAGAGATTTCCTTTAAGAGAGATTTTTTAGAAGTATAGAACTTTAAATTGCAATAAAACAACGATGTATTATTCGATTGACATGAATTTTTTTATCCGAAAGATAATCTTGTGGCATTATATTTTAAATATGATTTCTGGCATATGACTGCCACGGCTGGCTCGGATGTAGTCCAATCTGGACGTCCAAATTTCGATGATTTTTTCCACCATTTGTGGCCGTATATCGGCAATAACACGGCGAATGTTGTCTTCCAAATGGTCAAGCGTTTCTGGCTTATCCGCATAGACCCATGACTTTACATAGCCCCACAGAAAATAGTCTAGCGGTGTTAAATCACAAGATCTTGGAGGCCAATTCGCAGGTCCAAAACGTGAAATTAGGCGGTCACCAAACGTGTCTTTCAATAAATCGATTGTGGCACGAGCTGTGTGGCATGATGCGCGGTCTTGTTGGAACCACAGCTCCTGGATATCATGATTGTTCAATTCAGGAATGAAAAAGTTATTAATCATGGCTCTATACAGATTACCATTGACTGTAACGTTGTGGCCTTCATCGTTTTTGAAGAAGTACGGACAAATGATTCCACCAGCTCATAAAGTGCACCAAACAGTCAGTTTTCTGGCTGTAACGGTGTTTCGACATACACTTGTGGATTAGCTTCACTCCAAATGCGGCAGTTTTGTTTGTTGACGTAGCCATTCAACCAGAAGTGCGCTTCATCGCTAAACAAAATTGTTGGAAAAAGTCATCGAAAATTGGACGTCCAGATTGGACTACATCCGAGCCAGCCGTGGCAGTCATATGCCAGAAATTATATTTAAAATGTAATGCCACAAGAGTATCTTTCGAATAAAAAAACATTCATGTCAATCGAATAATACATCGTTGTTTTATTGCAATTTAAAGTTCTATACCTCTAAAAAAACACCCTATATATCATTGTATTATTTTGAAATTTTTTACCATGCTTTGTAAATGTCAACTATATATTGCTGTAATAATTAGTAATTGTGATATTGTTGTTCCCTATGGTAACAAATTAATCTTTAATATTTTGTGTATTTGTGTAACATAGTATTAGGTACTCCACGCCATGACGATTATCAAAGTAATTTATAATAGTTTAAAAAACAATACAGCTCACTCATCGTTGTGTCAACAGTGATCATGTTGTCCCGGTTGTTGTACAAGCCATGCGGGGGGGAGGAATGTGACGAACCCCCAACCCTTAAAATGTCAGTTTTGGTAAAATCTACCAGAACAACTCAACCCGCCTCCTGCATAAGGACTTTGACTTCGACTCCAGTGAACTTACGAAGAAGCACGTGAACGAACAACGCACTGGCTCCTGATCGACGCAGAAATAAGATTCATTTTGTCATGGCTTGGAGTAGACTGCTTTGCTGAACATTAAAGATAATATGATAAATGAATGCACGTTGTATTTCTCATGTTGTTCTAAGAATTACTCTAATACAATATATATATATATATATATATATGTTAGGATAATTAAATTAGATTAAAAATTAAATTCCCTATACAGCACTTAACTCATATATTTTTCATTTGATCTTCAAGTATCAAACTAATCACCCATTTATTTCTTCCGAACATATGGTTTAGCCAATAAACATATTTAATTCCGGATCGTTATATTTAATAGTCCTTTATGTCACCATTAACTTTCAAGTACACTCATAAAATCCGCGATATACTTACCGCATCTGTATTTTAAGGGCTAACCCACTTAAAACACACGGTGGCGTTCTTTTTTCTCTCCCTTTTCAGCGTCAGAACTTGTACAGATTTCATCGAATAAATATCCTTTTTGAAATTGAGTCTGATTCTGGCTCAAAAAACATGCCATATATATTAGGTTTACAACTTTGCTTCCGCCTTTTTGCAATAGATGTTTGTAGCCGTAAGTGGTAGTCGAAATAAATAGATTGTAGATGTCATACAATAAGCTTAGTTATTTGTAAACATAATGCCATGGAAATATTAGTCGAATTGTGTCTGCATCATAAAGTTATTCTCGATTGTACATGTCAGCTTACGAGCCAAATTCTCGTCATTTGTGGGAGGTTTTAATTTCCGGCTTTAATACGAAGAAATCTGCGGCTGAGGCTCATCGAATGCTCTCAAATACCTACGGTGAGGCCGCTATTAGTGAAAGAACGTGCCGAGAGTGGTTTCAACGCTTCAAGAACGATGATTTGACGTCGAAGACCAGCATGTCATTTGGTGGGACCAACTCGGCGCAGTGTATTATGACTTGTTAAAACCGGCTGAGACAATCCCAGGCGATCGTTATCGAACACAATTATTGAATCATAAATGTATAATCAGTTTTTTACAAAATAAAACCTCGAATTTCGAAAAAAAAAAACGCCGCAATCAAAGTTGCACATCAAATATATTTATGTATATATGACATGTAAAATGACTACATGCATCTTCAAGAATCATATGTGAATTGCAGGAAGACACCAGATGGCACAGTTAATACTTCACAATGCTGAAAGTGTAAGATGGGATACATAAGGAATACAGGCAAAGAAGTAAAAATGTTCTCAATCGCTTTAAAAGCCTTTCATTGAAATAACCGCATGGTTATGGCGTAAATAACACATTTGAATGCCTTTTTACGTGGTGAAATTATCGGCCATCTGGAACGTACCCAGCTCGAAGTATCCGAGGAACTTGGAATCGCAAAGGGTATCTTCTTAAGGCTTTGGCAACGATTCCAAAATAATGGTAATGTGACAAGATGTTAAGGTGCAGGTCGCCCTTGAGTTACAGCACCAAAGGATGACCGGTATTTGCAGTTACTGTCAAACGAAACAGACGGAGCATAGCTTCAGACCTGTTTCGTCAGCTTTCTTTAGCCACTGGTACAAGAGTTTGAATTCAGAAGCTTAGGGAAAATTGGTCTATTTGCTCGTAAGCCTGTAAGATGTTTTCAACTTACTGCAACCCCTGTCACCTGCAGTTTACCTGCTGTAACATTTCGAAATGTCTAAAACCATCAAAAACCTCTCTAAATGCGAAATGCTTATCCTGTTGCGTTTTCTTAATGTATAAAATGTTCGGCCTATCGAAACACTTAAATGATTGAGACACACGATTCAGAACGAGATACTGTGAATATTATATTCAAAGACTTTTGGGGCATGAACAAGTGAATTTCCATGCATTCCCCCAAATATAGCGAGAGCCTTAACACCTCTAGTGGGAAATTTTTGGATAACCTCCTTACAGCCCTTACTTCGCACCGTATAATTTCTAGAAACCGTATAGAAACAAAAGGAATATTTTGAGCAGAACAATTTGGAAATAATGAATACTAAAAACAAGTGGGAACCTGGTTCAAATCTTTGATAGCTATGGAGTGTAAAATCGGATTATAAAATTGGTTCCACTTTACGTTACAACTTCTGTGAAAAATAGAGTAAATGAAGTATTTCTGGAGATATGTTTCGTTTTTATTTTTTGTACCAAACTGGTCCTTACTTTCTAGGCGATCCTTTTGTGAAAGAAGCAGTTTTGAGATATGGAAAGAAATTTAACCTTAACTTTATATATATGTGGGAAACTTCCACATGAACATTCTATAGAGGGCACTGTCAAGACAGTCACCAGGAGTTAACGAAGGAGAGGGGATCCAGCGAGCGGAGGTCCATGATCCGGTACTGAACAAAGAGCGACGAGAACGGTGGCTGAGTAGGGACCCACCAACCCGTTGTTCACGAGAGAGACGCGTAGGTCACTCTCAACACCCCAGTACCTGAGATTGTTGTGAAGATTAGGATTCAGAGAGCGGACCCTAGACGCGGAGGTCGATGATCCGGGGCTGAAGAAAGAGTGACGAGAACGGTGGTCGAGTAGGGACCCTCCAACCCGTTGTTCACGAGAGAGACGCGTATGTCACTCAACACTATCGTGCAGATAAAGTGTCATTAACTATACCAGAACTGTCGTTAGAACCAGAGGGGCTTAATCGAATTGTGAATTGTAAATACTATATTATATGTGTTAAACGTCTGTCGTAGTGACTAGAACTGTGTATTTTGTCCAGCATTAAACGTTAGATTAGAAAAAAAACAGAGTGTGATCATTGAATACCCCTAGAACTGTACCATATTCCCACAATATATATATATAAAGAGAGAGAGAGAGAATGTGTGCAGTCATGTATATTATTGTCTATAAGGCACGTATTTGATATTATATAATTATTTAAAATAAAAATCTGAATAGTAGAGATATTTTTTAAGTAATGCATGCTATATTTTTATTGAGTAATTAATATCTTATACGTTACTCGCCATAAACCCACAAATTTTACTTTCTAGGTGTATCCCGTTATTTCGGAAGGCCTGTCGATTCCTTCAATGATGCCAGATGCAAAATGTTGCGTAGGGCCAGAAAAAAGTCCCTTTGGATCACAGTTGTCATAGTCAGCACCTTCATTATTTGCTGGACTCCATATTATGCCAGGATGGTTATCTCCATCTTTTTCAACCCAGATGAGCAACTAGCGCAATTCCTACAAGACATAATTTTCTTTTTTGGCAGTTCGACTGCCGTTCTAAATCCTGTGATCTACGGGTCATTCCATCTGAGAAAAAAGGCAGCAGCAGTTCCAACCTCAAGCCAGCCCTAGCATTGCTTACTGTCAGAAAAGTTCGATGCTAAAATGAGAGATTGGTCCATTCATCCGAAGCCACACATATCAGACGATTCACACATAGTTTTCATGTGGAATTCTCTCTTAAAATGGAATCTCTGTTTTTCTTTAAGACATTTGTTTTCATTAGTGGATCTTTAACACGATCCTAATTGTTGATGAGTATGTGTACAGAAGAGTTAAATCTTTCATGGATGGTTCATATAAAACTGTAAGGCACGTCTGTAAAATGGATTGCAGAAAAAAATGCACACATCTTTTTAGCGCTTGTGTATTGAATAATTTATTAGCATTATATTGCTTTAACTGTAATATCTTACAATCTTTGATCTATTAAATGAGAGATGCATCGTAACGGGATTAGGATAAAATTGTAGCAGAAAACTTTCTAGTACAAAAACAATTTTGATTGCTGACACATGAATTAATAAAGTGACAAATGAAAAACATTCATAATTTTTACTGTTATGAAATACTTGATACAGCATTTCTCAAAACATAGAGTTGAAAGAAATTGACTCTTACAAAACATGCTACTACTGTGTTTGGGCCAACCATTGATAATGCTCAATTCTACGATTCATTACCTCTAATGTTTTAAATTTTTTAAATACCTTTTTCTTTAGGGTTAGTTAATTTGCTTTTACTGTAAGCTGGATGCTTCTACAGTAAATATTCCTTATCATATGTACTATAAAACTATAAAAGAACCCATTGCAGAAATAAGATTAAAAAAAACTGCAGTACTTTTATTCCAAAACAATCCTTCGGGGTACAGATACTGTTACTTTACGCCAAACAATATTGATAAAGTATCAATTTCTACAATGCAATTCAAACTACCTTCCGGTATATATATTTTATTTTTTATTTCGAATACTTGCCTTGATATTTACTGTGAAACACTCAATATGACAAATACTGTGAAACACTCAATATGACAAATACTGTGAAACACTCAATATGACAAATACTGTGAAACACTCAATATGACAAATACTGTGAAACACTCAATATGACAAATACTGTGAAACACTCAATATGACACAAAAACTGCAGCGCTTTTAATCTAAATGTCAAATAATTCTTTAAGTGCTTACTTCCTTATATATTTCATTGCTGTGTCTCTCAATGGAAAAAAAGTGAGAAACGTTACAATAGACTCACTGAATCATCCAACGTAGGGAAAATTAAATTAGTATTTTATGTTAGTTAATTAGTATTTTACTATTATTTAAAAATTAGTACTTTACTGTTATTTAAAAATTAGTATTTTACTATTAGAAAAATTAGTATTAGTTAAATTAGCATTTTAGTATTAGTTAAATTAGTATTTTAGTATTAGTTAAAATTAGTATTTTACTATTAGTATAATTAGTATTTTAGTATTAGTTAAATTAGTATTTTAGTATTAGTTAAAAATTAGTATTTTGCTATTAGTATAATTAGAATTTTAGTATTAGTTAAATTAGTATTTTAGTATTAGTTAAGTTAGCATTTTAGTATTAAATTAGTATTTTAGTATTAGTTAAATTAATATTTTTTACTATTATAAAAATTAGTATTTTAGTATTAGTTAAATTAGTATTTTAGTATTAGTTAAATTAGTATTTTAGTATTAGTTAAATTAGTATTTTAGTATTAGTTAAATTAGTATTTTAGTATTAGTTAAATTAGTATTATAATGTTTTTGTCTCCTTTTTGTATTATAATCTTATTTGTGAACCCCTCTCAAGCATAATATATAGACGTATTTCTGTGTGATACCATGACCAAATCACAAGAAGCATGTACAAGCATGACTTTACATGACACTTAATGCATGTATGTTTTAAACAATAGTTCAGTAGATAGAAGTTATAATACATATGAATCTTTAAAATGTGTTTTGACCTTGAAATATTCCAATTAGTGATCTTTACGTTTCCAATAACAAATGTAAATAATTATTGTTTTAACTTATTTATCTTTTTATATTTCAAAGTATTTTCTACATATTTTGACTAAAAAATTTGATTGTTTTTAATGTTATATGTTTGCAATTACGAATTTTTTTCTACTTTTTATTTATTTATTTATGTATTTTAAACGTTTTTTCCAATAATCAATCTTATTTTTATTTGACCATAATAAGTACATTTTATAGCAAGATTTCTTATACTTCTTTTTTATAAAAGTCTAGTACAATTTAGTTCGAATCTATAAACTTAGCCACTGAAAGTAAGGAAGAAAAAGATAACAAAAAGATAAGCACAGAATTTTAATTAATTACGGCAAGAAGATATTACGACAGCGCTGGCCACTAATGCGAAGGCAAAGTTGAGGTACTGGACGTAGTGCAGTGTTAGCTTTGAACTCAAGATCGAAGTGACAGGGGTTGGCAACCTTTTAGTTGTGCTGTGCCATACCAATCCTCCAATATGATTCAGCGTGCCACACTGTAAGATATTTTTGAAACAATTCGATTTATTGAAACAAACAATTCAATGCAGAGTTAGAAAATAGAGTTTAATAACATAGAGATATTTATTGTTTTATTACACCGGGAGTTTCTAAAAGAATATCGGAGTTTTAACACTTTAGAGTATTCTTTAAATATAACATATTAGTAGGACTTGTACATATAATGAAAGAGCAACTGAAACAGTTTTGCTTGCTTGCATGTGAGCACGAAACATATGCTAATTATTTCCTCTTTTTTGTCGATCAACGCGCTAGTAGAAAAAAAGCGACTAGTGAACAAAAAGCGTTTTATGTTCTCCAGTTTGCAAAGATAAAATCTGCTATTACTGCATAACTAGCATTCCGTATTATAAGTTCGGTTGTCAACCTCTAAATGATTCTTAGGTGGTATTATCAGTTTTAAACAAAAAATCTTTTGTCTTAGTAAAGGGAAAGGTGCGAGACCACCATGGCTGTAACTGGTAACCAACTGTAACTGGTTCTGCCTATCTTGATGCTCTAAAGATATGGCTGTTTCCTCAATTGGAAGAAAGTGAACAAAATAACTTCATTTGGCAGCAAGATGGTGCACCACCCCACTGGCATCTCTCAGTACGCGATTGGTTAAATATCACTGTACACAACCAATGAATTAACCGCAAAGAGCCTCCCGATAAAGCTTGTATCACATGGCTTCTACGTTCACCCGATCTGACACCAAGTGACTTTTATCTGTGAGGGTTCAAAAAGGATTGTGTGTAAGATCCTGCGCTTCCAGTTGACCTTTGCGACGAAAAACAGGATAAAAGCAGCAGGGGTGGCTCTAGGGCCGGACAATCCGTACCCCTGATCGAATTTGCATTTGGATCGAATTATAAAAATACTTTTATTTTGTTACAAATAATTATAAATGTTTTCTGAAATATTATTGAGTGTGTGAATTTGGTATTGCAATCAACGTATCTTATTTTTTTAATTTTGTACACTGCATATTTAATAATAGTTTTCTTTTGGGTTTAAACTTTAAGGGTTTCAGGCATGACAGAGAGACAGAGAGAGTATATGTTAAAGCATGAAATTTCATATATATATATATATATATATATATATATATATATATTATCATATATATATATATATATATATATACACTGGTGTGCAAAATTAAGGACGAGACGGTTTTTTTCAATGTAACTTTATACAAAAGCTTTCCAAATCAACACATTTATAATACCGTAAGATCTCCAATACGTAAGGACATGTGTAATGTAAGCAACACTTACTAAAAGAGAAATCAGAGGGATAAAAAGAAGCTTGATTGAAAAAGTAGCATGGAGCGCAATGCGACTGAAGGCCGAAACATCCCTGTGATGGGTGTCCAGCAAGAAACATCCGGTCTTTAGTAGGGATATGATCTCCCTGACTGCTAGGCAGGTTTCACAGCGTCTGCCCATGCTGAGAATGAGGGTGTCAATGAGTTGTTGAGGCATTGCTGCCCATTCGTCTTGCAGCGCCAATCGAAGCTCCCGAATCGTTACTGGTGGTAAGGTACGAGCTGCCAAGCGTCTGCCTAGAAAATCCCATACATGCTCGATGGGATTGAGATCCGGAGATCGTGCCGGCCAATTCATACGTTCAATATCCTCACTCTCTAAGAGCTGTTCGGCAGCTACTGTGCGATGACATGGTGCATTGTCGTCCATGAAAAGGAACTGCAGACCCATAGCGCCTCTAAAAAGACGCACATATGGAAGAAGAATCTCGTTACAATAACGGGTCCCGTTGACTGAACCTGCGTCGAAGATGTGAAGGTCTGTACGACTACCAAGCATGATGCCTCCCCAAACGAGAACACAGCGACCTCCATACCTGTCCCCTTCAATGATGTTCGATGGATGATTGCGTCTTTTCCGCTCTCTCCAGATGAGTATGCGATGAGAATTGCTACTCAAACTGAATCTGCTGTCATCTCTAAAGAATACTTGTCCCCATTAATTGTCTCTCCAATTCCGGTGTTTCCGGCTCCACAGAGAACGCCTTCTCCGATGTGCAGGCGTTAAAGGTACACACCGTACAGGGCGTCTTGCAAACAGACCACCACCGTGCAGTCTTCTGGCCACGGTAAAACGCGATATATATCGGTCGACCAGTCGCCTGTGTCGTTTGTCTAGCGATTTCTCCCGCTGTCTACCGCCTGTTTCTTCTGGCCTGTAAGACAATGTACCGGTTATCTGCGGATGTGGTTCCTCGTGGAGGACCACTACTGAACCCCCGGATAGCTATTTCTGTAGTTTGAAATTGTCTCCAAAGTCGTGAAACGATGCTGTGAGAAATTCCGAACTCTGCAGCCACACTTGTCACACTGCGGCCTTCCTCCAACTTCCCAATGATTCGACCTCGGGTAAAAGCATCCAGATGTCGTCTAACAGATTGATTATTCGCCATTTCTCGCTGAGGCAGTAACTCGGTGTGATTTTAACTGCTATACGGCGTTCAATCTCTGCCAGAAATACTGATCTTACACCGACAACATGCTTTATACTACTCAGACACTCCCCCATTACGTCTACCTGCATATCTGCGCATGTGCTACCGTACATCACCTTACTTAATCTCCTGATTGGTCTTTCTGTCCACTCTGCCTCTTCGTTCAGCTGATATGTTAATTTTTCGACTTCGTCCTTAATTTTTGCACACCAGTGTGTGTGTGTGTGTGTGTGTGTGTTACGCATCTTTCACTTGTACATTTCTCACCCTCGGAGAAAGGTCACAACGGACATTCCTTTCACCCTTGCGATGTCAAAGAAGACAATGTTAATAATAGGTTCTGATAGATAGAGAGTTACAGGAGGTTTTTATTTTGGTCCTCAGTGTTGTTAATATAAATTAAAACATACGCTTGTCATCCCCAGCATCAGTAGACTATTTTTCGAAGAAATTGCCTGCTCAAATTGACGATTTCTTCTCTACATTTCACTCGTTTGATATAATAACAAGTAATTATGTTCTTAATTTCAAATTGTTTTGAATCTCTTAAGACTTAAAATTATATATATATATATATATATATATATATATATATATATATATATATATTTATATGTGTATATATATATATAAAGAGAGAGAGAGAGAGGCGACATTGGGGAGAGAGGGGCGGCAAAACTGCTAGAGCCGGCCCTGGAAGCAGATGTTGCAGGAATTTCCTCAGACACACTGAAAAAAATTTGGAAGAAACTCGCCTATCGACTTGATGTTTGCCTTGTGACGAATGGGGCTCACATTGAACATTTGTAAACATTTAGGTAAAACTGTTTCAGTTACTGTTTCATTCCATGTATGAATTGTAACTTATATGTGATTAATACTATATAAAGCAGTGCTTCTCGAACTTTCAATATACGCGACCCACTATTCAATCATCTTTTTCATCGCTCCCCCCTCCATACAATAACAATGTATTGAATTCAATAATACTATACTTAGACACTAAATCTACAATTTCATTTCAACCTCTTATGTGCCACCGAAGTATATAAACGTTTCCCTCAGCCAAATCATTAATTTTCTGGACATATACATACGTATTTCTGAAGTACGATCTTTTCTTGGAAGGGCTATCCATAAAATTAATCCAAGGGCTTTGGAATGCAATAAAAGGATATTGACAATGTTTGCGAAGGGTTTATTTATTTCACAGGATTTGCTTATTTATTCCTTTTCTCTCCCCTCCACCCCCTATAAAAAAACATCAAAATACGCGCGTCTACGTGGTAAACGATGGCATTGGGTATCGAATCGCGTAACGTTTAATCGGCAATTAAGGAATTAGTTATAAACTGTACGAATTATCAAGAGAAGTGTTAATACAAACCCATGGGATGACTGATAATTATCAAACTAGTTCTTAACTTAGTATTGTTCAATTAATAATAAAATATACATTGTTTAGTACTAATACATTTATAAGTGTATTATGTCAGTATAAATGTGTATTCTATATTTTATTATATCAGAAAGCATTTTGTTTGTTTACTTTCAATAAATTAATAATTTTCAAATAACCTTTTGTTTTCAAATTTTCAATATGCTCGGCCCCCCTTGTAGCGTTATCACGCCCCCAAGGGGGCGTGCCTCACAGTTTGAGAAACACTGCTATAAAGCGTTAAACCTTTGATGTTCTTTTAGAAAACCCGGTATATTACTTTATCATCATTTAAAGATATTTCTTAACATAAAAATATATAAACAGCATAAAATATAATTATTTCTTCATCAAAAATAAAAAAAAAATTGTGCATATATTATGTATTTTTAAATATGTTTATTAAAATAAGAGCTCGACAACACAACAAAAAAAGTATTTTCCTTCATTATAGTTAAATAAAAATATAGATAAATATTTTAATACGAACCTAGTGCTTGCGCCGCTCTACTTTCATGTCAAAAAATCATAACTGTAATTTGCCACTTTCAATTGGACACTATTCTGAACATTCAGTTGTTAAAGAATTTCTTTGCGGTCTTGAAATATTTTTCACATGAGGAAAGATTTTTTTTTACTGAAGTATATAAAATTAAAAGCGGGGAATAGAGCACAAGCAATTTTCTCTCTTCAAAAAATTAAATATTTCAATAATTTATAAAAAATAGCAGTAAATTTATCTTTAGATTTATTTCTCTTTCATATTTGTTCGCATTTCCTTAAATGTCCCTAATTCTGAACATGTTTGTGAAAAAAGGTCTATTACAAATTTATCGATTTCCATCAACTCAAAATTGACAAATTCATTAAGTAGTTCAAAGTGCCCCTGAGAATTGTACTACGCGCCACATGTGGCACGCATGCCATAGGTTGCCGACAGTTCTGGAGTTTTGTGTATTTCGAAAACGAATCTCTAGTTTCGTCTTTTTCAGATGATTCCACCCCTTCAAAGGAAGGCACGTGACACAGAATGATTCTTGTTGGGCGTAGCCGAGATAATTATTCATCCATTGGTATCCTGTCACACCTCATAGAAAGTTAAAGGTTAGCATGATAACTTCTGTGCTTTCTCAAAACCCTTATCGAGTAAAGTCGAAGGTTGACTTTCCCCGGAATTCTTGTATCGATATTGTCCTATTCTGGATGTTTTCCCACGATAAATTGATTTATAATGAGTTACTTAAATGACCTACAGTGAAACCCAGAGCTAATTGGGATCAAATTGCTTAAATTTAAAGAATTCTCCATTCCCAAAGTGTTGCTTATTTTAAAAAGCATAATATTTTAACAGGTCTCAGACAGACAAACAAAAAGGATCTGTAAAATACCTAATGAAACCTGAAAGACGGATTCATTTATAGCTCTGAACAGTTTGAAAATTTTTAATAAAAATTAGTTCAAATGAATTGAGAGTTTATTAATACGAATGTAACTATGTATACTATCTTGATTATGAATTAATATTTGCAGTGTGCATAGAAGTTAATTTGAATTTTTAATGTTTAATATTTTACTTAAATATAGGTTGACACCACACACACACTTACACATTAACACAGTCATTTAATCAACCAAAATAATCAGCAGATTTTAGTGAAGTTTGTTTTATGTAAATATGAGATTTAATTGAACATAATCAATTTTTCTCAGAACGACTTGCTTGCGCACTTGATACATTAAGCACTTGCTCTTCTTACAACAATGCACTTGTAAGCGCAACTTGAATCAAATAGTTTCTACTCCACACCTCTTTTAGGTAACAACAATAGTTATATAAATATTCTAGTGTGTCAACCAGAATTTTAATTTTCAAAAATTGTGTACTTTCCTGTATTTGTTGTCTTAGGAGTTAATTCTTATCTTAATGTCCAATTTTTTTTCTTTCACTTTCATTTTTAGATAGTTCTAATGCGTTATACATTAGGACTAATGCGGTGGCCAGTCAACACTACATTAGATGTGAAGAGACTGGTCTCCGAAAAAAGTCCAAGATTGCGGTGGCAGGGCATACGCGATTTCTTTAAATAAATATCTAAAGAAGTATATTCTATGACTAAAACCTTAATTTGTTTCTTTATTTTGCCAAATTCTTTTAATATAAATATAGAAATCCGTATTGATAAAAATCAATAATAGGGCATGTTTTTGATACACTCTTTTTCATTTATATATATTTACATTATAAATTCACAAAACTTATTTATTGTTTTTTTTACTGGTATGTATTTCCAATAAATATATACCTTTTATCACTTTAAAATTTACAGAAGGTCGTTCGCACTTTGTGGAAACGATTTTGTAATCTCTTTTGCTTTTGCCTTTTGAGATAAAACTTTGACAACTTCGGAATAATCATCTACTAAGGTTTTCTTTTTGATTGGAATGTAAAATAAAAGATTCATTTTAAAAATGGCTCCAAAAAATTATATATGCCTCAAAGGTTACGTAACTACTCTTTCCAAGGAGAAATATTCATATCAAAACCAATTAAAAAGTGGTGTAAAAATCTTTGTTATAACATTTCAATCAAACAAAGGTATTTATAATATATTAAAATTGAAAAAGAAAAAGCGCCTAGCAGAAAAGTAAAAATGAAAACAAGACAACGAAATTCCATCCTAAGATTGTTCAAAAGCATACAACTATCCAGAAAATGGAGACTTTAATCCTAAAGCAATCTGCCGACTCAAAGATTCATTGCATCGAAACTAGGAATGTCTTCCGGAACTGTAACTAAAACCACTCATAAGGATTTAAAGTAGAAACACATGTTTAAATCTAAAGTTCATCTCCTTTTTTAAATCATACTGCTGAAACAAAAGCAAATTGTAGAAAAATTTGTTAAAAAAAACCTAGCTGCTTAAAAATGGAAATTTGTGGTAGCACTCGATGGGGTATGGGTATATTAAAGTGACTGTAGTAAAAAAATCAATTTTCTTTAACCCAACTGTCGGAAATGACTGAACAAAATGACTTCGTCAGTGTGCAGTAAAGTTCCTTAAGGGATTTATAATAGTTGTAGGATTTTTTAACAACGGCAAATTAAAAATAAAAACGTCACAGTAAAGCCAAAATTATTTCACTCCACTATCATCAGAATAATTTGGAACCAATTTTTGAAGAAGAAATTCCAACTTTATATGGAAAGGACATTGATAAAATTGAGCTTCATATGGACAATGGCTATAGTCATATGTTTAATTCAACTGCCGTATATTTAGTCAAGAAATAATCAGAAACAGGAATAAAATGTATTTCATTTGATGAAATACTTATAAAATCACCCTACGCTCCTTCAATGTACTTTTTTTCTTTAGGTTTATTAAAACGATCCTTAGGAAAGCGTAATTCAAGAACACTGAATTAACTTTGTAAAACGGAAAATGATTGAAGTGGAATAGAGTAAAATTTGCATGGCAGTACAAAGAAAAAGTTTACTTTCATGAAAAATTCGTGCTACAGCTAATCTCAAAATCATGGCTATCAGAAAGAGGCACATTTCCCCAAAAGGGTACTTATTGATAAAAATGAGCATTAAAGATCATTTCCGTAAAATGCGAATGACCTTCTGTATATGCATTTTTTGCCACTATTAACATATGTGTATATCTAAACATACTAGTAAATATCATATGTGAATTATACCTGTATGGTGCTCAAGGCCAACGACAGACGTTCTTCTAGCCCCTTGCCACGATGAATTTCGTGGGCCTCGTTCTGACTACGAGAGACAGGTGGCATTACCCACAACAACACAAAATACATTTATAACAATCTTCAAGGTTCATCTTTTAAGTCGTCTATAATTTGAAAATTCCTCATTAATTCTTAAGAATAGTTCGATTATTTCTTTTCATACTATAATACGAGCTGAATTAAATTTAATAATATCCGTCTTTTCATATTATTGACGAAAAGTTCAATGATAAAATCCATTTTTCTTCAATTTCAATTATCTTAAAAAATACATTTTTTATTTGATGATAATATTAAAAGTTGTTTCTGCATATAAAACAATTATTAAAATACTCTGCATTTACTTTGTAACTCTACCTTATAGAATGAGTCATTAGATGTTGAATGTGTGTGTATTGCTTTGTGTATCCCAAAATTTAATTTATCAGAAAGGTATTTTTTTAATTAACAACGTGCTTAAGATTTAAAGATCATAATTAAATTTTTTTAACATGCATTAATTTCTTAGATACTGTAAATTTTATTTAAATGTCTAGAATTTGTTTCATTTGCATTTGATGATATATTTATTTGCAATATGAAATAAATGTATTGTTGTTAGTGTAATAAATCTCATTACCTTTTTGAGAAATTTTGTTTTTCTTTTTTTGCAATTATTAATGTTGTTGTAAGTTTCATCCTATGACACATATGAAACAGGAGAGATGGAAGAACAGAAACCTGCAATACAAACACAGAAGAACTTAAACTTTTTATTAGAAACAATGTTAGAGTTGTACAGTACTTCACGTAAAAGAGTAAACCATCAATTAATTTAAAATCCTGGGACTAACCCTCGCATACAGTTGCATTAACGGAACCATCGTCCGGGTTTTTCCAAAAAACGATAGATCTTCCCTAACTCAGAATCTTCCCGTTGTTCTCGAATTAGTTGTTCCCTGGAGCCTGGACACAAAAGGTCGATGTTCCCATTCAATGTTAAACTCCGATAGCTTGAGTGCCCATCTAATCATCCTACTAAATAAATTTTTCCCATTCGTGAATTTTGTTAACGCCACATGATCTGTTATTACCTTCACCGGCAATGTTCCAAAATAAGTCCTAAACTTATCAAATGCCCATATCACCGCCAAACACTCGCATTCCGTAATTGTGTAATTTCTTTCGGCCTTGTTCAGGGCTCTAGACGTGAATGCAATAGGTCTGTGATTTTGATTCAACACAGCGCCAATTCTGACCCCACTAGCATCTTAAATAAGTTAAATTGCTCTTCAAAATTCGGCAATTTTAAAACTGGCGCCTCTGTTAATGCTCGCTTAATTTTATTAAAAGTATCCGGTGCTTCCGTTAAGCAATTAAACTTTTACCCCTTTTCCTTTAACCTATATAATGGTTCACATGTATTTGCATAATTTGGAATAAATTTATAATTTTTGGTACCAACCAGCCATCCCTAAAAATTTTGACACTTCCTTATTGTTTTTAGGTGGCTTCTTTCCCATGATCGACTTGACCTTGTTATCATCGGTTTTAAATCCATCCTTACTAATCATGAGTCCTAAATATTTCAATTTTTCACGTGCGAAGTGAGGTCTTTATTTAGCGTTAGACCTGCGCCTCACAATATTGTAAAAAGCTGATTGAAATTATGGATGTGTTCATTAAATGATGGATATGTATTTATAACATCATCCATATAACAACTAACAAAACGCCCAAGAACCGGTTTTAGGATTATGTCGATTGCCTTTTGAAAATTTAGTGCCGCCCCTGAAAGGAAGAATGTCATTCGGAGAAATGCAAAAGTGCCATTTCGTGATATAAGCGTGGTTTCTTCGATGTCCCTAGGATTTATGGCGAATTGAAAATAACCAGATTTTAAATCAAGTGTCGACATCATAGCGGTGTGTAGAGTGATTGTGATCAGGTCATCTATCACCGGTAATGGGTATCTCGGTTACTTAGTGATGGCGTTGAGTTTGCGATAATCAATCGCGAATCGATACGCTTCTGGAGAATCTGGAAGAAGGCTATTATTTTGCGCGTTAAAACCACCGGTGACGCGTACGGGGATTGAATAGGATGAAGTGTACCCTCTTGTAACATTTTCTCAACGTGATATTCAATTATTCCCTGTTTGACTCTATCATAGCGATAGGGTCTTGACATTACTGGGTCCTCTTCCCCAGTATCGATTTCATGATATAATACATGAGTTAACCCAGGTTGGTCTGAAAATAGACCTTTAAAATTATTAAATAAATTCTTTAATTTTTTCTTTTGCTCTTCATCTAGCTTTGTATCGGATAGATCAATATTGACCGGCTTTTCCTTTATTGACAACTAATTAACTTGGTCATCCGGAATGACCAAAGATATTTTATCGAAATCTAAAGTTTATTTTGAATCCCTCATAAAGTCGATGCCTAAAATGCATTGGTACTGCATATTGTTAAGAATATGAAATTCCCAGGTTTTCTGGAAACCTCGGATCCGAATCTGCAATTCGACCCGACCTTTGTGACAAGACCCTTGGGCAGTCACTACTCTATCTTTAGTCTTTTGACGCGGTCGATATGAAAAATATCTGCGGTAGACCTCTTCGGATATAAAAGATTTATTTGCTCCCGCATCCCACAGAGTTGTGATGAATGTTTCATTCAAAAGATTGGGAACATAAGGCAGATCTACTGGGGTCATTCGCACTGATGATATCTCGGACGTGTTTGCCGCGAGCATCTTCAGCATCGTAGCGAAACAATTCGACATGTTTCTTGAGATCGTCGCCCTGATAACCATTCATGGCAAAGAATTCATACACTGTTTTGGAATCGATGATTTTATGTAGAATGATGATCAATTTGATCCAATCCGAGGATCGCATATTGTCTCGACCGAAAATACGTTCCACGCAAGGTTGCTCGTCGAAAGGGGCATTTTTGGAGCATTGAGTCCAGATTTTGAGCAAATCCTGATGCAGATAGAAATCCATCAAATAGGGAGCTTGGCGAGACAATTCCAAGACATGGGACCATGGCAGATGGAAGGATTTGAACAAGCGCCTCAAAACGCGAGTGACGATAGTCTCAAAGGTCAGATGGGGATTGTCATTGGTGGATTCAATCTCTTGTTAAAGAGACTCATCTAGAAGGGAGAAAGTTGCCTCTCCATGATACTTGATTATGGCTTCAACTACTGTGGCTTTAAACCACCTCGGTAAAAACAATATTTTTTTTAATACAATTCTTATACGTTCCACAAATCCCTTTGAATTTTTCAGATATGGGCATCGCTTCAGACCCTTCTGGATTGACTTTTTCCATTCTATTTTGTTGTGATGCAATCGTAGCACGTGAATAAATATCAGAAAAAAACGTATTGGTAATATAACATCATCTTTCGTTTGCCTGGACGGATGGCATAATTCGGTTAATATCCAACACGGTGCAAATCGTGGCGATGAATATGTCAAATTCTCTGTAGATCTAGAATACATTAGTCTCAAACAAATGTACCTCAGATTGGATAGTATAATTGCCTCATTTCAAAAGAATCTCCCGAGTCAGAATCCCAATTTGAAGGTTTTTGAAGTCCCAGCTGGAGAAAATAATCCTCCTTCACCTCCTTTCAACAAAAGGGACATGAAGTATTTTTGGATAACCAAATTTTTATGCAAGTAGAATGTTAGACATGATTATATTTCAATTCAAGTGGATCATTCTCTTGGGAGCTTTCAAAACATATGGAGCATTGCTCCATCATTAAAACTGTTGAAGCACATAAAGCGAGTTGTGCTTATAAAAAAAGCATTAAAAAAACATTAAAATTTTTTTTTTACTTGTATAGAACAGTTTCTTAAAAGATTTTCACATACATATTAATATGATTTTATTTTCTAAATGGAATCAAGAGTTATTTTGTCCATGCATGATATTACATGGTTCTCGTTTATTCAATCGTCTCCACAGCAAATATGCTTTGGTGACGGCGCAGATTTTTCTGTGACACATATTGCAAAGATATTTCAATTTATTCGGTACTGGATCCAAATACACATTCATCTATTCGGAGGCAATTCTTTTCAGAGACATTAACAAACCAACCACATACACGTCCATGATTTTACATTTGACGAGAGCGGCCATTACACGCTTTTCCCATTGAGCAACGAGACGTTATCAAAACCAGAGTGTGTTCCTGACGACTATATATTCAGACTCGTCCACCGCCAATGCTGCCAATCCTCCTGGTTGGGGACAAGATATAAATTGCAAAGAGTTTCAGCCCAAGACGTGGATTCCATAGTTTCCATGATCAATCCACCTTATTTCTAACCATGATTAAATGTTTAAAAGCTATTGAAGCCACAAAAGCATTTTTCTAGCCACAATTAAATGTTTAAAAGCTATTGATTAAGTAGCCACAAAAGCTTAAAAGCGTTTTAAGTCATCTATGGTCATTTTCTTGTTATCCCTGGCGTCTTCTTCAGCGGGGGTCCCTTCTTTTTCGTCTACTCCAGCTGTTCTCGACGCCATTCAGCCATGTAGGACACCTGTCCTCCAACATATTCGACGTACATGTCTTTATACTCAGTGTTGGGGCACGTTCCATCAAAAATACATTCCAAAAATGATCGACACTCTTGAGGGGTACTTACCACTTTATAGCGATACAACAGACGTACGGCTCGGACGAGTTTGCCGCGAGCATCTTCGGCATCGTAGCGAAATAATACGACATATTTCTTGGGGTCGTCGCACTGATAACCATCCATGGCAAATAATTCATATACTGTTTTGGGATCGCTGATTTTATGTAGAATACTGATCATTTTGATCAAATCTGAGTGAGGATCGCACATTGTCTCGACCCAAAATACGTTCAACACAATGTTGCTCGTCTAAAGTGTCATTTTTGGAGAGTTGAGTCCATATTTTGAGCAAATCCTGGTGCAGATTAGAATACATCAAATAGGGTGCTTGGCGAGACCATTCCAAGACATGGGACCCCGGCAGATGGAAGGATTCGGACATGCGCCTAAAACGCGCGTGATGATAGTCTCAAGCGTCAGATGGAGATTGTCATTGGTGGATTCAATCTCTTGTGTATAGAGACTGATCCAGAGGAGAGAAAGTTGCCGGTCCATGATACTTGATTATGACTTCAACTGTTGTGGCTTTAAACAATAACTGTAAAAAAAATTAATTAAATTTTTCTGCGGTTCAAAATATTTTTCAGAATCATTTTGTGTGTTATTATTTTTGGGTTACTCCGATTTTTGAATGTCATTGTTTAGTAGGTTTTGTAGCATTTTTCCCACATGTTCTTTTTGACTAGGTGCAATTATTTCTGGATTTTTGACTCATCTTCTGCATTAATCCAAGTCATGTGATGAGCAAACCTTTCCTATATCATTTGGCAGCTTGGTCAGAGTGATTAATCAAGTTTCGTTCGATTAAATTGGCTCAAATGGATGAAAAGCGTCTTTCAAGTGCCAGATTCATGTTCAATGACTTTCAGGGCAGTGTATATCACACGCTGTGCCTTTTTCTATACCTGTCCAATCTGCAGAACCCATTGAGGGTACCACCATTCCCAGAAATATAGGAGAATGGTCGGGACCAGTTCTGTCATTTTTTGAGTCTCGCCAACGTTGGCAGAGAAATGTTGGAAAAATAATTTCTTGTTATTTTCATCAAAACCAAGAAACAAGAGGGATTCTTGTGACTCACAACTACATCAGCCACAAATAAGAAGCAGTTAAAAAAGAAGTAGTTTATTCTCTCTACATTCTTTCTACATTCTTACTACAATCATACTACATTCATACTATATATAAGGTAATGTTAACTTCTTTCACTATGAGTTGCTGAAATCAAAACATACTTGTGATACACTCTTTAAAACTTCGCATGGCGTTGAGGTGAGTACATTTTTTTGATAAAGAGTATCATTTGGAAGGATCCATTTCGTGTTGGCCCATACTTTTTATGGCACGCAACAACATGTTGACGCGTGCATCCTTTTACAGGCATTTCAAAAATTATTTAAAGGATCGTGAGTGAGTGAGTGAGTGAGTTAATATTAACGTCGCACTGTTCAGCTACACGAGGGCTTTTGGCGGTGGACCACGTAATTTTGAACCATGGTCAAGTGACGTGGACGACACCTGAGCTGGCACCCCCTCTCCTAACTACCACACCACACCAACGGAAGGACGTTTCAGCTCTCGACAGATTTAACGTGCATCGCTGCCCTACACGGCGGGTCTTTAATGGTACTGGGATCGAACTCATGACATGCCTGCCATGGTTGGATACCTTAACCACTGGGTTACCTCAGCCCCATTTAAAGGATCGTGTGTGCAGTCCTGAATGTCGCGAGGGAATGACATTGGGACATTTTTACCATAAACATGCCACCCAGAAATGTGGACTGGATTTTCGTAATCAATGCGTGTTTTGTTTTTGGTGACAAAAATGGGCCTATGGGCAAAAGAATCGTCCCGAAAATGTTAATCATGTCGTGTCGTGCTTGGAACGTTTGGCCAAGGACGCCAAAGATGTCTGGGCATTCTCGGAGGAGGGAATGGAGGAAAATGAGGAGAAAGTATGTGGATGTAGGCACTTTCAACCCATGCCTCGGGAAAGGTATGGTCGTCGCAAAGTGAGGGGAGGTTTTTACAATTCCGTGTTTGAAAAACTCGGCATGTGGGAAGAGGGAATGGACAATGGTTTGGGAAAAGATGTAAGGGGTATTATTCAACATTACTTGAAGGGAGACTTATTCTGGTTTCACATCATGGTGAAACACAACATTTTCAATACATTTTAAAAGGAAATGGAAACGATCCGGGATCAATTTGTCATTCTGCTCTTTCGGTGTCTGTGTGATGGATTAGAGACTAAAAAGGGTAAAATACAACATCGGCACATGATCTTAACCTGCGAGCATGAAAGTGCTTTTGTAGAGATTTGGAAGGGAAAAGTTCCTTACGAGTTTCCTTCGAAGGGTCGGACCAAGAAATGTGCCAAGATTAAAAATACATTTCAGCTAGTGCCGAACATCGTCTACAAGAGCCAGCCAAAATCGTCGTGTGATGGAGGTAGAAATCGCGAAAATTTGATGGATTCGGAAGTGTTGTCATATTTTCACATCAATCGACCTTTGCATCCGCATAGTATTGTCATTATCTGTACGCCCTTTCCAAGGGGTATAGAAAAATTACTGTTGGAGCAACTGGGCAATAAAAATTTATCCAGTTGGGAAAAGGTGACCCAATTGTTAACAGACTCGTGGGATCATTTGAAATGGAATGTACCAATCCATGTGACGGGCTAGAAATTTCTAAATTATAAGATTCATTTCCGATACGAGATGACGGAGACTCCCTTTATGTATACCGTAACAAGAAATGGTATTTAAAAGAGTGTTTGTTTCAAAAGATGAGAGACGAAATGTACGTATTGTCCCACAAACAACAAAATATGATGAATGAAATTAAGAAAGTAAAACAAGAGTGGACCCTGGCCCAAAAAGTACTGCTCAAGTCCAAACTCAATGAAATAAAGGTGATAAATGATATGATTCAAATGGAAAAGGAAAATGAGTGGAAACCTAAAGAAAATGAGTTAAAAACTGAAAATGTGACAATAAAAAATAAATTGGAAAATACGTTGTTTGAAAATAAAATATGGGAAACCAAAGAACAGGAGTGGAAAACCAAAGAACAGGAGAGGAAAATTAAAGAACATGAGTTGAAAACTGAAATCATGACACTCAAAAATAAATTGCAAAGTATGGTGGTTGTAGATAAAATATTAAAAAGAATGATACAGATCAACCAAAGGATCAGAATGATTAATCCATGACTATGGAAAAGTGTAAGAATATTTCTACTACCAGCCATCCTTCAGTCATCATGAGAGACAGAAAAACTTGGTGGCTTTCAAAATATATATATATTAAAATTGCTTCAACTATTGCGGCTTTAAACCATCACTGTAAAAAAATTTCTTCAGTATGTTGTATAGATTTTTTTAACAGTTTAGGGAGTATGGTGAAATTTTTTCATGCCATATTCTGAGGACTGTTTTAATTTATTCATCAACAACCGCGACCATAATCCTTGGGTTTAATGATCTCGTGATACGAATTGTTTTAGGCAACTGTGTAAACCTTTCACACAAATCCTGTCCATTATTGAAATAGCTTTTAAATAAAGACTCGTTCACCAGTTGAAATAAATTTTTCCAACCCACGTCATTTTCCCCACCTGTCATGTCATTTTGATCTTCACCAACAGCTATCCCCATCATCAGCCATGTTATTTTGATCTTCACCAGCATCTGCGCAATTTTCCCCATCACCACCAGTCATTAGATTTTCTCCAATCTCCATAGGCTCGTCCATTTCTCGAGTTGAATCCATATTTTCCCTATTAAATTCTCGAGTGGCCTCTATAGTCTCGTTCATTTCTCGAGTGACCTCTATAGTCTCGTTTATTTCTCGAGTGGCCTCCATATTGTCCCTATTAATATCTCGAGTGGCCTCCATAATGTTCTTATTAATTTCTCGAGTGGTCTCCATAGTCTCGTCGTACATCGGCAAATCTGGGGTGACTGAGAAAATGTATTACCTTAATAATTCATGTGCTGACTTTCGTTGCAATTCCACTTCCAGCATAAAGTCTCGTATCCAATGGGAAACATTGACAGTGTTTTCATGAGGTTATTGACCACCAACAATCTAGAAGAGGACTTGTACGTCAGTTCAAAGGTGTGCCTACCTTGCACGTAGACACAGCCAGAATCGAGGGTGTTTGAAAATCTTTCAGCCAGTTCATGATTTTCACGCCACAGGATACGATAGGCTGTGTCTCGGTTGACCAAACGAGCATTGGCTATATATTAGGGATATTTTTGGTCAGAGGCAGCACGTCCTTTCCGAAGAAAATGTCATAGGGGTAACGTTTGGCAAAGGTGGTGCCATTCTTTCTACCGAGGAGGTAGGCTAAATCCATGATGCGTAAATACAAAAGATTATCAGAGCCAACCAATATACCTGGAAGTGGGGTCTCAGGATAGAGCGCCAGTTGAAACTACATAGTTACTCGGAGCTATAAAATGTTTGGCGCTTGGAAAAGCTGAAAGCTTCTAAACGTTTAATAGAAAAAATTTCTCACAAGCTTGTTGGTTTCATTTGATATTGGTTAAAAATTTTATAGGCATGTCGAGATTTGTTACTTTACAATTTGATTCATGTTTCGAGTCCTGGAGACCCTCCTATGGGGGATACAACATTGACATTGTTATCGTTCGAAAGGGCTCATTATTCCAAACAAATGGATAGTTGACACGACTACCTTACTGCCACAAGATGCTGAGATGTAGAAACATGTTTTGTCCTGGACACTCTCCTATGGGCTTACAGCTTTGAAATGAGTCTCGTTCGAATGGGTTTATTATTCCAAACAAATGGATAGGTGAACGACTACCTTACGGCCACTAGATGCTGAGATATTACAGTTAAAAACATGTTTTGAGTCCCGAGGACCCTCCGGATTGGATTTCCGGATGGGTGTCGTAATGTACAAATAATTCTGCATTGTTAGAGTGGTGACACGAGTACCTTACGGCCACTAGATGGGAAAATGTTAAAACATGTTTTGTGCCCTGGAGACCTTCCTATGGGGGTAGGCCTTTAAAACGGGTATCGTTAGAAATGGCTCATTATTCCAAGCAAATGGATAGGTGACACGATTACCTTACGGGTTTTAGATACTGAGATATTGCAATTTAAAATATGTTTCGAATCCCGAGGACCCTTTTATGGGAGGTATGATTTGGGGATGGGGATCAAAGTAAAGTACAAACGATTCCGAGCAATTAGAGTATTTAGACGACTACCTTAAGGCCACTAGATTCGGAGATGGGCTACATTAAAGTTTAACGCTGGTTTTTGAACCCTGGAGACCCTCCTATGGGGGTTAAGTCCTTGAGGTGGGTATCTTTCGAACAGGCGCATCATTCCAAATAAATGGATAGGTGACACGACAACCTTACGGGCATTAGACGCTGAGCAAGGGCCATTAAAGGTTCCGGAACGTTTTGGAGCCTAGGGTCCACACCAGGCCTCCAAATGGGAAGCGGGTTTCATGATGGGATAATATACAATTCATACTTTCCAATAACGTTGACAATGGCAAAGGGACTTTTAGATGAGGAAAAAATCTAAAACAGACCCCACGGCCATTTTTAGTCTAGTTCCTCAACCAGGGGTCTAGGTCCAAACGAAGGGTATCGTTGTAAATTACAAGCGATTCTGAATCGCTTGAGGGGTCACACGTCTATAAAGACCCCATAGGAGCAGATATATGGCTAATTCTAGTTCCCCAGGGGCTCCTCATGACCCCCTCGGAAAAAGTATGGACCCGATCACACCGTAATTTACCAAGATACAAGGTTCGAGCTCGATTTCATAGCAATATTGAGTGAAAAAATGCCAGTCCGATAACATTATGTCTATAGGAACATTAAGTCAATAGAGAAGCACGTCATCATTTGATTGACGTCAGTAGGAAATGATGGCACCTGTATAAACTCGAACATTTTCACTTCGCCGATTAAAAGCTTCAATAGAAGAAGGGAAAACAACCAACTTACCCCTTTCTCATCCTGGCTTTTCCTGAATTCATGCTGACGAACTAAGAAAAACCTTTTGTATGCAATTTACTGAATGTTAATCGATGACCTTCACAATTATGACTGGTTCTCGAAACAAGAAAGGTTTTTTATTCCTCGTGGCGTTGACCAAATTGTAAACACACGTTGTTCCTTGATCCATTTTATATTGTTCACGTTGAATTTAAATGATGTGATTACTTTTTTCTCTTTGTTAGTATTTTAAAATTGAAGGTAATGATTTAAAAAGATGTTTTTCTGTTTGCGCAGGGGGGGCTGTATTATGAAAAGTATTACGCTACTTAGAAAACTTAAAAGAATGTACATGAATTACTTTGAAGTACTTTTGATGATAGAGTTTGCCTCGGAAGTTTTCACAGCATCAACAAATTTTTTGGTATCAAAATGTTTAAAAATGTTCAGGCAGTAACATAATAATTATTTTTTTTCAAAAAATTTAAACATTTACAATTTAAGAGTCCAGAGAGTCCTTAAATAACAGAGACTCGGTAGCACAGACGTCAAACAAGCCATATCACATCTGTGTATCCGAGCCTTTTATATTCTTTCTCAGTGTTCGAATCTGCTAATACAAGAAAGCTCAAAAACGTAAAATGGATTATATAAACAAAAGTTATGGGACTGCATTATCACACCTGTCCCAAAATATTCAACTAACTGAAGAATTATTTACGGAATTTTCAGAATCTCTCTTCCACGATGGAATGACTATGATAAAAGTAGGATTTTTATTATCATTTTCAGAACATCTTATAAATAGAAATCCCAAGAAAAACACTTTCATTCTCGAACAGATGTTCAATGTGTTGAGTAAACATTTAACCTTCTAAAGATAGACAGACTTACAAAACATAACTATTTACACCTTGCTACCCTGTGGTTGGTTATCGTTATTTAGCTTGTAGTATTCATAAATTATTTGCAAGTATACACACTAACAACGGTAGAAGTGAATATAACTAACACACAGTGTGTATTTTCAAGGCATATCGATAGGAAAATATTCTTCCATATTTGTTATAAAAACAGAGAAAAAGTATTCGATATTAATTATTTCTGGTCACCGCAAAATACATCTCAACAGTTAAAACCAAAACCTATTGGTGTACAGTTAACAGCAAAAGAATTTAAAAAAGTTTGTGAAATCTGCTGAAAATGATAAAATTACACCACCCGTCAAATTTAATTATCTCGGGGCCTTCCCAAAGTGGGTAAACGAGTTTGGTGCAGAAACTCATATCTGAACAAGTGCACGAAGTTCCATTGAAAAATATTGTGTGGTGTTTCAAATATCCCCAAAAATGGTTTTTGAACAAGAAAATTTTTTAATTTGTTTCAGGACTGCCTTGAAAAGCAGAAGAAAATTGCGATTTGATTGCACTGGATGATATGAGGAATGATGTAACAAGCGAAATTTCCCAAATGTTTACTATGGGATCACATCATAAGAAATACAGCATAATACTTACAACAAAAAATCTTTTTCCGAGAGTGAAATCTATGAGAGATATTAGCCTTAACGCACATTACATAATTTTATTTCGTAATATCGAGATGTATCACAAGCTGCGTGTTTTGGTCGACAAGCATTTCCGGGGCGCGGTAAATTTTTCATGGATTCACATAAAAAAGCAACTGAAGAACCATTTAGTTATTTTCTTGTCGATGTTCATCCAAGATCGCCAGAAGTACAACGTCTCCGTAAGTCTTTATTTCCCGATCATGGAATGATTAATTGGTTATTTGTTCCAAAAGAAAAATGAATCGAGTTAGCCGACATGTTCATTTTCTACATGTGCTAGCTGCTGCAAGTCCTGCTCAACGAAAAGCGATTTTAAAGAGTGCAACACATGATCAAATAAAAACTCTCTGTGAAATTTGAGACAATTTATTATCCGGTAACATACCAACAAAAAAGATAAAAAAAATTGTGTAGTTACAAAAGAGTGATACGGTTATTAGCCAATAGGAGCGTACCTATTTCTCGCAAACATAAGCTGTTTACTACCAATAGACAAGTCGGTGATTTCCTTTCTTTAATTTTACCAGGTGTTTTGTTTCTTTTAGGGGGAATAGCTGGAAAAGCGATCGGCTAACGCATATAAGAAACATGGCTCAAGAGATGGGTTTAGTCCCGAAAGGGTTAATATCATGTTACTTTGCAGAAACCCAACCAGAAGTTCGAATAGAAAATAATATTTCGAGTTTGTTGCATGAGAAAGAGACACCTGATGACATAAAAGCTAAACTATTGTCGGATTTGATACCAAAGTATCAGAGAGTGATGCAACCTCCTCCACCTCCGAAACCATTTGAAATTCCCCCAGAATTATTGACAGAACCAGAGCTTCCACTAACAAACATACCAGAGAAGTACCATTAAGAATCAACATTATGGCAAAATATATAGGATATATTATACCCAAGACACGAAAAAAATATATATTGCCTATTTTAGAAACACTCAAAGAGATGCTAACTACACATTCAATGATAAAAACAAATTTGAAGTAGATGGCAAACCAGAATATCGCAGCAATGTAGTAGATCTCTTTAGTTATAAGATGAAAAATGATCAACGTGTTTTAACTCCTCCTACAGGATTTGCAAAATTTTACGCAGCATTACGTCATGTGAATATTCCTTTGGAATTTATTGGTAATAAAAGATTAAGAGAACAGTTGCTTCTTCCAGATGCAAATCCTGCGTTCACAAAGATTACCCCGCGTTCGCCAGAAATTAAAAAATGGAAAAATTTGACCGATTAAGAAAATTATACTTTAATCGAAAGGAACCGCTTTCTTTCGGAGGTGTGAAGCTATTGTCAAAGGCAAGCGGAGTTCACCTAAATGACTTTCAAAAATGGCTTTCGCAGCAAGACGTTTATGCATTACACAAACCTGTTCGTTATAAGTTTCAGAGACGCAAAACTATTGCATATGGAATAAATGAACTGTGGCAGAGTGATTTATTAGACATGCAAAAACCAGCTCGTTATAACAAAGTATATCGTTATATTTTAACCATTATTGATGTGATGTCACGATATTTAAGAGCTTTTCCAATTAAAGATAAAAAAGCCAACACAATAAAACAAGTATTGCAAAAAGCATTTAAAAAAGTATAACCCAAAAATTTTCAAACTGATAAGGAAACAGAGTTTTACAATAAAATTGTACGCGCTATGTTAAAGCGATATAAAATTCATCACTATTCTACAAAAAGCGAAACGAAATGCGCGATTTTAGAACGCGCGCACAGAACTTTACGAGAACGATTGTACAGAACCTTTACTAATCGTAATTCCTATAAATATTATGACATTTTACCAGAACTAGTACATTCATACAATCATTCCATCCATCGCGCACGTGGTTTTGAACCTACCAAATTGACAACAGATGATGAACCCGATTTATATAAACGTTTATATCATTCTAATGTAGATCCACAATTCAGTTTTACGGCAGGAGACATACTCAGATTCTCGAAAGCTCGCAAAACCTTTCGCAAAGGCTATTTACCCGGTTGGACTGAAGAAACATTTCGCATTTACAAAAGAGAAAGAGAGATATCCAACAATTCCTCCAACTTATACATTACAAGATTTTAATTCTATAGAAATTGAGGGTCGTTTTTATAACGAAGAGTTACAAAAAATAGACAAATCAACGAGTGACTATTGGGCAATTGAAAAAATCATTCGGACTAAATGTAAAGGTGCTTCTCGTCAGTTATTTGTAAAGTGGGTCGGATTTCCAGATTCTCAAAATTCTTGGATAAGAGCCGATCAAAACATATCTCATAATGAATCAGAACACGAATGATTTTCATATTTGGCTACCTTCTAATGCGAGTATGAATTATTTCCCTAATAACACTCCAGATCTCTTCCTAATGAAATTGGCTTATCCAATAACTTTAAACGGAGAATGGGAATGTTGCTTGAGCGAAGTAACAATTCCCGGAAAGTATTTTACCATTCATCCTGATTACAACGATTCTTATTCGATAGAAACCATTGAAAATGTAGACAGCACATCATTGACGCCTGAATTTGTTATCCCCCTCTACAACGAGGATTATCAAGAGTTTACAGAAGGTGTTAATGCTAATGTGAAAAAACTGATAAAAGACCCTCCAGTTACTTTTTCCCTTATTGAAAACAAAACGAAAACAAAAATCAATATTAACCCCTATTGGGAATTGACTATATCAGACGAAAAGGCAAATAAATTTCTTCGTCTTTTAAAATTAAATCCTAACTAAGATTATGTAGTGCCTGGTTATCCAGCTGGAGCATCAATCACACGCAATTATAGCGCTCCAAATGGTAATTTTTTTAAAAAATCAAGAAATTCGATTTGCGCTTAAAAGTCCATTGACTAAGAAAATATATGAAATTTCACTTAAAAGATCTGGATTTGAGTGACATATTTGATCAAATTACTGAGAAAATAATCTACTATGAAACAGGAGACGTAACCGCTGTTTTTAAAAAACAGAGAAATAAAGTTATTGTTACCTTGAATTCCAATATTGAACTAAGAAGGAATCGCAATTCTTGTCCCCTACTGATGGACGCATTAAATATAAAAACAGAATCGCCCGACATTCGCGATGCTATTTTTCCCATTCGATTTGACTTTTCCGAAATTACACGGAAGCTGGATAGAGAGAAATTTCATCTTATTGAATACGAAAATTTTCCTCTCATTCAAGAAGCACGAAAAATTTATAAGTTAAAAATTCGGAGTGGTATGTACCAACACGCAGATGCTTTGTTTAAGGAATTTAAGTATATTGTTTTGAGAGAGTTGGTAGATTCTAAAGTCGAAATGAGTGTGCCGCTTCATACTAAAGTAACTTTCGGAGAAAAGTTGTCAAATATGCTAGGATTTCGTACGAATACTTTCACAGAAGTAAATTATACGTCGGATTATATTTTAGAATTGCAAGCAGGAATTACAGAGGTGTATGTGTATTGTAATATTATTGCTCCTTCATTGGTTGGAGATGTATTAGCATCTGTCTCTTAAAAATAATATCAATTGCCAACGAGTATAAGGAGTAAATCGCAAAACAGTTTACTGTCCCGTTATATTGCCCCATCAGGAAGAACTATTCCGATACAATTGAAATTGAATTAGTAACAAGTAGTGGCACTCCCATTAAAATCATATCAGGCAAAAAAAACCTTGTCTTGTCGTTTCGAAGGAAAACTGCATAAAACAACCTACAAAGAGTTTTTATTGTTATATGCAAAACTGTCAGCCATGGAGAAACGTGGGCAAAGATTAGATCCGAATGGTTGTATTGGATACTATTGTAAACAACAAATAGTAAGTGGCTCTTACTTTGCTTCAAATTATCCTATACAAAGAGGTTATGGGCTATTTAGTAATCCTAGGAGGTATGCAATGCCGATTATGATGAAAGCCGGTAAATATTTGGGAAAACTTTTACTGTGCACAGGTCAGAATGTATTGGAAGATATGTCGCAAGGAAAATCCTTTAAATAAGCTTCAAAATATCAATTGCGGCAGGTTGGTGAAGAGATTAAAAAAGTATATACTTCGCAAATTGAAAGGTGGAGGAGGTGTTAAAAGAAAGAAACAGAGTTCACGACGACAGACCAAGAGAAAAAAGTCTTGCGAGAAAGAATTGTTTACTGATCTGTGAAAAAATGGAAAAGTGTTACTGCACCAAAAGGAAATTAGATTGCTTTACAACATCTCCCATACAATTGGCAATAGATCGATCATCGTTTGTGGAAATTCATCCTGTTGCATCCATATCTGACAACAACACTATTGAATTCCTCATATCAGGTTTAGGTGAATCTTACTTCGATCTTTCACACCTTTTTCTACATGTTCAAGCACGAATTTTAAAAGGAAATGGGGAAGCATTTCAGAATGATGACAAATGTGGACGTATAAACTATCTATTGAATACTATGTTTACAGAATGTCACATTTCGCTCAACGATCGTCAAATTTCGTCGGAGAACAATTATGCTTACAAAGCGAACATTCAAAGCATCTTATTTCATTCTGAATCATCTCAAAAAAATTTATTGAGTACCAGACTATTTGTAAAAGACACTGCTGGAAAATATGACGATGTCATCCTTAAAGATGCGGGGCTTAATAAAGGACTAAGAAAAAGATGGGACCGTGTGAAAAATGGTAAAATTTTTGACATGTGCGGTATTTTTCACACTGATATTGGAACTCAATCTAAGCTTTTAATAAATGGCACATCAATCAGAATTCGATTGATTAAGGCCAAAAATGAATTTTCCTTATTAGCTGCTACAGGGGACTATCGTCTTCAAATAGAAAATATAAGTATATATGCCAGAAAGTGTGAAATTTCAAGTTCAATTCAGATGGCGCATGAAAAGGCACTTGAACAGTCGCTCATACAAATGTCTTTTACACGAATCGAAGTGAAAACTTTCACAGTGATCTCCGGTCTGAAGAGTGAAATAATCCCTAATGGAGTAAATGGCGTTTTGCCTTCAAGGATAATTTTAGACCAAATTTCGAATTCTGCATTTAATGGAGATATGAAAAAGAATCCGTTCAATTTTAAACATTATAATTTAAGCCATATTTCTTTCCATTTTCTTTTTCTTTTTATATTTGTATAAGAGAAACTATTTAAGTTTATTCACTGATTTAGCGCAACACAAAACGAATGTTTCATACGACGATTACAAAGAGAACATATGCCTGTATGTTTTTGATCACACACAAGACAAGTCAGCTAGTGAACCATTTGGAAATGTGACACGAAGTGGAGATATTTCGATTCACTTAAAATTTGATGCAGAGCTCCCCGAAACAGCTACGTTGATTGCTTACATGGAAATGCCCTCGCTTATAGAAATCGATAAAAGCTGAAACGTATTCATAGATTATTAAAGGCCAGCTCATGGATTCACTTGTTTTGAATAGGTTATCTCTTTCAGACTCCAGACTACGATATGGTTTCTCGGGGGTCTATTCTAGTGATAAACTTCCGAAACAAAGGAAATGTTATCGCTCCTTTATTATGAATACAAATCCTGCTTTTTGCAATGGTCGACATTGGCAAGCTATATATTTTAGACAAGACAACCATTGTGTTTTTTTCTGTTCTTATGGAACACGACCTCAGTATGATATTGAACAATTTATAATTGAAAACTCAATCCGTTTCAAATGGAACGAAAATATTCTGCAACATCCAAACACAATGACATGCGGTCTCTTCTGCCTATATTTTTGTGGAATATTTCTCTAGGGCTACCAATCAATCGATTGCGCAATGTAAATCACTGTGACTGAAAGACTTGTTCAAAAGTTCGTCCAAAGGTATTTTAAACTAGTTCATGTTCCCCGACCTCTATCTCTTCAGTACTGCCAACCTCTGTCAACCAGTGTATAAAAGCAGAACCACATATTAGACTCAAGTTTAAAAGAGAACTGACAATGGAGAATTTTGGTTATCTGGTTTGCTATAGCTGTTCACCTGGAGAATTTCTCTACACCCACCCATACTTATTTTTAAATATAATTGATTGTGTTCAGAATATTGTATTATGTAAAGATATTAGCGATAAGAGAAGTGTCTATTTTAAGATATCAAACAACAGTGAAATTGTGCAATACATTCACAATGATGCACAAGAAGAATGCTTTGGTTTTTGTCAACTACATCGAACTGATCCAATTGACAAATTTAAAGTGTGTTCTCCCAACAAAAATCTGTTTGTAAATCTATTAGATTGTGTTCTCGAGAGAGAGAAGCAAGAGATATCACTTCAGATGAAGGTGATTGTACACGTTTTCAGCTGCAATTTTTCTATTTTAAACTGCAAACAAATGATGAACTTGTAAAATTATTTCATATACTGTAACCAAAATGTGACGTGTGTTTTTGTAAATTTCAAGTTATATTTTGAAAAAAATGTTACAATATTTCTTGAAATAATATTACTTTTTGTATAACCATTTATTGATGAGTTTTTGTATTTTAACTATGTTATTATTGTTTGATGTATTTTACCAAGTATCATTTGTGTAACTCTAATAATATTTTTTAATCAGTAACTATTTTACTGATGAAATTTTGTATTCTATGTTATATGTATTGCCAAATATTCAAAAAAATATGATTTGTGTAACCTGTACCTAAGAATTGAAATAAAAGCTAATTTGTTTAACACCCCTCTGGACTTAATCTTTCCTTTATACATGTTATCTAATTTAAATGTATTCTTGGTTAAGGTTATTTAATAACATAAACACGATTAAAAAACAAGGTTAACGCCTAATTTAAATGTATCCTTGACAAAAGATCATCTAAACAACTTGTCAGAAGAAATTTAAATTAGTCCTTTTAATGAAAATTATATACATGAAAATAAGATAAGTATTTCAAGGCAAAACTACCTAAAAATTAGTTTAAATAGTGCAATCGAAACGTATTTTAACAATCGACTTGCTTAGCATCTCATCCCCACTTTCCTCTTTAAAAGATGGCCAGTAAAGACGGTAAGCATATTTTAGTTTAATCCTTGGTTAGTTTTAGTTGCTTATACATCAAGAGAATCTAAACTTACAATTTTTATGTCGCTTAAAATATGACTTTTTAAATTTCCCTGTAGAAGTAAGTCAAATAAAAAATTTCGAAAAATTCAATCAATTACATATTAATGTATATACACTGGCCTCAAAAAGTTAAGATACAACATGTTTTTCGAAGCTCGCCATAAAAAAAATGGCAGTAACAATAAAATGCATAGTTTACATGAATGATAATAACGAACTTTAAAAACATTAATGCAAAAACGATTGCTACAACTTTTATTTTATAGAAAAGAACGTATATTTATGAGTGAGAGAAAAATATGCAAATATCAAGCTTTCGTACTTTTGTGTGTAAGTTGTGTTGATTTTCAACAGTTGTTGGCAGTTTCGGTGACAATAGTCAATAGAGTTTAGAAATGTCTCAGAGACGTCGTTTACCCAATTTGTTAAGGTGGCGGGCAGTTGGATGAATGGAAATGGGATTGTCGCAGGCTGATGCTGCTAGACGTCTCAATGTGTCTCGTAGTGTTGTTCAGCGACTTTGGGATCAATACCAATCCGAAGATTCTGTGTCCAGAAGACCTGTTCCAGGCATACCACGAGCTACAACACCTGCAGAAGACCGTTTTCTAGCTCTTTCGGCACGAAGGAGAAGAACCACTACTGTGCCGCAGCTCGTTGCAGACCACTTTCAAGCATCAGGAAGAAGAATCTCCGCTACTACGGTGTGAAATCGTCTTCACAATGCAGGTCTGTATGCAAGAAGACCAGTTGTGTGCGTTCCCCTCAACGGACGACAGCGAAGGAACCGCTTATGCTGGGCAAGAGAACATGTTTCTTGAACGCAGCAACAATGGGCTTCTGTGCTGTTCACAGACGAGTCCAGATTTACAATGGAGAGTGATTCAGGGCGTCTACTGATCTGGAGGGAACAGCGCACTAGATATCATCAATCCAACACTGTTGAAAGACACAGTTATAGAGGTGGTGGAATCCTGGTTTGGGCAGGGATCTCGCTCGGTGGCCACACTGACCTGCATGTGTTCCATGGAGGAACCGTAACTGGTCTTAGATATCGGGATGAGACCCTTGATCTATATGTACGCCCATATGCTGCTGCTATTGGTAACGACTTCATTCTGATGGATGATAATGCACGACCTCACCGAGCTCGGATTGTTGAGGAGTATCTGGAGGATCACGGTTTGGAACGAATGGAATGGCCAGCTCGATCTCCAGACCTGAATCCGATAGAACATCTTTGGGACTATCTTGGCAGAGAGGTTGCTTCTTTAAATCCTCCTCCAAGGTCGTTACATGAGCTGAAACAAGGCTTACTCTGTGTCTGGTCTTCGCTTCCTATTCCGGTGTCCGACAACTTAATAAACAGCATGGGAAATCGATGCCGCCAATGCATTCAAGTTAGGGGTGGACACATTCCTTATTAGAACCCATTTTTGTATTGTTTTTATGCCATTTTACCACATAACACTGTGATGTGCTGTTTTCTCCAAGAATGGACTTTTCTGCAGAGATTGCTTTTTTTGTTATAAATCGTTTTTGCAATACACTTATACAAATTTCTATGACGCATTCAATAAAAAACTATTTAATGCACATATCCTCCAAATCTTTTGTTTCTACATTCATTCATTTGCAAATTAGACACAAAATCCCGGTTGTACCTTAACTTTTTGAGGCCAGTGTAGTTTCAATAAAGATGTTTTTCCGACTTACACGAGAAAAAACAAACACACACAATAAATAGTAAACGTATTACTGTATGAACATTATTTTTTATTAAGAATTATACTAGTCTTTTATACAAAAGGAAAGGAATTCCCAAGTATTTTGAAAACTATTTGTGTGGTTTTCAAAGAGAATCTACATTATCTATATACAAAACCTTGTGTCTTAAAAATAGCACACAAAAGGTAACTAATCCTACAATCCTTGATAAAAAAATACAATTTACTAACTTTTTCAAAACCTTTTTATCATCTTTTCGTAGTTTTTACTAATTTTGAATGTTATCACTAATTTCTCTCAAATTCTTTACACTGCACAAGTCTTACAATTCCACTCGAAAAACACATGCTATATATCTAAATACTGAAAATAAAATAAATTTTAAAAGGTTTCTGTAGTTCTCGTAGCAGTCCGAATTAAAGAACTGAGAAGAAACCAGTAGAGAAACTGTTTTTTTCTGAGGCGGTTGGTTGATTGACTTCACTCGGCGAAGTGAAAGTGCTTGCGTTTTATTCAGCGAAAATGTTCGCTTTTATACAGGGCCATCAATTCCTACTACTGACGTCAAAACATCTGATTGACATCAGCATCTAATTGAGGCCAATGCAAATGAGAGGTTCATCTAAATTAGGTCAAATCATCTGATTGGTTCATTCAATTGAGGTCAATGCATCTGATTGGTTCATCTAATTGAGGTAAATGCATCTTGTTAATCTAATTGAGGTCAGTGCATCTGATTGGTTCCTGAATTATTTATAGGGTGTGGCTTCCTGTCTGAATGCTTTATAAGCGAGACGCAAGCTCTAAATTTCGCAGTCTGGCTTTGACTGTCGAAGAAGAAGCATTGCTATATATAGCAATACTTTATAAGCTTAATCACTGCGCCTGCTTCGTGTGTGTGTGTGTGTGTGTGTGTGTGTGTGTGTGTGTGTGTGTGTGTGTGTGTGTGTGTGTGTGTGTGTGTGTGTGTGTGTGTGTGTGTGTGTGTGTGTGTGTGTGTGTGTGTGTGTGTGTGTGTGTGTGTGTGTGTGTGTGTGTGTGTGTGTGTGTGTGTGTGTGTGTGTGTGTGTGTGTGTGTGTGTGTGTGTGTGTGTGTGTGTGTGTGTGTGTGTGTGTGTGTGTGTGTGTGTGTGTGTGTGTGTGTGACTCCCAGCCCCTCAAGTATCAGTTGGGGTAAACTTCCTACCAGGATGACTCAACCCACCTCCCGCATAGGAACTTTGTCTTCTACTTTCGCCGGACTTAAAGGAGACACGTGTACTAACGACTCACTTGCTGCTGATAAACGCTGAAAGAGCTATCATTTTTGTCATGGCTTGGAGAGAGTGCAGACTTCTTTACTTGCACTTTCCCCTTGCATTTTTCCTGTCAATCCAAGAATTTCTCCAATACATGATAAAAGCTGGCAGCTTTTTTATCTTGTTAAACACGTGGCAAAAATAAAAATGACTGCTTCAAAATTGTTTAAGAGCGCAACATAGAAATTTGTAAAAATTTGAACGGCTAAATAGATCGGAATACGATTTATTTAAAAGAAAATTTCTTGAAAAATTTCATTTTGATAATCAACAAAACACAAAAGTCTAACAGTACGTCTTCAAATTCAAAAAAAGTGTGTGTAGTGAGAAAAAAAGGAAAAAACTTTCTAAAAACTTCGTTTTGCATAATCAAAGATATCCTTACTCTTCCAATGCTAAAACTTTTTGATGTTTTCAAGTGCTTCAAGTTCGTAAGTTCAGTTATTTTAAGTTCGCAAAATAATTACTTAGAATTCTATATTATGGTAAATTTATTATAATTGTGTGTGACACTTGCATTCATTGTTAAGTTTGAATAAGTTAATGCTTGATTTGGTATCTTTATTTGATTTCTTATATTTTCGTATATTTATATGATTTCCTATATTTTGGTATATTTATTTGATTTCTTATATTTTGGTATATGTATTTTTTTAAATTGCATTTATTTCCTTTGCGTATAGTTATGTTTAATTGTGATCGTTTGCTTATATGTAAAACTTTTGATACTGTTTTTCGGTGTATTTAAATTTTGATTTCATTTATTCTATTCTTAAACTATTTATGCAGTTTCGTGGTGGTAAAAAAATAAATATGACGGAAACAAGTGATACATCAAAAGCTCAAACTTCTGAAAACCAATTAAATCAACAAACCAATTAATAGCTTCTGATCCAAATAATTCTATGCAAGTAGTTTCATGGTTAAAATACTTCAATGATAAATGTCAAAAATTGAACCTAGATGATTCTTGGAAAATTATCAATATATCTAACTATTTAAAGAACAGTGCCTTAACAGATTACATTAATTGTTATGATAAAATTAACAATTGGGAGGAATTCTCTTGTTTCTTAACAGAAAAATATTTTGCGCCATCAATTACTAGTTTAAATGTTTTCACGCAGAGAACATTTAATGGAAAGGAAATTGCTGAGTACTTCCATGAAAAATTGAAAATTGGCAGACAATCAAATTTACCCTCATCTATGATATTAGAAGGATAAACAGATGACTTACCCATTAATTTAAGGCAGTTACTCACTATAAGTCCTCCTAGTAACCCAGCAGAATGGATAGTAACCGCGACTAAATTATTATAAATTCAAAACAGTGAACAGAACAAAATTGAAAGTCATAGAATTTGTAGAAACCCAATATTCTATGTTCTTAGGGAAAACTACCAAACTTGAAAACCTAGACATTTTAGGCCAAATAAGTTTGCACAAAGCCAGGTTCCTAACCCAACTCCTAGAGCGTTTAAAAGTCCGAAAATGCACTTTCAGAGTAACTTACGACCTAACCCGTGTAGATTTTGCAAATGCCAGGGGATTCAAAATGCCTATCATTGGGCTCAAACTTGTCCATTCAGACTCTCGGCAATACAAGTACAACCTTAATTACCTATTCAACCAAGTGTTGACCATCCAACGGAAGAATCCCAATTTTGACAATTATTGGAAATATCAGGATATATTAAAACGAAACCTTTACCATGTATTCTTGATACCGGTTTAACTATCTCCATTATATCTCACCTTTTTGTAAGTAAGCACCAGTTAATATAGAAAAATGCTCGAAGCAGAATAGTACAACAAACGCAGGGTACAATGAATCTGAGTAAGATATGTTCATTTTATCTAAAAATAGGCGCTATTTCTAAAGTAGTAACGGTGTATGTTGTAAATCACACTTTACCCTATCTTATACTTGGACTACCAGAACTATCAAAATTTAACCTTACTATTGACTGCAGTCATCTACAAATAAAACAAAATGGAAATATTGTAAATATAATAAACAAATACAAAAATGAACAAAAATATTCTTTAAATATAAACGAAAAAAATATGTAACTCCTCCTGATTCTCAGATCTCTGAGGATCAAAATGTTCTAACACAGATTGTCATAGAGAATAGGTGTGAGATAAGAGAAATACTTTCCCATTACGAATAATTTTTTCTAAAGACAAGTATGATGTAGGTCAATTCAGATTTGAACCTCAAAGAATTATACTCAAATCTGACTTATCAGTTCATCTTAGTCCTTATCGTACTTCTCCTATTCTGGAAAAAGAAATTAAGGGTCAAGTTGAGAAATTATTGCAAGATGAGTTAATTAAAGAAAGAAATAGTCCCTATTCAGCCACAGTGACTTTAGCTTTAAAACGCGATGAAGGTAAAAAGACCAGACTTAGTATAGGCTTCAGAAAGTTAAATGCTTTATGTAAAGCGAATTCTGAACCACTGCCTATTATGGACAGTTTATTAAACAAGTTAGCTCTAGCAAAATTTTTTTCAACTTTAGACTTAGCTTCCGGTTATTGGCATGTACCCATTCACCGAAAGGATACTGAAAAACTCGCTGTCTGCACTAACTTTGGCTTATATGAATGGTGCAGATTACCATTTGGAATTAAGGTAGTCACTGCAATGTTTAATATATTAATTCGAAGAATATTAACTAAGTATAAATATGATTTTGTTTGCAATTATTTCGATGATATTATAGTCTTTTCTTCGTCAGAAAAAGAACATTGGAGTAATCTGAAGACAATTTTTGACATTTGCCAAAAAGACAATATTAAATTGAAACTACTAAATGTGTCTTTGCCCAAACTAAAATGAACTTTCTGGGATATGAAATAGAAGATGGTAAAGTTACTTCAAATAATACTAATATCAACATTATCAAAAAGTTGAAACCACCAAATAATGTAAAAGAATTTCAAAGGTTCTTGGGTTCAATAAATGTGTATCAAAAGTTTATTACAGAATATGTTGACCTTAGATATCTCCATTAAATATGTTATTAAACAAGGATGCGAAATTTAACTGGAATGTCAAAATGCAGTTGAGAAACTAACAGAAAATTTAATAACGAAACCAATTTTACATTTGTATGATCCTGACTTAAATTGTCATGTTTTTGTTGATGCATCACAAAAAAGTGTTGGAGTTGTGTTGAAACAACCTGGTGCCTCAAATGTGTTTACCCAATTTCTTACCGTTCTAGAACCTTAAGAGACTATGAAAAAAATTATGCTATAACTGAGTTAGAGTGTCTTGCAATAATAAGATGCTTTAGATAAATTTTATTACTACCTACATGGTGAAATTTTATCATACATACTGACCATGCAGCTCTTGTTTGGCTAAAAAATGTTAAAATTTAAGAGGTCGATTATTCCGCTGGTCTTTAAAGCTAAGTATGTATGATTATGAAATTAAATATTTAAAGGTTTCTACTAACATTGAAGCAGATATGTTTTCCAGGCATCCAGTTGCTCATCACCTTCAACATTAAAGCCATTTGGTTGACATTAATGAAATTAAAACTCATCAAAAGAATGATAACCTTTGTGGACCTAAATACCATGAGATCAAAGATATAATAGTAATTAAAATAAAAATTTACATAAAATTATTATTCCATTTTCATTAAGATTTAAACTGTTGAATCAAGCTCATTAGCAGTTTTGTCATCCTCGTGTTCAAAAAACGTTCAGTTTAATTTCACTTCAATACTATTGACTTAACATTACAACTGATATATTAGTGAATTTGTTAAACACTGCATGGTATGTCAGCTTAACAAAAAAATGAAACAAGATAAATTTGGGTAACTGCAACAGGTTCCAACTGCCAGTAAACCTCTCAAATTTATATCTGTGGTTGCTGTTGGAGGTTTCAACTATTATAATTCTACAAAAAAAATGTTTGCACATTGTGATTGATCATGCAACAATATATGTGTGGGCTTTTCCTTCAAAAAATGAAAATTCTGAAGCCTATGCAAATATCTTAAAACAAGTCTTTCAAATCAAAATTCCTGAAAAATTATTAACTGACAGAAATTGTGCTTTTACTGCTTCCAGATTTAAAAGATTCCTTAGAAATTATAATATTAAACATTTGTTAACTACAGCTAATCACCCTCAAACAAATGGTAAAAATGAACGTGTCAATCAATAGCTTGTTACAAGACTTAAATGCAAGTTAAATGCTTCATCTACTAAAATTCTTTGAACTAAACTACTAGACCAAATGTGTAATGAATATAACTCAACTCCACATTCAATAATTAAATACCCATCATCATACTTTCTATTTGGTCTCTTGCTATATCAATCGCCTATAGATCAGAATAATTACTATGAACCTTTTGATGAAGCACGTGAATTGGTCTTGCAGAGAGAGAACAATAGATTATCATATTAAAAATAAGATTATATATGATGCTCGCTGCATTGAAAAAAAAATTCAACCCAGGTGATCTTGTTGTGTATGCAGATTTCCGGTATGCTAATACGAAGAAATTGAGCTCCCCTTTTTATGGCCCTTATGAAATAATTAAGCAATGTTCGGAAGTCACTTATGAAATTAATAAACCAAATTCTTTGGCAGGAAATATTCCCAAATTGTTCATATTTCTAAATTAAGACATATTTCTAAATTAAGACGTTATATATATATATATATATATATATATATATATATATATATATATATATATATTCCCCTGATAATTTAAAGTTAAGTCATGAATGAAAACTCAATTTCTGTTATTGTATACTTATGTCTTAAACAAGTTACTTACAATTGTGAAAATATACCTTGTTTCCAGTTGAGACAAATTGTGTTTCGTATCTATATTTTTGTAAATATCAACTTTTCAGGGTATTCAATGAAGAATTTTCATATCTGTTTAACACCTTCATTAGTATTTTAATGTATTATTTTGAAATATGTTATCATGCTTTGTAAATTTCAAGAATTTATTACTGTATTAATTAGTGATTGTGATATTGTTGTTTTCGGTTGTAACCACTTAATCGGAAATTTTTTGAGTATTTGTGTAACATACATAGTATTAGGTACTCCACGCCATAACCGTTATCAAAATAATTCATTAAAGTTTTAAAAAACAATATATACCTAAGTTTTCAGTCATCGTTGTGTAGTCAGTGATCCTGTCCCAGTGTTTGTACGAGCCATGCGGAGAGGGAGAAATGGTGATGAATACCCAACCCTCAAGTGTCAGTTCGGATAAACTTCCTACCAGGGCAACTCAACCCCCCTCCTGCATAGGAACACTTTCACTTCTATTTTCACCGGACTTAAAGGAGACACGTGTACTAAGGACTCGCTCGCTGCTGACAACGCTGAAAGAGCTCTCATTTTTGTCATGGCTTGGAGTGCAGATTTCTTTACTGAATATTGAAATAAACTACAATAGGACAAACGGCTGCCCATTGCATTTCTCCTGTCAATCCAAGAATTTCTCCAGTACATGATATATATATATATATAATAGCAATAATGTTTAAATACTCAACAGCTTTTGAATGAAGATTCTCTCTGGTGGCTGGGTGTGTATCTCGTACAAGAAATTAGCATAAGTGGTGACACTTATAAGTTTCACGTTTATTTCATTCTTGAAGGCTTCGCAGACAGCATCTCTTTGATTTGCATGTGAGAGTTTCCATGAAGCAAATTCTAAGGATCACGTTAAGATTGTAAGATGGCATCCACTAACGCCTTTAAGACCATTTTGATTTCACATCTCCAACAAAAATTTTATAAATTTGCATCAAATCATTTCGAATATGACGATACGGTTCTAACGATTGAATAGATACCCAATCAATCAGAGATGTCAAATGGATAGAATTCTCCAAAAGGTTGGATAGATACCATCCCAGTCCAAAATTTTCCCGTGCGGTTTTGTCCATCAACAAAGGAAACCATTACCGGCGCATGGCATATCGTTTCTTGGGGAAAAAACAGCAAGACATGTTGTTGGTATCCAAAAACCATTCTTTGGGGTAAGACAAAATCCACCGAAACATATTCCACTTTGGAATTTATAATACAGCAAACAATTCCTACTGGATCCGTATCACTAAGGTTCGTTTGACACGTGTAAAAATCGGGTTTGTGCCAACTTTTTGCCACGTCTTGAGCAATTTGCAACTCGATCACATGTTGATCCATTCTGTACCTATTCGTATGGTCAAAAGCAATCGATAAAGAAAAAATAACTTATGCAGCACTATTAGAATTGCAAAGAAACCATAAATCCCAAAAAATACTTTTCTGTAAATACTATTCAGAAGTAGTAAATACCGAAATCTTCTAGCAGTTTCTCCTCCACCCGAAAAATAGTCATACATACAAGTTCCCATTTCTGGAAACAAAATGGGAATGGCAGACCATGAGCAGCGGGATAAAGACCAAACGCGATGAAAAAAACAAATTTAACAGAAATATCTGGAAGATGAGTTGTGCAGCGTAAAAACATTCAAATGTCCATATTTTCCAAAAGATACCATTGCCTTTAGAGGAAATAATGACATTAAGAGCAGTCAGTAGGGTAGACCCTTTTAAAAATCGATTTTGAGATTTTGATATTTCTATAAACCCCTAATCGGAAGCTTTCCATTGATATAACATACAAGCCATTATATGAATTAGAAGTACTTTAAAATGATTTTAAAAAAATAATCCGCTTATAAACCACGCCCATTTGATAGATAGAAATGTAAACATTGTCTTTTTAAATATGAAGCAAAGTTGCAAAGCATCAATTTATTTTTATTAATACGCATTAGATACCTGTATAATAACTGTAAAATTAACTGTGCTAGATATGCAAAAAAAACTTGTGCCAAATTTGGAAGCGTGTGTTTTAATTTGAATGCTGTATTTATTATTTAGTGATTTTACCTAAATTTAAACCTGTTCTTCACACTTTGAATTTAGTTTATATAATTAGTAATAATAGCTAATTAAAACTTTAAAAGACTTAGAAAAACGCTATAAATATTTTAAAAATACTTGAAGTTACAATTATGTGATATTTAAGAAAAATTTGGATTAAATTTAATGCAAAGGTAAGACTTTTTTTATAAAAATTTCTGTTTTCAAAAACTTATTTTTTTTTAAAATTGTGTAAATTTTTACTGTATGCATGTTTAAAATTTATATTTTTAAAATTGTGTAAATTTACTGTGTGTATGTTTCTTAAATGCAATTGTGTATACTGAAGTGACATTTTTGAAATATTCTTAAAATGTTTAAATATAAAGCAGTTATCATAACAAAAAAAATTACAATTTTTAATAAAATCATAATAATATTTGTTCGGTGAACTAAAACTTTCTCTTTAAAAAAAAACTAATTATTTTATTTAAAAAAAATTCACTTCGGTATAAATATAATGTCTAATTAAAATAAATAAAAATTTGAGTCTTTATGTTTAATAGTTTCTGAGAAAAAGGTATGAGATGTGTGGATACATTAAATGTCATGTTTGTTGTCTTTGCGAGAAGCTTGTTACATACATTAATATACATAAATTTCATGTTTAAGAACATAGAAACAGTTTTATTTTGTCTGTTTTAGAAATAATTTGTCCAGTTTAAAGTAACCTTTGAAGTTTTAAACTTAGAAACTGTCTGCAACAAGACCTAATAATAATGTTACGAAAACCTAACGAAAACTTAAGAAACGTCGTATAATCAGGTATTTTTAAATACCATCTCAAATTCACACCAAAACCATATTGATATATTTTCACATTATATTTATGATGCTTTCTGTTCAATTTTGATATCTGTAATGTATGAAAGCTACAAATTGTTTAAAAATTGATTCAGAATTTGAGAAAATTTGGATGTTTTCTCGTTAAAAAACTGAAAAATGCTGTTTTGGGCAATTTAAGACTTTTTTTTGTTTACTATTTTATGCAAAATAAATTGCAAAAATATTAATGTTTAATAAAATGGGACAAATACATGCTGTAATTCATGATTTTTGTTATAAAATGGCACTTTATAGTAAAAATTCAATTTTTTCAAAAATGATGTTTTTATATAACTGAATTCATCTTTTTCTCAGAATATAAGGTATAAATGTACATAAAATTTTTCCCTCATGTTACTTATATGTAACTATATATATTCCTGCGAGTTTTTTGAGGAGTTTCCCAAAATATTTGACTAGAGTCCATATATCGTAGCAAAAAATGTCAATTTTTTAAAAAATTCAGAGTGATATTTTTATGTTACACGTTTTTGAGAAAACTAAACAATATATTTTAAATATTTCACTTCATTGCAAATATTATTGTTTATTTATTGTTTAGACAAGTTTTTAAGCTTTAATATTCAAAGGTTTTTCAATAATAGCTAACTAATTATAACTCAGATGTGTAATGCTTTTTGCCGTTGCGAGAAGCTTGTTGCATGCATAAAAATACATAAATTTCATGTATAAAAACATAAAAACAGTTTTATGTTTGACTTTTTTTGAAATCTTTGGTACAGTTTAAAGAAAATTTTGAATTTTGAAGCTTTTAGAAATTGTGTTTGCATGGAAAGTTACAAATCCATAGTTAAATTTTTCTAACGTCATAAAATCACATATTCCCAAATCCTGACTTTTACATATTGATACATGTTTACTATATATTTATGACGTTATAAGGTCAAATTTGACATTTGTAATGCATTGAAGCTAAAATTCTTCACATATTGTTACATAATTTGTGAAAATTGATGCAAAATGCTAAAAGGATCTCGTTGAACAAAAACTGAAAATTACTATATATGTATTTTCTGAACATTTTAAGGCTTTTTTGATTCCTATTTTATGTTTAAAAAATTAAGAAGATACTAATGTTTAATAAAATAGGGCAAATACATGTTGTAATTCATTATTTTTGTAATTAAGTCCCTTTTTACACTTAAAATGCAATTATCTCAGAATGATTGTTTTCAAACTACGTGTACCTTTTTGAAAGAATCTAAACAATTAATATACTTGCAATTTTTACTGCACATAAATAATATGTAACTATATATAATAGAGCTACTTTCTTGGTGATTTTCCCAAAATATTTTGCTCAGAAGCAGTTATCGTAAAAAAAAAATGACAATTTTTACAAATTTCAAAGCGATACTTTTACGATGAATTTTTTTGAAAAAAGTGAACAATATATTTGAAACATTTTACTGTTATTTAAATAAAAAAGCCTAATTATTATACAGCCAAAAAAAATTTGAAGTTTTTATATTCAACAATTTCTGAGAAACAGGTTCCTATATATAAAATGGATCAATGTAACATTGTCGGTATAGGCTCTACCGACTAACCTTAAACACTCGATCACATTCGGATTTTTCTTATTTCAGAATTTTCAACTCTTGCGCATAAGAATGAACGTTTTTGGACCAAAGTCGAAAGGGTAATGAAAGGAAATGGCTTGCAACAGCAACACAATGGATATCCATTGGTAATAGTCGTGATATACAAGACGGGAAGAATGGGCTCCTGAACTCCAGAAACCTGGTCAAAGTGACATTGATGAAATATTTAGTGTCCAAAAACGACTGACTCACTCTGGGACTATCAATTTGACAGTTGATGTTTTCACCAAAATAATGACGAGAAAAACTGAGTGCAAAACAAACAAAAACAAGTTGCGTACATGGATTTGATTGGAATCAAACATCAAACTATGGCTCTTGGGCGATACGTCTCAACTTTTCCATTTCAATAAAGCAAGTGGTAACATTGTGAAGCTCTATTCTTGACTATCTATTTCTTGCAAATATTTTTGCTGATAGCACGCAGCTTACATAAAGTATAACATAAAAAAACTCACTATAAGATTATTTTCACCATAATAAAACAGTTTATGAACAATTGCTTAGCATTTGAAAACAACACTTGTCTCAAACTTGCCATCCTAAGCTTAATTTCCGTTCGTCACTCCAATGGATCTGCGGGTATAGCACATCTTGCCTCAAGTGGACCATCGTATCGTCTCCTTGATTCCGTCCTTTCTTAATTGCAATGTCGTGTCCAATACATGCTAAAACCCTTCCTCAGACAAAACATCTGTATAATGAGATACATTCAATACATCATTTTCAATCACCGTCTCCCCATCCATTAAACGTCTTTTGTAATCCACATAGTCCTTGTAAATTGTATATCATTTTATAATAACTATATCTAGGTTCCCAAATCTTGGATGCGTTACTCAGTGCGTCGGTCGCCGTTTTGGCATGCAATACGGCCTCAATGGCTCTTAATCCATCTCAAAACGAATGTTTTACTAATACTTCGTTTTGGTATCCGATGGATCCAAACATTTGATAAAAGTGCTCAAAATTACATTTGGCTCCTGATAACACTTGGGTGACTAAACATCCACTACTCGTCTCGGAATTTTGTTGAAACACTTCCAAAGACTCGGGTCCCCATTTATACAAGGCTTGCATTTCTTTCAAATTCAATGCAAAACACATTTGTCTTTGCAAGACATCCAAGTAAAATTGCCTCATTTGATCAATGTACTGAAAGGTTTGTTGAGAGCCATAACAATCATACAAGGCTTGAAGCGTTTTGCTTAAGCCCCTCTGTTTATAAGGCAAAAAATGAATATCTTTAAATTTTGAAAAATGCACGACCAACATGTCTTGAGTCGGAGTCAGTTTCGGTCCTTGCATGACAAAACATCCCAATTGAAATTCTGGATTCAAAATGGTGGCACATTCTGCTTGAGAGAGCCCTTTCAGTACCAATACAAATTGCATTCATCCCCAACAAAATCAGCGTTCATGGCTTGCACCACTTCTAAAAGAATGCCAAAACAATCATACTCCCAACCAGGGGAACTGACTTTTAAAGCAATAAAATTTCCCGGTTGTAAAGAGGGCATCCTATTCAAAGTAACCCATTGATTTTGGATATTAAATTTTTTCACCACGTGGGCTGGAAGTTGGATTTAATTGGGGCATAAACTGGCATCCACTACAATCATTCCGCTCATGGATAAGATGCACCTTTTCCCAAACGCCACTTGTCGAATCAAGGTGGATTTTCCACACGACCGACGCTGCAAACTCCCTTAATTCAGAAGGGTTTCCTTACGTTTTTGTAAACATTGTCGAGCACTTGGCTTTGCTGTCCTTACAATTCAGCTATTATATCAATAATGTTTTATTTTCTTATAAATGAACTCGGGCAAAGAGCAAGCACTTCAGCCGGTATACTTTTAATGTATCAGTGCTGCGCAGAGTATTTTATAACTAATTGATTAATACTAAATTAAGAATAATTTTAATAAGTTTTTAACGACTTCCATGGGCTTGTCTTACAGAGCAAAGTTTTTCAAAGGAATGCTTATGATTAGAAATTGACCCTCTGAATTATTTTTCTACATTTAGCTGATATCTATATTGTCTTCTAAGCAACCACCTCATTTTGCAATATGTTCCAATTTAAAAATTAGAGAAAGGAAAAATAACATAATAATTATCCTATTACTTAATTTTTTTGCTTAAGAGTAACATATACAAAATTTAATACTTATGTCATGAATTTGTACCGTTTATAATAAAGATCGTTGCTTTAGCGTCAAAGTGCATTATTATTGCATTCAGTACATTATTGATGTATAAGGGGGGCGCGATAAAAATTGTGATTGAAAAGGGGGCGCAACCAATTGACCAAAGTTTGAGAAGCGCAATATTAAGTACTTTATTTTCCCTCCACTAGAACAAAAACTACAAGCGTTTTAGTAAAAGCAAATGCCATAACTTTACACAAGATGCCAAACTTTAAAATGCATTTTACTCGAAATGTGTTTCTTTCGAAAAACTCAAAAGGGGACCGCGATTGCTCAAAAAGTTTTGAAAATAATTAGCTGAAATGTTTTGCTTATGTTCTGCATAACGGTAGAAGTGTTTTGATCTTCAGATTTATCAATAACTGTTTTATTTCAAAATTTGCAGTTCTTTATGTGAATATAGTCAATGTTTTTTTAAGCAGTTTCGTACAATGACTTAGATAAAGTGCTCTAGTTTTTGTAAAAATTAAAATATCTCTTATCGTGAAGGTCACTTCAAACAGGAATAACAAAGTAACACATCAAAATTGAAAAATTGAGAATTTGTTCATAAAATCTTTGTACAGAGCGGGCCCCGTTTATGTAATTCTCCGTACACTTTTACTAGTTTTTTCCCATTTTAATAATAATAAATTTTTTTTCTTTTACCAATTTTAGGATTTTTTCCTTAAAATATACTAAATACATATAAAAATCACAAAAAGATCTCCATATCTCCTTTTTTTTCAAAAAAAAGTTGTCTCAAGTAGTCGGATACCTTAAGTATTTTGAAATAATCCTTACTCCAAGTTTTAAATGCATAATTAAAAAAAATTAAATATTTGAAGTTAGAGAACTATTTACGAAATTAAAAATTTTATAACTCTTTACTAAGCTTTAGTGTGTAATAAAAATAATCAGTAATAATAACCAATCAAAACTAAATTTAAAGTAAAGAATAGGCTTAAATTTAGGTAAAATCAATAAATATTAAATACAACATTCAAATTACTAAAACCATATATTCAAATTTGGCTCCAAAACATTTTAGCATATCTAACACAGTTAAACTTGTATAGTTTTTATACAGTTATCTAAGGTCATTGCGTATGAATAAAGGAAATAAGTAGAGGCTTTGTAACTTTTCCCAAGATTTAAAAAGACAGTGTTTACATTTTTATCTGTCAAAATGGGGGTGGTTCATCAACTGATTAGTTTTTAAAAATCATTTTAAATTACTTCTAATTCATAAAATGGCTTGTATGTTGTATCATTGGTAAGGTCCTGATTTGGAGATTTTAGAAACATCAACAACTCAAAATCGATTTTCCAAACATTTTTACCTTACTGACTGGTCTTAAATTATGATATTTTTACGGAAACATAGTACTTCTGTTATTTCGTTACTAAATTAATTTTTTGTTAATAAAAAAAAGCACAGCGTATATTATTTGGGGAAAAATACGTTTTAGAAACACTTTTAAGCTAACTGTATATAACGATTGATTGATTAATAAAAATCTGAAATCTATTTTATTATTTTAGACTCTCTTTGACACTATCTACCATTAAAAAATGATGAAACCGTCTTTTTACTCTCTGCATCTCAATAATTTTGATCGAAATTTGAAGATAAATCTTATATCTGGAGGGAGAGAGGGAAAGTATTTCTACACGAAAAAAACCACTGTAACACCGGGTTATAGAGAGATAAAAGAAACGTGTCTGACAATGAAAATATATGGAAGAAATTTCAAAAAAGGCATTGTAATGACGTTAATATAGAAATCATTCACGTACCAAGAAGTGTTAACAGCGAAAGGGGAATTTCTATGACAATATGTTACGCTCTCAAAAAAGTTCGTGGAATGCTGTGGGTAAATGGAAAGGGGAAAACCTGTCTCAAAATGTAAAAAAAAAAGTGAAAAAATTTAAATAAAGTGAATTTTAATGACATCAATGGCTCATATTATACTTGTACACACCCACACAGAAATGCTGGCATCATGAAGGAAAGAGGAAATTAATTTTGGGTTTAAGTTATACATTCGGTAAAAGCCCGTGCAACGCCGGGCTAAGAGGATGGGAAAGAAACAAAGTAATTTCGAAAAAAATTGATGGAAGTGCTGATTTTGCGAAGCAAAGGGGAAGTTTATGAAAGTAGAGAAAGTCATTGCAACGCATGGCCAGGCAGTTAGTCTTGAAAAAAATGTCTTATCGTCGTTGTGTTATTAATCCAGACTCCATTTTCCGAAAATATAAATGTGCTGGAAATTTAAACTTCACATGAAACTAATTACACTGTATAAAAAAGCAATAATGTGAATATTTGTGTGCTCTTAACTGTTCCAAACATGAATTCCTCTATTTAGAGCTTTTAAGCATTAATCAACTTGCAGCTGTAACTTTGAAGAAGTATTTTTAATTTGTATATACTACTTTTAAATATTTCTCTAATAGAACAATGAAAAACGTAATGTAGCTATAAAAGCTACAGTAGTTAGTTTATTATTTATTTGATGAGTAACTTACGTGCATCGTTTCCCTCCAACCTTTAATTGACAAGAAAACAGTCGTTCACAATAAATAACCAAATAAAAATCCTGACAGAATTCTTAGAAATTGTAGGATCCCCCCATCTCCATGGTAATTAGAAAATCATATGGAACATTAATATTTCCTTAAAATCAAATTACCTTAAAATTCGGCGTATAACACGCCCTTTTAACACAAAAAAATAAGATGGAAATTTAAGGGGGCACGTTATATGCCGGGTATAAAAACACTAGCCTTAAAAATAACAAAAGAGATGAACATAAAAAAAAAAAAAAAATTTCTTCTATTTGTATCGAAATACTGTTTACTTAAAAGAAATGACTTCCTTCATGAACTAAAAGAGATGGAGTTCTAGAAGTAGACTATTTTTTTCAAAAATTTGGAATAATACCTCGAATAAATGACTTCAAAACATAAGGACAATTCATACTAATGTTTCAGATTTCTTCGTAAAAGAGGGGGTGCGCGTTATATAGCGAAAATATACCTAAAAATTGAAAAATGCAGCTGTAGTGTTTCATCCCTTCACCAGGAGGCGCACTGTGCTCCCCTCCGGTAAGAATTTTTTTTTTTTTTTTGTATAAGAGGAGAGAGTTTCTCGGCACCGGCGCGTTAGGTCGGAGGCCATTTTATTACCCGCGTGGGTCCTTTAATTTTAAAATTTTCATGTTTCTATTGAATAAAAGTGCCGTCCTTAAGAATACGTCTGTTGGGAAACTACAACATTATACATTTTACCACAACGTATCATAGCAGCTTTAAAGTATGAGTGCGCGTTATACGCTGGCTTTTACGGTAATACATTCTTGAGTCGAAAAATAACGAATTTTATGTATTCCTTTATTCTTCTACAAGTTTAAAAAGACTCGCTAAAATAGAAAAAAAGATATGTATAAATGGTCAAGTGTATGCTAATCTAACTGCGTTTTCAGTCGGATCCGAATTCTTGCTAAGGAACGCATGGAAGGGCACACATAACTTTCCCTTATCCCAGTGCTTCTCAAACTTTCAATACTTGCGGCTCAATTTTCAATATCATTTTAATCACGCCCCCCCCCCTCCATACAATCGCAATATATTGAATTCAATAATAAAGAATTGGACGCAAAGCTTACAATACGATTTTAATTAGAAACCGTTCAAATTATCAAAATAAGTATTAAATTTTTTATATAATTTTATATATGACAAACTCATGGGAGTCGCTAGTAGTTATTAATTTTCTTCTTAACTTAAATTAATTATCAAATACACTGTGCAGTACTGATGTATTTATACGTGTACTAGCCGTTACCCACCCGCTTCACTGGATATTTCACGATGTTGTATAAATATATACAGCGTACATATATACATAAATTATTGATATCTAGCATTAAGGATTCGATTGTATTCAAAAATATATTTTTAGCTGTAACGCTTGCCTTTTGATACAAACAAATCGAGCAAAAGACTTTGCTGGTTTTGTATATGAAAAAAATCATCGATTAAGTTAAGATTCCAAAATAGTATACATCACTTGCACAACTTTTCTATTCATAGCAGTTATTGGCATTTTTTTAATTCCTTAATAAACTTAAAAATTAGCAATAATTGTTTAATTCATCCATGAATTCAATTTTCAACCCATTAAATAATTTTAAACTTTAACAATAATTGCTTAAATCATTAATGAATTCATATTTTTTTAATTTATTAATGAACAAAAACACGGGAAATAATTGTGATAGAAAAGTTGCAAGTGTTGTATCCAAAACAGCGTCTCATCTTTTGAATAACTTATCTTGGGTAGCATGTGTGCCTTTTTTTTTCTCATGGAGAACCAAAGTTAGATGACATCATTTCCTCACAACTTGATTTTAAGCCATTTGTTATATTTGGATTGCGATTAAAGACTTTAGACTGGTAAGATAACTTTAGGGAAATATGTCACTATAAAATAGCAAAATGTGTAGTCACAGCACCTTCAAATGTGAGGCAGGACGTCAATTATCTGTTTTAAAAAATATACTTGTCATATCTTCACCAAAAAATATATGAGCGTTTTCCTTACGTAGCACTGGTATGCGTGCGAGCGCCCTCTCACCCATTTCACTTTGAGTTTCGGGACTCCCAGTAAACCGAAGTCAAGTGTATCTTATGCGGTAAGACGCAGCGACATATTTTTGGTTTGAAAAATGAAGTTATCAGCTTTTTAGTTTTAGAGAAAAAATATTGGAGATTCTTTCATTAATAGAGATAATTTCTGGAAACTCAGCTACACGGGTACCGTTTCCAACAAAAAATGAGCAATTTGAACCATATATATTATTGAGAGTAGAAATATTTTGACTTCAAGATGAAACTAAAATGAACACTTTAAGGAAAAAACAAACAGTCTGTCAAAGATAATTGAACAATAAGCAGTAACAAAACATACCTTTTCTCATGTATTTAAGACTTTATTAAAGAGAATAATATAAATTTCTTATTTAACTCTGATGTTGTTACGAACACGCTGAGCGCTTTTATCTCAATTTTCCGCTCGACATCATGGACGCACTGCTCGCGTCCATCTGAATTTTGCTCTGTGTCAGACGATAAAAGAGCATGTATCACGTTCTAAGGTAGTCGTATCTTAAAATAATTGTCCAGTGCTTCTCAAATTTTCGAGATTTGCCACCGAATTTTAATCATAATTTCCCACCTTCTCTTTCATACATTATAATAATGTTTTAAATTCAATAAAGTACTTTGACGCTTTAACTACAATACAATCTTAAGGGGGTTCACCCAGCTATTTTTTAAGCATTCTTAGAGAACTTTTTTTATGACAAGTAAAATGACAGAACGTTAAGTTTTTTATCATTTATTTATAAGTGTTTTAACAGTACGTATAGAAATGTTTAGCCAAAATATCCAATAGAACGTAAGTTATAGCGCTCTGGACACACCCTCCTCGAAAAAATGGAAGCTCACTTCCTCCACCATTCCGTTTGATTGCCTTATCTGAAATTAAAAAAAAAAAATAACAGTATTTTAATTTTTTTGCTTAAATGCACAGAATGAACTATACTCAATTGAAAATATCAAAAATTGGAGTGGAGTTTTGGTAGACCTCTGGAGGAAAAGTTTCGAATTTCATGGTTTTTTTGTCATGTTTTTGCTATAAAAAATAGGAATATTTTAAATTTTGGAATGATCTTAGTTCGCAAACACACACACAACACACATTTGATGCGTGTATTTGTGCTGAGTCTACCCTATAAATTTGAAGTCAGTCGATCAAACCGTTCATGAGATAAGATGGAGGAAATGTTGAATACCACAGTTTGAAAAAAAAAAAAAAGGCAGAAGCAAATGGAGCCACCACGGGATGGTTCTTTTGGTTGTTAGAGTGCTCATTCACCGTGGGAAAGAACGCCACCAACTATGATGGCAAGGTCTTGGCTGTTTGAGAAGCTTCAACGCAGTTACTAACTGCTGGCCTAGTTCCTACAAAAATTGTCTTCTTCATAGACTCCTAAGCTGTAATTTTAGCTTTAGGCAGAAATACACCAACTGACCGCCGTAACACAATTCAGTGCAGAACTAAATTTACGGAGCTGATCTCATATGGCTGGACAGTAGCCATACAGTGGGTCCGAAGTCATGTTCGGATCCCTGGTAATTAGAGAGCCGACCAAAACGCCAAGCAGGGAGCCGAGTCGTCCGAACCGGAAGTACCCTTGACTCTCAGAAGAGCAAAGAGTCTTATTTTCACATCCATTGACAAATATACTATCGTGACCCAAAAGACCAAGTGCCTTGGAAAGCCATGGGAAACTCTGGCCACTATGGGCCCTATCACGAGGCACCTGGAGAGAGCCAATGCTGTTGCCCGTTTTCGCCTAACCACTGAACATGACTTCATGGGAGTGTACCTCTCCTCGCTTGGCGTGGCTGCTAAGGAGGCCTGCTGACTCTGAGGCGATGCCCGAAAGGATGATGACCACCTGCTCTAATGCACTGGACTCAATGAATACCCGACTGATGATATCGTCAGTTGGTACTGGGAGGCTCGGCATCAAATGGTCAAGGAGATAAGCACGAGCGTTGGATAAAAAAATAATAAGTTTCAAGTTCAATTAAAAAAAAAGAAAGTTGTAACTTAGCGCTGCGAAGAGCTGCTCTTCTAAAACATCTTTCCATTTAACGACTTAGAATTTTGAAAAAAAAATCACTTTACCACCGTATTCTAGACTTGTTATGGAAGCAAATTTCTTCTGATTTTCTGAACCCATCACATGGGTGAACCCCCTTTAAAGATTAAAAAAAACTATGAATATTTTATGTAATTTTATATATGATAAGCCCATGGGGTCACTGGTAAGTATTTAACTTATTCTGAAATTAATTATTTTAATTACATTGTGCGGTACTGATACATTTATAAGGATATTATATCAGTGTAAATGCGTATTTTTTTCTATTATATCAAAATATGTTTTGCTTTGCTCCTTTCAGTAAAATAATAATATTCTGAGAAAGAAATAAAGTTTTATTTATGATTTCTCGATATGCTCGCGCCTCACACGTAGGGTTTTCTATCCGCTTTAAGGGGTTATTCCCAAAGTTGGAGAAACACTGTCCTAGACGGAACATAGAAGTTCGAATACAATGTTTCACGATAATATTTTCTATTTTTATTTGTGAAATAGCGTCACAGTTTCAGGATTTTGAAAGCTGAAGGCGAGATAAATTGAAGTGGCCACGACAATTTCTGTTTTTTCTGCAAATATATCGTGTTTATTTGAATCTAAGCCGCACTATTTTCCGGTATGAATGCTACTGAAAATCGAGTGCGGCTTAGAATTGAATGCAAAAAAATTCGTTTGATTCCACCCCTTTCAAAAGGAAAATCGTATTCATCCATTCTAGTCTCTTGAATAGAAGACTCTTCACATTCCGCAGTTATCTTTTGTATCCAGTCCCTTCTGCATTTCCCAGTCATATTTTATTTAACAGAGTTTTCAGTATACGGTGGTTTCCTTTGATCATCTAAACTTAGCAGTTATTGGTAATAGAATCAGGACGAGGGCATAATGATGCAAGAATGAAAAGGAGTGTAATTTTATATGCAGAAGAAAACATTAGCAGATCAGCTCCTAGAAATTTTGTATACAGATGAAACACATATGCGTCGATGGCATAAACAGAATAAAAATGAGTTCCGCCTGTAAATTTTTAACAGTCTTTCACAAGACAAAAGGAGGAAGAAATCACAAAAAATGATATTGTGGCTTAATTTGCACATGACTTTCGATCTAAAGCATTGGCAGTTACAAGCCAATGCAAGTCAAAAGTTGTCATTTATAAGTTCAGAATCGAAAATTTAAAAGCATCAAGATGCGGGAGTGAAAAATGAAAAATATATGAGAAAGGAAGGAGATGATTTTCTAGATGGAGAACTTCAATCTGCCAAAAACTTGCAAATTTTGTAGATAAATTTGTATAATTTCAACATTCCGTTATCGGTATGCGAACAAGATATGAGTATGAGTTCATGAACATTGGAACGTAAATGTGCCCCCCGTTAGTTTGACATGCCACAGAATTATATTGTCAATTCAAAAGGTGAGAAAAAAGTGAAACTCTTGAGTACACAGAATATTAAAAAAACGTATTCCAGCAGGGCTGTACATTACACACAGTAGACGGCCATAAATTACCTCTTTACTTGACCCTCTCGCTGCGCATTCCGCTATTTCCACAGGCAAAATACACGCAAACGTAGCACTACGCAGCGAGAGGGTTAATTCTTAATTAAATATTAGTACTCAAAAACAAAAATTTTCACGAAGACATAATGATACGTGCTCAGAAAAATGGTTGGATGACCTCTGTAAGTATGGAAAATGCGTTAATTAAATGTGCAATAAAGAACCAGAAGCTTTTGGAAATCCTCGAAACATGCAAAAATGGACGCATTTAAATGTCATTTGACGGAATGTCTAAAAAAGAAACCAACGCGAAGTATATGCGATTTGGTGAAACTCCCACGCGTTATAAAAAGCCAGCTTCATCTGTTTAACGTAAGCATCAACACGCCATTTAAGGACTTAGTAGAAGGAGGGTATGAAAATGGTTGTATTTGGAAAACAGCCCTAAAACTGCCCCTGGAAAAATCAAGGCAAGTGCTTCGAAAATTGCAAAATGAATATCCGTTGCTTGGGAAATGTTTCTTCCGAGACTACAAAATATTCTTTCAAAAATTGTTGCATAACAGATGCATTAGATGGTATGGAAGACAACATCACATGGAAAATTGATGACTCCAGCACCAGCTTTGAAGTCAGCTGTGACAGTGGAAATGACGAATCAATTTCGGAACATATGAGACTGACGACTAGAGCAAATGCAAGCTCACGTAGGCATTTGAAAATTTTTAATGCAAGTAAAATAAATTAATATATTATTAGTTATCATTTAAAATTTTTAGTTCTTTAAGTATCGGATATAGATGAATCTTTTACATAATTATTAATTTTTCTCAAAAACTTGTGGATAATTTGGGATAGGTATTTTAATCGATGACATTTTTTCACAAAAACATGCTGAGAATTGGAAAAGCGTCTTAGAATCGACGGCTGCTTAGATTTAAATAAATATGCATACTTAAAAACCATACATCCTTTCATTTTTAATTCTAATTATTTGATTAACTAATTATTTATTTTATGTTATTATTTTTATGATTTGGATCATTGAATATTTTTTTAAAAAATCGCTTTTTCGTATTGATTGGAAGAAAAGGTGCTTTTATTGAGATGAAAATTTCGAATAAATGTGTGTGTGTGTGTGTGTGTGTGTGTGTGTGTGTGTGTGTGTGTGTGTGTGTGTGTGTGTGTGTGTGTGTGTGTGTGTGTGTGTGTGTGTGTGTGTGTGTGTGTGTGTGTGTGTGTGTGTGTGTGTGTGTGTGTGTGTGTGTGTGTGTGTGTGTGTGTGTGTGTGTGTGTGTGTGTGTGTGTGTGTGTGTGTGTGTGTGTGTGTGCAGACGCTACTGGTATCCTCATTTCATAAAAGATGTTCAAGGATCACAAAACTCTTTTTTCTTAAAGTAGTTCACTATTCACGGAGCATACGAGTTCGGTTCATTACTATTTCTAGACCAAATTTAAAAAAAGTATTTTCAAATTTTCTCGAAAAATTTTCATTTTGGTAATCAACATTTTTGAAATAAGACATAGAAAACGAAAGAAAGTTTTTAGCTCCGTCTCGCAAGGAAACGTAGCTATGTATATCATCATCGTAATGGATTTATAGTAAGTAGTCAATCTGCTGGCAATCAGTCACTCAACTGTTTTTGATGATGAAACTGCTACGTCTCAAAATCTTCACAATATCACCCTGAATGAAAATTAAAGTGGTCCTAAAATCAAAGAGAAAACAATTATAGGCTTTCTGTAAGAGAATTTATTTGCGATACCTCAATTTCGATATCTTAACTACAATTTCTTAAGAACGTCTCAGGGCGTCATAGGTTTGATAATAAAGTGAGTTCATTTTTGACAAAATAATACCAAGCCACAATAGCCGTAAGGGTTGAGAGTATTCATTTAAGAAGATTATCTGTTCCCTCCACGCAATCTGGAAAAGATACAAATACTTTCGTACAAGGTATTCGACAAGAAAATTAACGTCTCATTAGTGTACGTAATAAATTTCTCTTATAATGATACGATTCATAATCATTTCACCCACAATCACCAACATTTAATATAAAAGGCAAGAATTGCTTGTTATTAATGAACTGCCTCAAGAATTCTGAAATATATATGCATTTGTATGAGAGTTAATTCTACCTACAGAATGCCCCAAAGAATATATTTAAATTTTTATGTTATATTTCGAAACTACCGAGAAAGTTCGAAAAGGTTGTGCTAATTTATTTTCAATATTCTGGAGAGCTTTCAAGTTGTATGTGTCTCTCTAGCCGGAAACAGTGTGAAAATTTTCTCTACACATTTCATTAATAAAAGGCGATTGATGTCGTTTAACGTGATATTAGCTAGATTGATACACTTTTCGACAGCAAATGATTGATGAAACTTCTGGTATTACTAGTCAATGTCATGCAGCATAGATATTGGACTAATTTCTTAATATGTGCGGAATATTTTGAAAAATATCTTTTACAATCTGCTTAGCAGTACTTAAGAAAAGGCGAGACTATATAAAGTTCATAGAGCTACAAATTTAAATAATTTCAAATATTAAAAGTTTTTTGTTCAAGTAAAACTATTCATAAACAATTAAATTTTGTTGCACGTGCAGTTCAGGTGTGACAAAAGAAAAGTATTTTTAAATTAGTAAACCTTTTTGGTTTACAGACAAGTTTCACACTACTGACATTTATTTATCTTTACAAAAAAAAAAAAAAAAAAAAAGGTTGTCACTGTCATTTGCATTTATCGTGGTTGATTTTGGTCCCATTTGAAACTGTAGCAATGATTAAATTAGATACTGTTTTACCATAATACAGACTCTAGATAGATATTTTTTTTAAAATTAACTATTGTGTCGAAGCACTGTTTTAGTAAAATCATTTCGGGTACTCCATTCCAAATGTCGGCAAATAAAATAAAACACACATTTTGCAATTATCGAATATAAACGAATTGAATGAAGACGCAATTTCATTCTTGATATGTGCGCAATAATTTTGGCAAATTCATTCGGATCAAAAACAAAAATAAGCAGAAAAATTATTTGCGATATATACTGTTTTCGAGGCAATATTGTATTTCTCGAAACTGTTAGAATTAACCCCCTGGCCATTCGGTCGGGGAGGTGTATGTGGGTGGAAAATTTAAGTGCTGCGTCGCTGCAATCGCTTGTTTATATCAACTTGAATGCACGTCTTAGCCTTTGACTTGTCCTTGTTTTGTCCTTTGTGAGCGTCCAGCTTCTATTTTCCTTTCTGGCAGGTAAAAGCTTTTATTTTTAAATTTGCAATAATTGTAAAATAACATTTGAAATTAGAAATATTTGTGAATTTGAACAAATGCAATTCTACCACGCTTCCTTTTTCGGTAAAAAAAGCTTTTTGATATCAATAGTTTGAAAATAAAAATAACTATAAAAGAGAGGAAGGTGTTACATATAAAAAGCAGAACATTTCTGAGTCATTACAATAATATATTTTTTTTTTGTTTCTGAATTATGTGAATGTAAATTTTTTTTAATTGTGGGTATTTATATTAATACTTTCAGTTTTATTCATCATATTTTTTCATACAAATATAAAATTTGAATATTATGTGTGGCAAAAACTTAAAAAGATTTGTTATGGCCTGAAAATTTTTTAAACATTTTCCTTGAGCTTAGTTGTGCAATTAATACTCTCTATAAAAGTCGATCATTTATATAAAAGCACGCATTTATACAAAATATACAAAAAAGCTTTTAATTTTTTAAAAGCTGTTTACTAATATGGCCTTTAAGTACAATTTTAAAATGGAATCTACGGAATTGTTGAAGGACCAGAACTGGGTAATCTTGAACGAGAACTCTACTTGAGTTCCTGAACCTTCATAGAAATCTTCTTTAGCTCAATTTAGGCTTTTGAAAGGGTAAGAATATGAGATCCTCTCTCTACAGGTGGCCACGGTCACCTAGTGTTCAAGGTAATTGACTCACGGCTGGCGTGTCATGTGTTTGAGTCCAGTACCCACCGTGTAGGGTAGGCGATGCACGTGAAATTTGTCAAAGCTCCAACTTCCTCCCGTTGGTGTGGTGTGGAAGTTAGGAAAAGACGATAATTGCTCAAGTGTCGTTTTCGTCACTTGAACATGGTTCAAAATAACGTTGTACGTCACCAAAAGTCCTCGTGTAGCTGTCCTCAAGCGTGAAGATTTACCCACTCATCCATCTCTACAGAATTAGTATCGCCGACTCACCTTTAGACTCTAGTTAGCCTTGACCGCCGAACTTTTGGATGTGTGCTATGCACAAAAAAGTTTTAATTGTACTGTCAAAAATATTGGATAGCAAGTGCACGAATGATACAAAAGGTAATTTTAGTGCGTGACATTTGTAAAATATAATATAAAAATATCGATTGAAATAATATACAAAGATGCAATTATTTTCAAGTAAAATACATAGCTAATGTCTGAAAGTGCAATTTTAGTTTTATTTAAGCGTACGTTATTTACTTTCAGACTTTTAAAAGTTTCGATGGTTTTTCTCAGTGTGTGTGTTTTTTTAATACATTGCTGCATTAAAAATGCTATCGCTTCTCCAATTAGTTGCCAATCACTTCTACTTTTTTTTCCTGTGTGTCACACACACACACACACATGTAATGCATGTACCAATATTATGATCTCTCTCTCTCTCTCTCTCTCTCTCTCTCTATTTGGTTTTAAACTGAATACTATTTTTAAAATTGTAGGAGAGATATTGGTTTTTTTATTGAATTTTACCATATATATTAACATATTTTATTTTAGTCTCCAAAGTTACTTAAATTATTATAAAAGCGATTCCTAAAGTTGCGACATTCGTAAGAGTATTACAAAAAAATAGTTCAATATAACAAAAGAAGAAAATATAAAAGAAGAAAAATTCTAAACTTTTCTTAATTAATTAAATTTTTAAAATTAATGAATACTACGTGAAAAAACTCATCTCGTATCATTTTTTTAAGAGAAATATAATATGAAATTCTAAAATACAATTTTTTAAATAAATAAGTTACATAGACTGTGTGTAAAAGGAAATATTGTTCTGCAATCAATCTTAATTATGTTACTATGAGAGAACTCAAAAACTACTCATCACATAAGCGAACAGAAATGATTTTATTAAGGAAAATTGACTTTAACAGCCATTTTACCTCGAAGAACTGAATTACATTCAAAAATATTTTTAATTCATTCAATTAAAAAATTGCAAAAATGCTTTAAAATTAAGCCGAAACTAAAACCTAGACTCAGAAAAATTCAAATATTTTAAAACTAATTGGTTTTCAGATCTGAAATCTCAGATAACCATGGGAAAATGCAAAAAAGGGGGAAATGGATATATATGTTATTTTTAGGGTACTGTTATGCATTTAAACCAGGGGTGTCAAATTCATAAGATATTATGAGCCACATGATCTATTTTATTATAAGTTGGAGCCGCATATTTAAAATTTGCAAAAAATCAATAAAATTCTATTTTTATAACGTATTATGCATTTATTAGACTCATTGTAAGGCTCTATGTAATATTGTATATTATACATACGTAATCGTGTTATATTTCATGTTATTTTTTTAACTTAAGTCATACATATTTTATATTAACAAAATAAAATTTTTATCAGAATTTCAATTTAACATTAAGATCATTCGAATATAGTTTGTGTGTGGCACCGTTTCTTTTCTAAATTAAGTAATCAAGATTTGATTAAAAATATTGAGCTGGTATAATTTTCAAAATTAACGATAAATATTGATTGGCGTCTGTCTTAACCTTTCTGAATTTTCGTTATTCTTCATTAAAGAAAATAATTGCCCTCTTGAATGAGTGTTTCCGAACATATAGGCATTATTCGCATAACAAGCATCAAATTTTAAGTAACAGAGATCTACTTTGATAAATATGTATACAAATTTAGAATTCCAATTTCTATAGATTTTTGCTTCAACAAAGAATCACATTAGATTTCAATTAATTTATTTGTAAGCTTTCAACAATATAAATATCGATAGATAGAGATGAAGTAAAAATTCGAAAGTATGGTTCCCCCGTTTTAAAATTAGAATTAATGATTCCGTTTCAAACAATTTAGTTTTCTGAGCGTATTCAATAAATTTTAATTAATGGGATTTAATCAATATATACTGACAGTTTTCAAAATGTGAGACAAGTTTCATTTTCTATTTATTTTCACCAAAGTAATATTTGTTAATAGAGAGTTAACAACATAATTTTTGCTTTGGAGCTTAAAATTAAATTGATCAAGATGGCTTATACCAGGGGTGGCGAACCTTTTTGGGTCAGCGTGCCATTTTTTCTAAAAAAAACGTTTAATGAGTTATAGGCGTGCCATCAAATAATTTTGACTTGTGATTATTGAAGAACAAATAAAACTAAATACGAAAAAATCAAAATTCCTTATTTAATTCGAAAAAATACATTTTGCACTATATAGTAGTAAATGTTTTAGTTATACTTGTAATTTAAATTAAAATAACATTAGTGGGATTTCTGCTGTTATAGATTAGATGACAAATAACTTATATCAGGATTATAAGATGTTACTTTTAGTAGAATGCATGCTGAATTAGAGTCGTCTGTTAAACGGTTTCTAAGCGAGTCTTTGATGTTATTTATCTCTGAAAATAATGACTCGCAGGCATAGGTAGATGAAAATATGGTTAAAATAGCATACGCCAACTTCTTCAAACAGTTAAATGCGTCTGGAATCGAATTCCATGTTTCCAAAATTTCGTTAGAGGTATTTTTACTTATATTGCTTGTCAATCTTTCTGCTTCAATCAATTCCAACTTTTTCCTTGTTTCAATAAACTTTTTAATCCATATTGAACTAGACTGGAAATCAATCAGTTGCATTTCATGTTCTTCAATTTCTAACCAATCGAATTGAGACAAGTTCAGTTTATCAAACGAAGTCACATCAGGGTACATAATAAATTAGAACGTTTCCGATAATTCCTTGAAGGGAGAAAAAAATCTCGCTGAAAATTCTTTGATTAAAGAATTCATTATGGAAATAAAGTCATCAATAACTTTTTCTTCATTTCGTTTCTCTTGGGCATCTAAATCTGATTTTTTTTTCAAGTTTTGGAAGTACTTGTAGTTTTTTGTAATAATATCGTTTCTGAAAACATATAGTTTAGCTTCAAAAGCGCGAATGAGATCCATCATGACGATAACTGACGATTCGGGCCCCTTGAAGCTTTATGTTCAATTCATTGAAATGTTGGCATATGTCTGTAAAAAACATCAATTTTAAAAGCCACATAATATCCATCAACTGTGGGTATTGTTCAATTTTGCTCTCATTTTGTAGAAACAGTCTGATTTCTTCCAAGCAATCAACAAATCTTTGCAGTACGCTCCCGCGACTCAACCAGCGAACATTGTTATTCATTATTAAGCCATTATACACCGAATTGACTTCATCCAACAAAGCATCAAACTTCCGTTTATTTAAAGCCTGCGACGATATGAGTTTGACTACTTTTGTGACTAAAGTTATTACATTATCAAGAGATGTTAAACCACTCTTTGCACATAAGGCTTGTTGGTGAATAATGCAGTGGCATTCAAGAATCGAATGTCCTACGCCTGTTTTAAATAAAGAAATGAAACCACTTTTTTTGTCTACCATATTTGGAGCACCATCAGTGGTTACTGAAACAATTTTTTTTAAATCAATTTCTTTCGCAGCAAGCGAATTTCTTACTGCCGTACAAATAAATATATATGCCCTTTGTAGTTGTTAACAACGATGTTATATATCGCAATTAATTCTTTCTTAATGATGTTTCCTACACAATATCGAGCAAAGACAGCTAAACGTGCCGATTTAGTAATGTCAATACTTTCGTCAAGACATAGCGATATAAAAGGAGCGGAGTTAATGTCACTTTTTTGTTGGTCTGTAACATTTTCTTCCAATTTCAAGATTCTATCTTTCATTGTGTTTCTAGATAGAGGAACATCTTTGATGCGCTGAATTATCTTATCTTTATTATCAAAATCATCAAAAAGTGAGGGCGCGCATGCCAACCAAGCTTCCTTCAAAAACTCTCCCTCTTGAAAAGGTTTACCATGCCGAGCAATGGCATTTGCAGCCGAGTAACTTGCCGCACTTGTGTGACAATTTTTGCTTACATATTTAAACATAGACGTCGACTGTTTATTTCTGTCGAGTTTCACTTGCAATTAATTCTTTTTGCTCTGGTTCGCTTTTTTCACAAAAGGATCTGTGATTTGTTTCAAAATGCCGTTTTACAGACGATATTCTGCATACCACTGTTCCAGAACATAAAACACACACCGCTTTGTCGCCTTTATTTGTCATGCCAAATTTCTCAGCCCACCAAGTTTGAAATTATCTGCTACACTTACTATCTTGCACTTTTTGTTTTTTGTTGAACTAGCCATGTTAAATAGCAGTTAAAAATCGTATATTCAACACAAAACTTTAAATATACAGTTGTGTCGATGAAATTGACTATTCTATGTGATCTCGCATGATTCCTCCCCCGCCAACCCCCTTTTTTACCGACTGACTGCGCACGACTGTGGGCTCATGGGCAGATTTATTTGTTTTTAGGAAATTGAGTGCTTGTATGAGATTTCTGTGGTGTCTGCTCTTTCGCTTTTGTCTCAGGTCATTAAAATTTTTAAAAATAAAGCAGTGAGAGTTACTTTACCAATTAGACTTACAAGACAAGAATTAGATCACATTAGTAAATTAGATGTATACAAGCTGAACTATTAATGTTAAAGTTAGAATATGTTTTTTAAGCAACTTGAATATATTTAGAAATAGTTACATACACACACTATGCGTAGATAAACTTTGTATCATTAGCAATTTATAATACACGAAGTATTTACGCAAGACATAACAAACGAGTCTGCTCCCCGACTTGTCGGCGTTCGACGGATCACTTGCGTTTTTATTCATAATAATTCAAAGTAAACTTAATTATTTTAAGCTAAAATGCAAATCATTTTTGATCGATGGCGTGCCCAAAATATTCTGTCGCGTGCCAGCATTGGCACGCGTGCCATTGGTTCGCCATCCCTGGCTTATACTATCAACTGGGAAGCCAGGTCCTTTATCCATTGTCTATCTTTTAATTCAGAAAATTTATAATATTTTCATTTTCCAAGAAAGTTGTAGGTTCGTTCAGCAGTTTGAAGAATCATTTTAACACTTTATGATTCAAAAGCCATTGAATTTATGTATAATATGGTAGATTGTTGCTTTTATTTTCTTTTTATATCTTCCAGAAAAAAAGCCAATTGGTGATGATTAAGTATTTGTTCTCCAATGTAATTTACAATTTTGGTGACAATTTTTAAAACATGTGCTGCGTTTAAAACTTTGGATCACAATACCTGTTGGTGAATAATACAGTGAAAATGCTCAAAATTATGATTGTGTGCCATGTTGTTTGCAAGTTTCTTTCAATCTTGCAACAATTCCTTTAGTAATACAGGTCATGATACCCCGTCATGCATGACAAATCAACACTTTTTAAATGTTATAACTTATATTTCTTCAAAACACCTACATATACGTTTATAAAATACCAACTCCAGAAGTTGTATTTTGAGTATGATTTTTTTTACACACACACACACTTCTAAAACATTTCTTCTCTTATTTTTAAATCAACATCGCATTCATGAAAAGAAAAACGACTAGCTGAGCAAAATTTTGAATATTTGTACTTTCATCAATGTTGCAATAAAGTAAGCTTAAAATGTTAATATTATTGAATTATATATGTTTATATTTTTCCATTTCTCGGTTATTTTATCAACTCTGCTACCTACAATATTTTAATTTAAACTAACATTTTTAACTTGCTTTGTTTGTACTGGACAATCCAGTGTGATTTAAATAAACATTAACTAAAATAAATTCCCTTTCAGTAAATGGTTTGGATGCTTGTGTCCCGTTGGTGTAGTGTGGTACTTAGTGTTTCCTTTGTCCTTGATCATGGTTCAAAGTTACGAGGTACTTCGTCAAAACCCCTTGTGTAACTGAACAGTGCGACTTTAATATTCATTCACTCACTCACTGTCTTGATCTGCTTGCGTGATTAAATGTAACAAGTTTATAACTTTAACAGCGGTGATCTTCAACAAACTTAATGAGTATACTTTATTGTTTTTGAAGAATTGATCTCACAATTCAGACAATTTGTCTTCACAAAGTTCGCAATGTATCGGTCATAGTTTACTTCAAGATTTGCGTCACATGGCTTTTTAAAAATATTTCCTTAGCAACAGAAGTAGAGTTTTTAAATATTAAGTATATTTTACTCTTATTTTGAACACAAAAAAAAATATTACAGCTGTCATTCTCTTGAAAATTACGGCGTTCCTTTTGAATTGATCTTTCTTCACTCATTGTTGAAATTTGATTGTGCTTTCCTTCGCAAACGAATAAATATGCATTACCCTATCTTAACCGTCTCGAATATATTTTTTAAATTGTAAAAAACACCTCTGGTTGCCTCTTTCTAATTGGATACTTCAAAAACAGAAGGAGGAAGAGAAATAAAAGTCACACTCGTGAAGAATCAACGTACCATCTATAGTTCAGAATAGGCGCGGTGCATTTCAAACTTTAATAAAAAATAATTCATTGCATTTCAATTAAACGAAAACGTCTAATGAAATATTTAAAAATTATTTTTTATCTAAAGGGCATTACATTCAAAAGCATTTCTTATAAAGCAAGAACATGTATTAGGAAAATATATTGTAGATTTCTACGTAAGGTTCACCTTAAATAAATTTCAAAATGAAAAAAAAAACTTTAAAAGCCTGATATTTAAAAAAAAATTAAATAGAATTGGTGGACTGAAACTTACGTTCTGGGGGTTCACATGCGGCCCGAGTGTTTGACACCTCTGATCTACATAGATGATTCGAAACAAGCAGATTACGTTAGTTGTGGAGTTGTGATTCAAGATAATATAAACGGTTATTGGCTCGATACTTCTTGCAGCGTTTTCATTGCCGGAACTGTCGCCACTTACATTCAATTAAGCGACACCAATACGCCTCATAAATACTGTATAAATACCAACAGCATGAATGAATAAGAAGCGCTTGGATACAACGATTGGGGTCATCCAGTGATTTGTCATATAACTGACATCATGAGTCGATTGTATTGCAAGGGTTTCGATATAACATTTTGCTGGTTACCAAGTAACGTAGGTATCTGGGCCAACGGGCAATCATTCATGAATTTAAAGGTTTTAATTAAAATATTTGTAACTATATTTCAAGTTTCGGAATTTAAACGGCCGAAATGAATTTCTCGAATTCTTTTCCATCTTTTTGTATCTTTGGTGCATTTCTGTGCTCAGCGGTTCGTGAGATGACTGCCCCACATAGATAATTATATATATTTATTTATTGGCGAATTTTAATAATGCAGATGAAAACTTTTACTATGCATGCATACGTAGCAATAAGTGTAGGATTTTAATCAATTGAGTAAACTACAAATACAGATAGTCTCATTTCCCGTTAGTTTACTAGTTAATGCCTCAAAATGTTTTCGGTTGAAAAGTTTTTCGAAAATTCTGATTTTCTTGCTAATAGACAAATTTTTGCTAGTGACTTTGGAGTTTTAACACTGTCACCAGTTAAGATTCTTCGTTTTAGGATGATAGACAATCATTATTTTGTAACTTGAAATATGACTTTTTACTATTTCATAATTTTAAATAGACATGAAAAGAATCTGAATGGAAATATTCAGCATAAACACGACCATTTTAAAAAGTATTTAAGCGGATCTGATGATATTAAGCGTCATATTAAATTTATGGTTATATCTAGAACAAACGTGAATAATGGAAGACAAACTAAAAACAATTAATTCATCTCCTCAACCTGGTCCATCTGGGTATCAAATATCTATTGCTAGAGATAGAAGGGTAGAAATGATGCAAAAAGTCGTGATAACCTAAATATTTTTAAGGCATTTACAATTCTCATAGAGTCAAACTTCATTCAAAATTTAATTGGTTTCCATCAAAATTGCAGAGAAGTAATTAGAATAATTGAAAATAAATTCAAAGAAAAAAAGTAATGGTAACAAGTGTTTCATCTCAAAGTTTCTTTGGCAGAAAAGTTAGAATTTAAAGAAGAGAAAAGTGATTCCCATTCTCACTCAATATGTAAAATATCTTTCTTAAACTATTAAAAAAAAATAGCGAAAAGCATTTGTGTGTGTGTACAAGTACCATCCTCATTGGAAGAATTTGAGGGAAGAGGAAATAGTATGACAATTGATAAAATTTTACAATTGGAATTAAAAGTATATGTTTATCACAATCTTTAGCCGCTTCTATGAACAATATTCTACCTAAAATTCTAACAAAGAAAACGCTGTAATAAATATAAAAAAAACAGTGACGAAAAGTATTTTTGATGTATATTTTAGCGGCACTTCTTCCTGGAACGTTTATGCCGAACTAATTAATGTAAGCACAACTTTATTTCTTTAAAAAAAACCTGTAAGGACATTTGTTTTTCCGCTCTCATATTCCAAATAGAAAAATTCGAAGGAAAAAAAACAATATCTGACCATTAATATTTTCTGTTTTGAATGGGAAGTATTACCACTAAAACATTATGTTAACAAGAAAAAAATAGACGCTCACATAAATCTGTTCAAATTATCTCAAGGAATAAACATAAATTGCACTTTAAAAACTATCATGAGTCACGCGTTCATTAAACATTTTAACAAATAATAAACACATACTGTTTCATTGTAATTATTATTTTAAAGGTTTCATGACGAAGAACTATTATATCAGTCCCAAGAGGACTGAATAAATTATAATATACAAAAAAATAAAAATGCTACCAGATAATGACAAGATGCTGCAGATGAATTAATTTCCAAAAAACAATTTCTGGTACTTTGCACTGTGTATAGAATATATATATATATATATATATATATATATATATATATATATATATATATATATATAAAGATTATTCCTCTACAAAGGAAAAACATCTTAAATCGACTTTGTGCTCCATTTGTGAAAAATCTCTTAATGAAAATGCAGTAAGTGACCATGATCATTTAACTAGAGCAGTGTTTCTCAAACTGTGGGGGGGCGGTAACCCTGCGAGGGGGCGCGAGCATATTGAAAATAAAAGGTTTAAAAATAATTTTTTGGAATGATGTAAAACAAGATGCTTTCTGACATAATAAAAATACATATTTACACTGATATAATTTATTTTTATCATCTGGTGATCATCAAAAATAAAAGATTCCACTTCAAACGCTCATTAGCCATCTTTGATCCTATAACCAAACTAAACCAATATTTTGTTTGCTTTGGGGTCAATATGAGAACGATGAGAGAGATTTTTTTTTTACATTTCTTTTAACGGTATCAAACGATGAGAGATATTTTTATTACGTTTCTTTTAACCTAAAATATTACTTTAGCTGACCTTCGAACTTACTGCTATGGTTATCTCCGTCTTTTTTTTAGGGAAGTTGTAAATATATATGATATATTTCTGTTTCATCTTTTTTTCCATGTGAAAGAGTTTTATGATATATGGATAAGCATGAGTATTCTGAAACATTTAATGCATAATGAAAAACGTTTTACACAATTATTTTTGAGAACATGCTTCACTTTCCCCATGAACAATTTTGTAGTTTTGATTGCTGTGTTGTACGACTTATTATGGTTTATAAATGTAAATAAGCAGAATATTAAAAAAAATGGGCATCTGTGATCCCTATTAAAGGAAGTTGAAACTGATCCAGCAATTGAAGAACCTACTGAAATAATGCATATATATAGCGAAAGTAAATATCAGAAAAGCGTGAGACATGAAACGTTTGAGTTGATTTGAGTTTAGCTGGAAAATAAGGTTCCTGTGTTGTTAGCGAAAAGTGTCTGTGATTTATGTCCTTTATTAATAGCATTATTTATTTGGAACATTTTCTTTAGTTTTATAGGATTTTTTCTCAAATTTTCTAAGAAAAATTGAAAAGTCCTTGAAAGTAGGGGTAAGTATATTTTCTCTTAATTAAATTATTCACTGGAATTGTGATTTTTATAGTGTATAGTAAAAATAGCTGTAAAATAAATTATAGTTTTAAAACAAACTAAAAAACACGCGTTTATAGTGAATCGAACTAAAAAGCAATATATATATATATATATATATATATATATATATATATATATATATTACTTAAAAGTAAGATATACAAAATTTAATACTTATCTTGTTAATTTGTACGGTTTATAATTATGATTGTATTGTAGCTTTAGCGTCAAAGTGCATTATTGTTGCATTCAGTACATTATTAATGTATAAGGGGGGGCGCGATAAAAATTGTGATTGAAAAGGGGGGTGCCAGTAGTGAAAGTTTGAGAACCACTGAACAGAGGAGTAGCACATAGCTGTAACTTAAATTTTAAGCATGCAACTTATATTCCAGTCATAATTCATAATTTACAGAATGATGATGGGAATTTATTAATCCATGGAATTAGTGACTTTAAAGAAATGTCAATTCAGTGTATGCCTGAAAAGTATGTGAAAAATGTATTTTTTTTACTTTTGAATTATTACTTTTCATTTAATTCTTTTAAATTCATAAAGCTTCATTAGACGAACTTGTCCAAAATGTAAACCTGATCAATTTATATATGTAATACATAAATTTTGAAACTAATTCCCAACTTCTAAGCAAAAACGGCTTTTACTTTTATGAACATTTCGATTCGTTCTCTAAAATTTAGAAAACACGGTTTTCCTCTAGATTATCTTTTTTCAATATTCTAAAAAATATATCTGAAGAGGAATATAAATATACCAAAAGGTATAGAATATATTTCAAATGCATACATTAGGATATTATCGGGACTCGTATGACTTTGAAAATTATGATGACCGTACATATATTTATTTCAGATGTATGTGAAAACTTAAGAAACCTGTGAGAACAACAGTTACAAAATAGAACCCTACCACACCTATACATCGAATGAAGTCACAAAGCTACTTGAGGCCCTGTGTGTGAGGCACAAATGTTGGTCCCTCCTATGACCCTCAAAATTATACAATGCATAATTTGTCACTTTCCCAAATACTCGTACAAACAATAACCCAAAACAAATAAAAGTGCATGATTTGCAATTGCACAAACTGGCTCGACTGACTGCCGCTTTTTGACTGAATGAGTAATGATGGCATTTGGTGGAAGGCTTAGGTCTCAACACGGAAGAAGGTTATCACATATATTTGACATTTTGTCCGAAATTCCCAGCTCTTCGGAGAATGTAACTGAAAAAATCTTTGACAGTCGAAATTAATTGAATCATGAATTTATAAAGGCGGAGTCGAGATCCCCTGTGTGGCCGGAATCCTGGGCCGGGCTCAGTTGGCCCATGTGTTAAGACGTCCCGCTTTCTATACAACAAATTTACTGTGTACTTCTGTAAAATATGTAAACTAAGATTTTGATCAATAAAGGCTGAATGCGGAAGTGGTTGTTTCATGTGGGATCTGTTTGTAGCCCTAAACCAGGGGTGGCCAACCCAAATGACTTCACGGGTCGCTTCGAAAAAACATTATAAACTTGCGAGCCGTATATAAAAACATCTATCTTAATATTAGATTTGGATCCATTACAAACATTTAATAGAGTTAAAATTTAAAACAAAATGAATTATTATATTTTTTTCACTATTATAGATAACTTAATAATAGTAATGCAAGGGTCAAATATTCCTAGTTTTTGTAATAAGCAGCTCGATAATGTCACAGGAATCAAGCGTGATCTTGCGGGGGATTGCTGCAATGCAATCCTGCTCACTTCCATGCATGTATAAAAACAGGAGCAACGTCATAAAATAGAAACATTATGAGATATATTTGTTACAAAACACACTACATTAAAAACAAAAATATGGCACAGAATAATCGTCTTTCTTAAAGTTGTAATGAATCTCGAGGGCTGCAGAATTATTCAAGGCCCTCAGTTTGCCATTCCTGCTCTAAGCCAAGGGTGCTCAACCTTTTTCTTCTCCGGGCTGCATACATGTGGCACATATTTTACGTGGGTCGCAATGTTAGGAGGGAAAACATTACAAGACGAAGGCAATATTGGACACTTAAAGTGTATAAAATTGATCAAAATATTAAGACTCAGTTTTGATTTTTAATAATATATTAATCTCTATCTAACAAACATAAATAAAATATCTTATAAATATTTTTACTGGGTTTTGGTTCCCTTTTATCCAGGATCAAGTTCCTAGTTTATATTCTACTGTCATGCAAACCAAGCTGCCATGATGTTAAAAAAAAAAAAAATTGGTTTCTTTCTTTGGATAAAGTATCTTATTTTTATTTCACTCAAATGTTAACTTATAAAGTGCAGAATGGCAGAAAAGAAAGATAAACACTCATTCGATTGAATCCAAATGCCACTTACGTCACATATAATCACAAAGTTTGAAAGTTTATGAGGGGCTGCAACCATGGAATCTATTTTGTGGAGTAATGTTTACCTATTCTTATTACGCAGGGATACTTTTAAAGAAAGAGTAAATGAAGAATATCTCTTATCTCTTAGATTTTAAATCTTTCACAAAATTATTTCTGATGAATGGCATTTAAGATCCTGAGCCAAATAACAGAAGAGAGTTTAATCCTATAAGTCAGCTTTTCATTTGAAAACTAAGAATTTGAAGCAAAATATTAAGAATTCTGTACGTTTAAGAACTTATATTAGTTCATTACTCTTAATATATTTCAACATGAATAAAATAGCCTAAAATAAAAAGAAATTATACACATACAGTTTAAAACTGCTTCTGTGTGGGGTGATTTTTCTCTTCTTCACTTTGGTACAAAATTATTTTTTTTTCTTACTGTGTAGACAAAATTATCGCAATTATTTCGACATATTGTGCATTGGTGTTTTATAATTTATCTTTCTTTTTTTTTTAAATTATGCTTCATATTTCACCAAAAACAATATCTCAATATTAAGAAAACTCAGTTATTTTTTTCATAAAGAGTACATTCTTTCTTTATTTCTTTTTTTTGTAAAACATTTAACATTAATAGAAAAAAATGTAGCCTTATATTTTTCCCAGTTTCTTGAAACTCTAGACAACAGTTGAGACTGTAGGCGACAGTATTAATTTTTAAAGTCAATGTCAAAGTATAGAAAACAGTGCATTTTAATGCATAAATCCAGTTTACCTGCATACACTTAATTTATTATTTGGTTTCGTTTATTTTATTTCGTATATTTCGTATATTTTATTTAAAAATGAATTTCTTTTATTTAATGAATATATCCCTTTTTAATAGAATTATTAAAGTAAATATATATATATATATATATATATATATATATATATATATATATATATAGTTATAGTTATAGAGCTTATATACACACACAACTCTCTATTCTAATTTATATCAATATTAAAGCATTTCAGTAATAGAATAAATCTTTTCTTACGCTTGAGAATTTAAATTTTAAAAATTTTCTAGTTTTCAATTTTAATTATTCTAGATCTAAGCTATTCTTTAAAGTACCTCGCTTGATTTCTATCTTAAGAGAAAGTATTTTTCCTTTTACTTTCTAGGAAAATATGAAACAAAACAAAAATGTTTTTTTTTAATATTTATTAAAATAAAACATTTCTTCACATTAACTTAAAAGTCCTGACACAAGAAATTAAAAGATTATTTGCTTTTATTTTTGGAGTTATTTAGAGTTTATTTTATAGTGTGTTTTACTAATACCGATCCATTTCTTTTTGTAGTTATCTTAGAAAAACCCGGCAAAAAATTATTTTTAAACTTTTTAGCAAGATCGAACTCATGGTAAATTTAGAATATAGATATTATTTATCTTTAAAGGAACAACTTTGGTTCAAACACTACATTTACCTTACAATTACTATTTTAAAATTCATTTTAATGAAAAGTGAAAACTGTTTTATGCTTAAATCAAACTTTTTATTTAAAAAATTCTGTATTATATTTATTTAATGAATGTATGCATATTTTTTTAATTCAACATTTTTATTTTCCATTAATTCCTTTTATTTTCCTTACATCCTACCATATTTTATTCCTATTATGCTGGAAAATGTTTAACTTTTATTTCCGCTGCTTTTTTAGAGAACTTCTATTACATATTAATGTCTTTTTTTGTAAAATTGTTTATCAATTTTGTTTTCACATTTTTTTCAGTGTTTTAAAAATTTGACTTGTTCTTAATTTTATTTCGACCGTGTACGAATCAAAAACCTGAACTTTGATGTTATTATATTAATTTTTAAATTTGTAAATATGTTGAAAATTACTGTACTAAAAATAAAGTTATTCCTTTTCTTAAATGATACAAAACAGATTCTGACAAATAAGATAAACTATTTTATTGAAAGCCAAAAATTTTTAAAATAATTTTAATAACTATTGAGGTAAAGAAATTGACAAAAAATCACATAAAGAGTCCCTATCTCGGCGATAAGAAGTTATTATCTGCAGAACTTCATTACAATACTGAAATTTTGAACTTCCTATTCTTAAAAGCTTTGCCGTTATGTACGATCTGAGTTGTTCTCCGTCATTACTGATGCAATCTGAAGTCATTTTGATGAACCACTTGTAGTTGTAAAATGTTTTTAAGTTATTTGCAGTATCTGTAAGAAGATTGTCAAATTATTTTGAGTATTCGTCTGTTTTAGAGAAAAATTATTTGCTATTATACAACATCATAGCACTTGATATCTGCAGGAAAATTTAACATTTGATCACAGTGCTGGCGAAAGGATTTTTCTCCAGTTAATCATTTTCAATGGCATAGCTGTAGTCTTGAATGCCATCATTGGCAATCACAGGCTTCAGCCTTAGAAGGCTGAACCATACATTTAAGTATTCCTGTGCTAGTATGATTTTCCTTTTCAGGAGTTCACTTTTTACAGTGTTCCAGAAAAAGGATATATCCGAAGAAGTAAGACATATACCGCAGTAATATATCACTTGCAACATATTGACGGTCCAAAAAAGTATGATTGAAAATGCACCAAACAATGATTACGTCGTCAATATTTCAGTCATCAAAAACTTATATTCTCGAGTTTCATATTTGCAGTGTTCCAGAAGAAACATTAAGAAACCTTGCAGTAATACATCACTTGCAGCATATGGATTATCCAAAGAAGAAGGCAGAAAACGCACCAAACAACAATACCGTCATTGTCAAAGATTTATTTATGAAAAGTGTATGTTTAAGGTACCAGGACATGCTCGAAAGAGTAAAATGCCAAAATTAAGACCCTTTGTTTATGAGACATATATCATTTAAAATTTCCAATAGAGCTTAGATTTTTTATGTCTATAATAAAGATAATTTAATTATTCTGTAGAACTACAAAAATAACTTTTTACTCCAAAAGTTTTTTTTTACTACTTAATTTAAGTAATACATAATTTTTGAGAACTCGTAATATATACTTATGTTTAGGTACCATTTTTTAAAAAAGTATCCTTTTTTCATGCAAAATATTTTTTACACATATATAAAAACAATACATAAAATACAGTGAAACCCTTTTTTAGTAAAATTTTAGTATAATTTCTTTAAAAAAAAATTATGAAACTTTGAAATTTGAATTTTTTTTATTTTTCTGCTTTTTTATGCATAAAACAATTTTTAAAAAATTAGGCACTATTTTAATAGAAAAAAAATTAGGTTCACTATATGCATAGGCATCTTGTATAGAAGAATAAAAAATCAGGAATTATATAGTGCAATAGTTTTTTTTTTAAATGTACTTAAATGCAAAAAAATATGCTTTTTTGAGAAAAAGTGAAAAAACTAAAAAAAACAATATTTTCACATATTATACACTTAATTAGTATTTCCTTGCCTATTTTTATATGACTAATAATAATTCTTAACCACATTTTCTAGAGTTACAAAAGTAATTTTAAATTCATATGTTTTTTTCCCTTTGTTTTAGTTAACATGAACATAATTTTCGAGATCTTGTAATACATATTTTCATGTATAGGTACCATTTCTTACAAAAATATTCTTTGAATATACAAAAAATTTACAAATATATATAAAGTAACATATTAAACATAATGAATCTGTTTTTAACTAATTAATTGCATAATTTCTTAAAAATAATCATAAAACCTTAAAATTATGAAAATCTTAATTTTTTCTTTTTTTACATATAAAATCAATTTTCAAAAAATTAGACACATACTAAAAGATATTTTGTTCACTGTATGCACATGTATCCTGTTTAGATATATAAAAGGTTTCAAACAATATGCTACAATAGTTTTTTAAAGTGTACCTAAATTTAAAAATATTAAACATTCGAGAAAAAATATAATAAAACTTAAAAAAAAATTCTCCTTACATTATAGATTTGATTAATATTTCCCTGCTTGGTATTCATTTTCTTCATCTAAATTCTGTTTATCCATTTTCCTTTTTAAAGTCCTTCTTTTATTTCTGGCTTCCAATGACACTTTATTTACTATACGTTCAGCCTCAAAAATTCGTTTGTTATCAATTATAAGTAAGGCACGTTCCGTGTTGTATCCTGGTTTAATGCCCAGAGCTTCAAAGACTTTTATCCTACTTACATATCCATCGTTAAAACAAATTACAGCATCCATAACTCCAAATTTCAAAGTTTCAATGCCAACAAAAACTGTTTTAGGAATTCGCTCCCAAATACATTTGTTAAAACTTTCATTGGGATTTTGTGTTCTTCCATGAAGGCACTTTTTCAATAAGTCCTTCTCTGTGAGATCCCGAAACACTTTTTTCACTTTCAATAAAATTGACTCAGGTAAAGAATGCTTGTGAATATAAAATTCCCCGTAACACAATGCTACGGTTATAACCGCACCAGCTATCCTCACCAAGAGGACACAAAGCGTGTTGAGGATTATCCTCAGTACTTAGTAAATGAAAATAAATAGCCCATATGGCTCTTTTCATGTCCTCCACAGATGACAAATTTTTTATGGATTGCTAGCCCATAATAATGTTGGATTGAGTCCACTTCTTTAAGCGTTAGCCGTCCACGTCCCGAAATATTTTTCCCATCTGATAGCTTAATGCCTTTGCTCAGTTTCAGAACGTTTCTCAGCCTTGTGCCCATACGCTTTTGCACATGGCCAACACATTCTAATTTTTCAACTTCTGTGTCGCCATATACTTTTGCTTCTTTTATAGTAAGAAATCCTTTTGAGTCCCCATCACCAAGATACTGCGTATAACATGCTTTTCGTGATGTTTCAGATCGCTGAAATATACTTAATAACCCCCGACATTCCATTCCCCCACTGAATCCTTCGTAATTTTTAGCACAATTTTCACATGGTTTTTTTTTTTACCCTTACATGAAGAACAATATTTTGTGAGAGCTTCAAAGTCGATAACCTTTCCGTTCTCAACAGACGTAGCACATACAACTCCATTCAATGAAGAATAGCCTCTTTTATGCCATGTGCCATCCACAGCCACAGCTATATTTGAATTATTATCATTCGCTATGACTGCTTCGTGAACAGCTGCATTCATGGAGTCTTCACTAATTGTTTTTAAAACATTTAAAAACAAAGAATTATGGCGTTCAAACTTTGCAGGTGGTGGAGGCAAATTCATGAGCCCACAGAATATTCGAGCAGCAGCTCCACCTTTTCCAATAGCTCTCATTCCATATGTCAATCTTAGGTTAACATCATAACATTTATTTGATATTTTGGATGACATTGTGTGCTCGTCGATTCTCCACAGTTGTGACAAATTATTTCCAAACTCACAGCTAAGCCTCTACGACTTTTTAAATCTTCTCTCAGCTCAATTTTCTCTGAAGAACAGCAATATTTACAACATAAGAGATTTTTCATAAGGGAAGATAATAAATCCAGTTCAACGATTATGTTTACATTTTGAGAATCTTGTTCTTTTAGTAAATCCGGTATTTTAATTTTTCTCCTAGAAGCACTTTCCACGGAATTCAAAAGCAATTCTTCAGTCGATTTGGACTTTTTATGTTGATTGCTACTATACTTCCTTCTGCCAAATTTTTTTATTCATGGCATAATTACTCGTTTAAAAAAAGTTAAGATACTTTTAAAATCTTATGAATATTAATAATTATAAGTAAAAAATAAATATTTCTTACGAAAATTAATGTAAAATTAAGTAGTTGTATGCCACAAGAAACTTCGGAATAGACGAACTCGGTTCAAAACATTGCCATAAGCCGAAATTTAAAGTAAGAAATTTTGTCACACAGCTTGGAACAATAGCTCACGCACAAGCGTGGCTAAAAAGTAGCGGGGTTAACATTCAAACGAAAAAAAAACAATCAAAAGTTAATATAGATAAAACACAGGGGAAACTACATATTTAAAGTTCAAAGGGGCGTGGTCATTTATTTACATTTTTATTTTTCATATTTTAAGGCTATTTTATCAACAAACATATGAGTATTATACATTTTTAGATTCAGAAAAATAAGCACTATTTTTTAGAACTAAAATTGAAAAATCGATTATTTGAAAGTATATGATGTCCCTGTTCCCTTAAAAAAACATACGCAGTAATTAAATAATAACTTAACTTTGTTCATTCAGTCACTAACTAAATAAATTTTCGAGACAACTATGTAATCAAAACAAGTTGTAACTGGCCTATTCACGTACTTCCAACAAATCCTCTTAGGAAATAATTGTTTCTTTAAATATTATTCTGGTGAAAACTTTCCCAAGAAGAAGACGCGAATTATGCAAATCAAGGATTATATTTAAAGATTAACTTTCATGTTCGAATGGAGAGAAAGGTTAGAAGTCAAAGGGATAGTAGTTAGTGATTAACGTAAAGCTAGCCGAGAATGATACGTAGATTATTTGATTAATATTTAAGATTAAAGATTTCGTCCACTTGATATTTAAATTGGATTAGTGTCGGCTAGAATTAGATTCACTTTGAACTTACCTTCAAATGTATAAAAAGGTGTATTATTAGGACGTGCTAAGAGTAAGCGATTTGATTTATAATTAAAAAAATTAGTTATATCGTCTTCCTCGCTTTTGCTCCCATATTCATCTAAGCTGCATTTATAAACTTGAGTTGTTGAAATTTGTTAGACTGTTAAGATTTGTTAAAGAATTGCATTTGTTTTAACTATGACTAATCTTCCTTCTAACTCTCGTACACTAATGGAAAATATAACCCATCCATTACAAAGTAACAAAAAAAACCCCTTTAAATTCAATTACTACTTCGTTAGAAAATCGTACTGGCACCATCTGTTGCAGCTGGTTCTAACTTCAACAGAAATAAAGCAGAATAAATTTAAAAGCAAAAAAATTAAATTTAATTAATGAATTAATATTTGTAAAAACTATATTAACATCAAATATTACAAGTTTGATAAAAAATTCATTTCAACTTGAATGGATGAATAGAAAGTATTTTATTTACGATTGAAAACAAGAACAAGATATATATAAGTAGAGAACGAATTAATAAGAATTGAATAACTCTGGCTTTAGTATATTGTACAAATTGCAACAGAAAAATGCATTGTTGCAAATAACTAAATAATCAGATGGGTTACAATGACGTTGTAATTGCCGCGTTGCGTGGTTAGACATTCTTCACTACAACACGGTTGAATTAAATAACAATAAACATTTATTAACTTTAAAGACAAAAGATTAAATGAGCAATTAAGAGGTAAACTTCCAAAAACTACAACACATGGTAAAAACAGGCACGCTACAAGAATAACAGATCAATTCAGTTCAGTTTTGGAGTCGTTTTGTTGAGCTGTAAGGTCGCTGCATACTCCCCTTCCAGTGTCAACGATACCTAGTTGGAAGATGAACTTTGCGACCAGAACGTGTAGATGGCTGGGTAGGCGTTGAAGCTATTGGATCATGTTCCACTGTAGTAGGTGTTGGAGCTGTTGCATTAGGTTCCACAGTAGCAGGTGTTTCATTCTTGGTTTGAGGTAGTTGCAAGTCCTCAGTGTTAAGAAAGAAGGCAGGTTTGCACCTATCAAAAGATACCCATTTACCATTGATGTCAAGGAAAAACACTTTATCCTTCATTTGTAAGACTTTGAAAGGGCCATCATAGGGTTGTTGAAGTGGACGACGTAACATGTCTCGACTAAGAAAAACATGTGTTGCTTCCAACAGTCCTGGATGGATAAAAACTGGACGTTTGCCATGGTGTTTTGGTGGTTTAGGGTGAACTGATTGCATGTGAGACTTGAGTTTCGAAACAAAATTCACAACATCATCATCTGGCTTGGAAGAGTCAAACATCTCCTCTGGCAGTCGAATAGTGGTCCCAAAAACTAATTCAGCTGGGGTACACAGAATATCTTCTTTAAGAGAAGCTCGTAAACCAAGTAAGATGAGAGGAAGTACTTCTGTCCAACGCTCAGTACCATGGCACTTGATTGCACTTTTCAATGGGCGGTGCAATTCTTCGATCATCCCATTAGCTTGAGGGGGGTATCCAGTTGTACGACACTTCTGAACACCAAGTAGTTTGCTAAGAGCTTTGAAGAGCGAGGACTCAAACTGCCTGCCCCTGGCGGTTGTGAGAATTGCAGGAGTTCCAAAGCGAGACACCCAAGAGGAAAAGAAGGCCTCAGCCACAGTCTCAGCAGTTATGTCTTTGAGAGGTTGGGCCTCTGGCCATTTCGAAAAACGGTCAATCATTGTCAGGCAATAGGTGTAGCCATTTGATGCAGGTAGAGATCCAATGAGATCCAGATGAACATGATCAAAACGTTGGGAAGGTTCTTGAAATGATGAAAGAGGTGATCTAGTATGACGATGAATTTTGGATTTTTGGCAAGCTAGGCAGTGTCTTGCCCACTTAGCTACATCTGATGAGATTGATGGCCAAACAAAACGCTGCTTCATCAAATGTACTGATCGACGTATGCCAGGATGGGATAAATTATGCATAGCAGAGAAAACATCTTGGCGATGCTGTTTTGGGATGTAGGGTCTGGCTGTGCCCGTTGATAGATCACACATAATTTCAGTAAACGAATTGGGAAAAGTTACCTTTTTGAGTTCCAAGGAAGTTCCAGATGCTATTAGGGTGTGAAGCTCCTGATCAGTCTGTTGTGTCTCAGCAATACAGTCATAGTCAATTTGACTTGGGAAGGTGATTGCAGAAACACGAGAGAGAACATCAGCAGCAATATTGTCAGATCCTGGAATGTGTACAATATTTGTGGTGAACTGAGAGATGAAATCCAGCTGACGGATCTGCCGTGGAGAACACTTGTGACTTTTTTGCCTAAAAGCATAAGTGAGGGGCTTGTGGTCAGTAAACACTGTGAAATCTCTAGCTTCCAGCATATACCGAAAGTGTCGGATAGCCGAGTAGATAGCAAGGAGTTCACGGTCGTAGGCACTGTAAGACTTTTCAGATGAAGTAAGTTTTCTGGAAAAGAAAGCCAAAATGGCTGTAGCTCAGAGTCCACAACTTGGTGAAGTGCACCTCCTATGGCATAATCAGAGGCGTCCACATGAAGAGCAAGCGGGGCAGAAGGTGAAGGATGAGCAAGAAGTGCAGCATCAGCAAGAGCTTGTGTACACCTCTGAAATGCTGTAATTGCCTCAGAAGACCAGTTTAAAGGCTTTGAGTCCTTCTTGCCTTTAGAACCTTTTAAAAATTCACTTAAAAGATACTGTTGTTCAGCTGCTTTGGGCAAGAAACGTCTATAAAAATTTAACAGTCCTAAAAATTTTCTCAGAGAGCCAACTGTCTCTGGTTGTTTGTAATTAAGAACTGCTTGAACTTTGTCAGGAAATGACTTAATGCCATCAGGAGTGATAAGGTGGCCAAGGAAAATGAGTTCAGTCACACCAAATACACATTTAGAGATATTTAGTTTTAAACCATATGAGCTCAGTCTTTGGAATATAGTTCTTAAGTGAGAACGATGCTCCTCAGCATTTTCTGAGTAACACAAAATATCATCCAAGTAGACAAAACAAAAAGAAATTCATCTTAATACTTCATGCATGAATCGCATAAAGGTTTGTGGTGCATTCACAAGGCCAAAACACAAATGGGTATATTCGTAAAGACCCCATGGAGTTGTTACAGCTGTCTTAGGAATATCACACTCAGCTATAGGGATTTGGTAGAATGCCTTAAAAATGTCTATTTTGGAAAACATCCTCTTCCCATGTAGTGCATGAGCAAAGTCATTCAAATAAGGCATGGGGTAATTGTCGAACTCAGTAACAGAATTCAGCTGCCTGTAATCCCCAACAGGTCTAACTGTAGAGTCAGATTTGGGCACAACATGAAGAGGAGAACTCCAGGGACTTTTGGAAGGTCTAATAATGCCTTGAGCAAGAAGAAATTCAAATTCTACCTTCACTGCATCATACAGTTTAGGGTGTAGTCTCTTCTAGGCCTGGCAGGGACTGGTGGGCCAGTCGTAATAATATGGTGGACTGTGCCATGTGATGCTGATTTGGAAATTAAAGAAGGGTTGCTGAGGTCTGGATATTCCGATAAGATGTTTTTAAAACTGATGTTTGCATCTACAGTGAGGATTGAGGGCTGTACAATATTTGAAAAAACACAAGGAGTGAAAAAAGAAGTTTCCACATCCACCAACCTTTTTTTCTTAAGGTCAATTAAAAGGTTGAAGTGCTTTAGAAAATCAGCACCAATTATAGGAGATGATACATCAGCAATTATGAAAGTCCAGATAAAAGGTCGCCTCAGACCCAGGTTCAGTTCTTTACGAACCATACCATAGGCTGGAATTTTGGTATTATTAGCAGCAAATAAGGAGAAGTTAGACTGAGGTGATTTATTCATAGTTGGAGAAGGTGGGATGACACAGATTTCACTTCTAGAGTCTATGAGGAATTTCTGGCCAAACTTGCGGTCTAATAAAAATAACCGGCTGGTATATTGCGAGGGCTCTGCCATTCCAGCTATGACAGAGCTTACTCGTTTTTTTGCACAAATGAACACACTTGCGGGCCTGTTCTTTATAACGGCGATGATAGTAGCAGATGCCACTTCCTCTATTGACACTCCTAGAACGTGAATGTGATCTCCGGCGGTCAGAACTATATCGTTGATGGCGAGAAGAATTGCGCTCTCTTGTCAGTTCAGCAACGTGTAGAGACAGCTCTTGGATCTGCCTGACGAGAGAGTCCATGGTTGGCTGAACACTGCATGAAGATGACTGGGATGGTGGAGGAACAGTTGTGGCAGCACAGATAGTCGAGGACGCACCAACAACCTCAGAAACCTTATCAGCGATGATAGCCAGTTTATCCAAAGGCTCTGAGGATGCAGACAAAACAGTCTGGATATGTGGTGGCATTCTTTGAAGCCACAAACTTTGCAGAAAGTCATCCTGGAGTTGGCCATTAGACAGCTCTTTCATTTTTCGCAACAGGTGTCTGGGCTTCTCATCTCCTAGCTGAAGGTCAGTAAGCAGTTTCTTAATTTTTTGAGTCTCCGAGTCGCTAAATTGGGTGATGAGCCGCTGCGAGAGAGTGATATTTGTCACTGTTCGGAGGGCTTAACACAATGTCCGACACGTAGGAGAGAGTTTCAGCATCCAGGTTCGCAACCAAAGCAGAATACTTAGTATCATCACTGGAGATACCACTGAATGTGAATGCATGGTCGCATTGCGCAATCCATAGACGAACGTTCGATTTCCAAAACGGCGGCAGCCGCAACGCAATACGAGCGACTTCAACGGTTTCACTAGTCATATTGTTGAATAAGCAGGAAGCGAAACGAATCTCCGAGCAGATGCTTCAAATGGCCTTGAGAAGAAGGAGAAAAAAATATTTCGCTACGTACTGATCATCCATAGTAGAAGAATTTGTATTGCATTCGCCAGTAGAACAGAATAGCTTACGTGTTTTTAAGTCCAAAAGGGGTCAGTCACCACTGCCGCGTTGCGTGGTTAGACATTCTTCACTACAACACGGTTGAATGAAATAACAATAAACATTTATTAATTTTAAAGACAAAAGATTAAATTAGCAATTAAGAAGTAAACTTCCAAAAACTACAACACACGGTAAAAACAGGCACGCTACAAGAATAACAGATCAATTCAGTTCAGTTTTGGAGTCGTTTTGTTGAGCTGTAAGGTCGCTGCATAATAATAAAACAAGTAAATAAACAAACCGAGTAAAATGTGTTTTTCTTAATTTGCTTCCTTTTTTATTTACTGTTACTAATTATTACTTTTATTATTACATTTCACTGTAATTAATATTTTAAATTCTAAAAGACTAGTAAAATTAATTTATAATTAAAGTTTGTTTACATATCGGTGCTTTGTTGAATATTATAAGTGTTTGTTGCATCATTTGTAAGCTACTCAAGATCTTTTTTTTGTTCACATTATTATTTTGAAAAAAAGTAATTAAAAACGTTAAAAAAAAGAAAGAATTTTTTCTATTTATTCTCCAAAGAAAAAAATCATCTTTAAATTAAATTAATTAAAAATGTAAAATAAAACCGTTGAGATCCCATTTCAGGAGAGATTTGAGTAAGAAAAAATTACTTATACTATTGTTCCATTGTTTCACCAAGTAAACGCCCTCTCCTGGCCGTATGGACAAGTAACCAGTCTGACTGCCACTACGGTGTAGAAAGGACATGCCAATGTCCGCCCGCTCAAACCCCTTATTATTTGTATACAGATTAACGGGTTTTTATGTGTTTGTAACTGTGTTCAATTAGAATGTACAACCAATTAAAATTATTTGAGCTAGCTACCGGTGTTATTTTTGAGTGCAGGTTACAAAATAATCATTATACTGTTTTAAATTTACTAAATACCTGTATTTCAAGCGCTCCATTTTGGCTTAACTGTAATATAAATCTTTCAAACGTTATAAATTAATACTTTTCTAAACAGTGTTGGGTGAATAATTATTCAGTATCAGTATTTCATACTAATTTTGATGCCTATATTCTTAAAAAATTAATTTATTCCTCAGTATATTTTAGAGGAATGTTAGTTATAAAATAAGAAAAAAAAATTACGAAACTTTTTTTTGTGTGAAATTACAGGATTAATTTTATCTTTATCGGTGTAACATTTTAAAAACGTTTTTAAATAATTTTGCTTTTTTTTAATATAATTATTGGTACCTTAAACCCGATTCAGGCAAATTTTAACTGAACCGGCAAGGATTTTTGCATTATTTGTGACTGTTGTTAATAGCATGGCTATGAAAGAACGCATAATTAAGTAAAAAAAAAACAGTGAAACTGTGTAATTTAAGGTCACAGTACCTAATGATGAGATGCAAGGTGTACATTTTTCCCATTTTCAAAAGTATGTTTTGGTATGGAATTTTATTTATTTCTCCCTCTTTCACCGCGTGCCCGCTTGACGTTGAATTTCGTGACGCCTTGTATATATCTATATATAAAGAAGGAAAGTGATTCAAGCAGTCACTGATTCATCGAGAATTATTTGACCTACTGACTTGGAATTTCAAGACATGCTTCTTTTGTTGAGTAGACATCTGCTAAGAATGGATTTAGCAAAAACTGACTCCCAAGGGGATTTGCAGGGGTCTTGACGAAAATTTCGTTTCAGAACTATAAGACCTACGGTTTTGAAATTTAATAATCGTGTATAATTCGATGAGTATCGATCCACGAATAAATGATTTTGCGGAAATCAATTCACAAGGGTAAAGGAGAAGTTGTGGGGAGGAACGCTACAGATTTTTAAAAATATACCCATTTTTGTGCTGAAAAACTGTCTCCATATTCTTTGTTCTTAATTTTTGTTAATGCTATTTCTTGTCTTCGTGTAATCTAACCAAAATTAATAAAGTATTGTTTCACTAAAAGAGACTTCATTGAAGTCAACCTCAAATTTACTTAAATGTGGTTGATTCGAGAATGGGTTCTAAACAACCAAAACTCTACAATTGGCGTCCATTCACGGTAATATCGTTTAATACACTTATTTCCCTTGCCTTTATTTCATTGAATATAGGCAAATGTTTTTTTAAATGAATCGTATCCTGCAAACACGAGTATTTGAGCTAAAATTCGCGTTTATCGAATTCCTATTGAAGGATTATTTACTAGAGGTATGAAGTTTGCATTGTTCGCTTTATGTATTGCTGAGCAGAAAAATTTCAGGTTATATGTATAAAATAATCAATTTTTTTGTTTTTAAAGAAAAATGGTTAATTCTTCTCATTTTATGTGATGTAATAGTTATAAAAATACTCAACATTGTGTTTTATGAATCTATTTTAATTTACATTTTGCATACAATAGTACCCAGAACTTGTGATAGCTGCAGGGATGTGTTAAGACTTTTTGAGGCCCTCGTTCCATATTTTTAAGAGTAGGACCTACCTGTGAGCTTCAAAGTAGACAGCATGCATTTTCAACTACTCGTTCAAACCTTAATTTGTGACAAATAAATGTGTATGGCTTATAATCTCCCAAACCAGCTTCACTGAACAGTATTTCGACAAAATGATTGAACGTTTATGGTAGTTCGCCTAAGCCTAGTCAGGAATAACGGTCCTGCCACTGTTGCCAGTTGAATTGTAGTTTAAAAGTACCTGTTTCGAAGAGAAAATGTTCCTGAAAAATTTTCAAATATTAAAATTATTCAGATCATGGTCTTATTTAGGATGAGTCCGAACGAAATGAAGCCCCCTCCTCCTGAGAGTGAGGTCCTGGGCCCGTGCCCAGTTGGTCCATACCTTTAGACGTCCCTGTATACAGCACATGTTTTGGCATAGCTCGACAAATTTAACATGCATCAGCTTCTATGCACGGCGGGTTTTCAGGGGTACCAGGCTCGAACTTATGATACACTGACCACCAGTCCAAGGAGTGAATGCGAAGAAAAAGTTATCTTTATACTGAATTGAATAATCTTTATTTACCCCAACTTATGATTTTAGCTTATTAAGTACTTATAGGAAATCTCACAATATTTACCAATCCATGACTCTTCTTGTAGTCACTTGTAAATTTAGTCAATTATAATTGATTTAGTAGTTAGTGGTGAAAAGGCAAAGAAATTCTTACTATTTCCAGAATTTTACGAGCATAATATAACTCATGATAATATTTTATCTTTCCAAAGTGAAATTACCTCTCTCTTATTGAATAAACTAAAATATCTAGTATTTTCGAACTTGAATTCCTCTAAAATTTTAGTGTATAACTTTCATTAATTATGTGAAAAAAAAAAGGTTTATGCAAATTGGTTTTGTGATTTCTCAGTTTTATTATTTCATCGAATTTAATTCTCCGCTGCAACTGAATAATAATAATAAACAAAATGACGAGTGGGTAAGTAAAAACATCTATAAATCCCTCAAGTTAAAAAAATGAGTAAACATATTCATACAAAATGTTATGTATGCAGGACTGTTCATGTAAACTCCGCCCTCACTTGCTCCAAATAGACCATAACGTACAAAGTTGTAACAGTTCTGTATTTCACCTTAGTGCAGTGTTTCTCAAACTGTGGGGCGCGCCCCCCTGGGGGGCGCGATGACCTTACGAGGGGGGCGCGAGCATATCGAAAATAAAAGATTTAAAAAAATAATTAGTTTACTGGAATGAATTAAAACAAAATACTTTCAGACATAATAAAAAATGCACTTTTACTCTGATATAATTTATAGGCACGCGCGCGCGATATTAAGTCAGCAAAAATAAAAACTTCTTCAATACCTAATTAGCTATCTTTGATCCTATAACCAAATAAAAAAACTTTTATTTGATTTGCTGTCATTCCGTGATGAGAGATTTTTTTATTACGCTTTTTTTAACCTAACATACTACTCTTTCAGAGAAAAAACAGATCCCAGACCCATAATCGAAAAAATTTAGGAACGTAAAAAATTCATCACTGTCATTATTTTTGAAATACTGCGCATTATAGCTGTAATCTGTTTGACCTTCTAAGTTATTGGTACAGTTTGTTGTGACCTCTCTCTTATGTGTGTTTGTTTCTCATTTAGGGAAGTTGTAAGGATTGTATTTCTCTGTTACGCTTTTTTCCATGCAAAGGAGTTTTATGATGTTTGGAAAACCACGGAGAGAGCACACACACACACAAGCACATGAAGGATTACTTGGCCAAGACATATTTTTATAAATATTCTCAACGAATAAAGCATAACGAAAAACGTTTCACACAATTTTTTTAGCAGTAACATACATACTATTATCATAATGAATATACTTTTTACCCGGAAGTGGTCGCGCGGGACACACAAATTACGAAATCGTTAATTCTGGCAAAACTGTTTATTTCTTACCAAAGAAAAATTGAAAAATCCTTGAAAGTAGGTAAGTAAACTTTCTCTTAGTTAAATTATTCACTGGAATCATGATTTGTATCGTGTACAATAAAATAATTATAAAAAAGGATTGGGATTGGGGGTGACTCAATAACCCCGACCGTATCGAGTGCGCGCCTGCTCCCGGGTTAAAACATGTTGAAGTCTTTTCGCTTTAAATATTAAAAATAATACAATTATTCTTCATCGATGTTTTATATTATTGATCATTATTTAACATCAGTGGCGCACACAAAGGGGGCGGACCCCCCAAAGCCCTTGATTTTTTTCCGATTGATTATAATTTTAAGTTTATAGTACGCAAAATTTAGTTAAGTATTTGTTATTAATGATTAATTTTATTAATTAATGCTAATTATTTATTTAAGAGTTAGTTTTTTACTGTGTTTTGTTCCCGAAAATCGACAAAATCAAAAGGAACCTGATACAAGATTGGTGAACTTTCGACCCCGGACCCCCCCTCCCCTTGAAAAATTCCTGTGTGCGCTACTGTTTACCATCACAATTATAAATGCTAATTCTTTGAGGCTTAAAATTACAATTCGCTTAAAACTAATTATAACTTGAGCAACAATTTAAAAAAAATCATTTTACGTTTTTGTAAACATTGTCGAGCACTTGGCTTTGCTTCCCTTACAATTCAGCTATTATATCAATAATGTTTTATTTTCTTATAAATGAACTCGTGCAGAGCGGGCACTTCAGCCGGTATACTTTTAATGTATCAGTGCTGCACAGAATATTTTATAACTAATTAATTAATACTAAATTAAGAGCAAGTTTAATAAGTATTAATGACGTCCTTGAGCTTGTCTTGGAAAGCAAAGTTTTTATAAGGAATCCTTATGATTAGAAATTGACCATCTGAGTTCTTTTTCTATATTTAGCAGATATCTATATTTTGTCTTCTAAGCAGTCACCGCATTTTGCAATATGTTCAATTTAAAAATTAGAGAAAGGAAAAATAACATAATAATTATCCTATTATTTTATTTATTTATTTATTTTGCTTAAAAGTAGTATAAAAAATTTAATACTTATGTTACTAATTTGTATGGTTTATAATTAAGATCGCCTATTGTAGCTTTAGCGTCAAAGTGCATTATTATTGAATTCAGTACATTATTAATGTATAAGGGGGCGCGAAAAAAATTGTGATCGAAAAGGGGGGCGCCAGTATTGAAAGTTTGAGAAGCACTGCCTTAGTGACATTTTTCATCTTACCCACATCCTTATATCAGCACTCTTCCCTTAAACACTAAAATAACTTCGTGCTCAAGCTGGGCCTTCTCAACACTCGGGTATACGCTAAGAGTTCGTTTCTCTCGCTCATTTATTTTTGTTGTTTATTTTACAATTTTGATGGCTGCGAAATTTTTCAGTTTATTGCTCAGTTTTTATATGCAACTATATAGTTATCTTCAAATTTCCTGATAAAGGCTTCCTATCGCGAGATCATTTCATTATTTTTGTTATTGTGACATTTGAGAATAAAATGGAACAGTGTCTTCGTTAAATCTTCGAGGAAAAACGTCCTCATATGTGAGTGTTGTGGAAGTTTCGAGAAAGGATTCAAGCTCTGTGTCGTCCTCACCATTTGACTGCGGTTCAAAATTTCAATGTACGTCGTTAGAGTGCGATGTGAATCAGAATTAAATAGTCAAGCAACAACATCTTTGTTTCAACAATCAAAAATTGTATCCTTTTTTATCGTTCACAAAACATTCTTCTTCATTCTGACAAAAATAAATTATTTTTGCATTCAACTCAACGGCGCAACAGCCCATGAAGGCCAAAACCTACTGTGCCCGTCTCAGTTTTCGTGACCTTGAACCCTGTGGCACATGTGGTCAATCTGCCATGAAACTCGCAGTGATTAGTTCCCTAGCGCAAGCTTGGCGCTCATTTTTCGATCCTCTAAAGTAATAAAAGGCTGAGTCAATCCTTCCCAACCCGAGATTTGAACCCCGGGCATACGCCGTGGAAGCGCGATACGATACCACTCTACCGCTGGGCTTCATGGTTGTGTGTTCTGTATGAGTAATTAATAGAAATTTGATCATCAAAGTGTGCGCGTTATAATCATGATACTAAATAGTTACTGTAGACCCCTTTTTTGTTTTTTTAATGCAATTATTTTTTTTTTACATCAACGTTTATCGTAAGCAACTATATGCATATAGAATTCAAGAAATTGAACTTGATCCGATAATTCTTTTGTTTCATTAAATGCAATTATTGAAAGCGATTTGACATGGTGAAAAATAATGTAATTGAAAGAACTACAAAGAAGATGAAGTTTTTTTTCGAACCGTTTTTTATGTTAATATTATTATTGACAATGAAACAAATAGTTAAGCGGTTTTTAGAAAAAAATGCAGTTTTTTTATTTTACTGAAATCATTTTCTCTATATATTTAAATGTGAATTTTAAAATTTTTCTCATTTTTTTTTCAAAAAATATATTTACAAAAAGTGCGTTACTATATACTTTAAAAATTTTGAATGGGATTCCTTTCTTCCAGTCTTTTTGCTGAAAGGCTCATCTTGAAAGAATAGGGGGAATGGTTTCCTCCTTTTCTTCGCAAAAAATTGAGAGAAACCTAATTTAATTCGTTTTTAGAACTGGATATTCGTAGTTGATGGGATGTTTCTCATTATTATTCTCTAATACGCAAATTAGCAATTTAAAACTGACCCTTTTTTCCTAAAAAAAAACATAAATTCCATTCTGGAAGCCAACTGCAAACTATAGTTGTTATAATAAAACTGCATAATACTGCATAATTTTACTGCACTATTATTTTATTTTTAAATAAATACTTCTTTTGCTGTTCTGTATGAATCACGTTTAACGGGTCCTCTTCGGTTTCTTCCGATAATTTTGAAGAATATTCTTTGTAGACGTTGTTTTATTGGAGAACTTCTTTCGGTAAAGGAACCGTGATTCATAAAAAAACAGAGCTGCTATTTAAACTTATAAATGTTTTCAATTAATTCATGGATGAAAATAGCAATTAAAAAGGTTGATGTTAGTTGAAATCACAGACATAAAATGTACACTAAAATTGTTTGTATATCTAGAAACAAAATAAGGAGCCTTATGGTTCGAGTAGAAGAAAGTGAGTCGAGTATTTGTATCAATAGATGAGAATCATTCGTAAAAATTATAAGAATATATATGAAGGCTGACGTCCCCCCCCAATTGGCTTTCTAAAAACTCGTATTAAAAGTGTTGCTATAAAATAATGTATGCTTAAAATTACTTGTATGCTTTAAATTAGAAAATGTCCTTAAAGTTCATTAATTTTAAAATAAAATGATTTTCTTTTTGAAAATACAGTGTATATTCCTCAACATTATTTTTTCTCTTTTTCTTTCTTTTTTTTTCGATGGGTAAGATATATAGAATAAAGAGATACTAATTTACAAAAAGGAGTGAGTAATTACTTTTATTTAAATATATGGTGTTTAGGAACTTAAAATTTGTTTTATGTGATTTATAAAGCATATTGAAAGATAAACCTCTACATATCGAATTTTCCATGTAACGAACTTTTTTTCGAGATATAGCGACTTCGCTATGCAGAGGTCCGACTCACACAAGGGGGGGTCTCATAGGGACTCCCCCATAGCCCTTGATTTTTTTCCGATTGGTTATAATTCTATGTATATATTACGTAAAATTTAATTATGTGTTTGTTATTAATCATTAATTTTATTGATTAATGCTAATTTTTTATTCAATAATTAATTTTGTATTGTTTTTGTTGCCGAAAATCGACAAAATCAGAAGAATGTGTTGGGCGGCATATTGGAGCATGATACCTAAAGGGTGGAATTTCGACCCTGGACCTCCCCCTTGAAAAATTCTTGTGTGCGCTACTGGCCCGACTGTATATACATAAATAATAACAATACTCACCCGTTTAAAATTTCTTTTGAGGTCCAAGAAAAAAATTTCCGTTGAATTATCGAGTGCTTGTTTAAAATGTATTTCATTTTATAATTAAATATACATATTTGCTATGCATTTATAATTTTTACATTTTTTTAAAGAATTTCATTTTACAAAAATAAGTGCTTTGTAACTGAGTTCGATGACAAGCTTAATATTTATGTATGCATCACAAAAGAAAATAACGGAACTTGGAACAGTTACTATTAAAAAAGACTAATTTATAGAAGAAAAGACAAAATTGAAATCATAAGATTTAACTGTTTAAAATAGAAGAGTAAAAAAAAAAAATTTTTTTTTTCTGATTGTATGACTATTTTCTCTGATGGAATATACATTTTTTTTTATAATGCTCCAATTTTAGGATATATAAATAAAAAAAAGAGTAAATAAATAATCACTCGCATGAAGTTAATAAAGTTTTCAACAATTCTGTAGGGTATCACTCATTATAGCTACACTACATACACACGGCAAGAAATTATTAGATATATTTTAGAGCGAGTAACAATTTATGAATCAATGAGCAATAACACTTCTAATACGAATATACTTATAAAATCTATAAGAAATCTATATATCTTAATTTATAAGAAAGAGAGAAAAAAATCTAAAAATACGTTTTTCATATTGATTTAATCATGATGATTCATAAAAGGTATTTATGATTGATGATTCAGAAAAGAAAAATCAAAAGTTTGCAATGAACCACAATTTTTTTAATACTGGGAAACAATAAGGCAGGTTGCGTAATGTCTCATTTCGGAAGTTGAAGATAGAGTAAGAAGACATGATTTATAAAACAAATTGTAAACTAAAAACATTAATCATAGAAAAATATAAATATCAATGCAGAAATTACAAAAAAAAATTATGAAATCTGTACTAAGAAGTCTATAAAAGTTGTGGACACTAAAAGATATTTTACCAAGTATTCTACTTAAGGGGAAAAGTACAATATTTAAAACCATATATATATAGAGAGATTTTTTTAAGTATACGAAGGCTTTTGTGGACTAATTTTTCAGCAGTTTTTTTATTATTAATTTTTTTTTCAATAACAGTTATGCTAGGTTTTAAAAATTGATTACGTTATTCCAATAAGAACAAGTAGCAGATATTGTAAAAAAATAACAGTTCCGATTTATTAATTTTTATTTGCTGAAAAGATTAAATCTTATAGTAATTGCTAACACGTTTGAAAAAATTAAAGCTGTAATTTAACAATAATTAATTCTATCGATGTATTAATTAAGACAAGTAGTTGATTGGAAAGAAAGGAATCTCTAGACAGTGGCGTATCCCACTGCCTAGAGAGTATTAGGGCCTCCTACAAAGTCAGCTTTTGGACCCCAAGCTTTAATACGTACGTGGCGTCATTAACGCTTTGGGCACCCCACAATGCGAGGGTGTACGTTACGCCAATGAACCTATGTCAAAACCTTTAAAAAAAGATTTAATCAGAAGATTTTTATCACACAATCTCTCTAGCTGACAAGTGCTTTCTTTTGTCATTGCATGCAAATTTTTTACACGTCCAGTGCTTCAACGTAAGTTAATAACAAACAAGTATATTATCTAAAAAAAATTTAATGTACCATGTTTTTATAACGGACTAAAAGACTCAAAAGCAAAATTTTTGTTTTCGTCTTTTTCGGTTTCTTCATCTTTCTCTGCCCCGTTTCGTTTTTTTTTTTTTTAAATTCTTTTTCACATTTTCATGCTTTGTCATTCACTTTTGAGCTATTTGGTCCAGATTTCTAGCTGATCGGGAAATTAGTTTAAGATCAATTACAAAATTCCGCCCGAACAGACATACAAGCCTCTTTGGGGGCTCGAACTTCTTTTTCTGCATTTGTATGCATTGTCATCCACTTCTGAGATGTGGGCCAAATTTCAAGTCTGTAGCTCATCGGGAAGTTAGTTTCAAATCAATTTCCACCCGGATAGACAAGAAAGCGAGTTAATAAAAACATGGTAATTAATAATTATTTTATTTATTTAAATGATTTCTTATTAAAATAACGACTAACTGGTAATTGGTAATTAATATTTAGAAGAAATATTCTTACTAATATTACAAACGCGAAAGTTTCTATGTGTGTATGTATATTTTTGTTACTCTTTCACGCAAAAACAACTGAATGGATTTTAATGAAACTTTCCAATAATATAGCTTACTAGCTGGTATACCCGTTCTCCACACGGGTGAACTGAAAAATTAAACAACACAGATTGAAGGATAACGATGTTTTTAATGAGTTAATTTCGCGTGAAATTCAAAATAAACAAAAAAAAAGCTTTTTTGCATACATATCTCAGCTAAATAAGAAAAAGAAAGGGAAAAAAAAACACCTTCGTTAAATTTTAAGTATGCAGATCTAATAGCTGATAAAAATGGGGTTTTTTTTTATTTTATTTATAATTCCCCGTAACTCTCTTGACGGTCGATTTCTGAAAATACCTCCCAAAGCTGATCTCTGCTCAGCCAAAGTAGCACATTTGTTAAAAGTTTTGTGTAATGAAAGCTTAAAATAGTGTAAATAATTTATATATGAAAGTGTAACACATTAATATTACTTTCTGTTGTATTTATTTTATGTTAAAATTGTAATATTCGCAAGCAACGCCGTTTCTTAAATTATACTGGCGATTCAATGAAAAACATAGCGAAATCTTAACGATAGAGTCAAGTTGGCAAATGTTTAGCTACTTTTATAGCTCGAGTTTTTTTAGAGCTTTCTAAGACCCGCCGTGTAGGGGCGATGCACGTTATTACTTTATCCACCGCATGATTTACTGCAGTTTTTTTCATACAATATTTTTTTTTGGATCACTACATTAAAAAATTAAGGGATATATAAAACAAAATACTCCACTTTGGGAAATTTAATCCGTTAGAGTTAATAAATTAATTAAAGATAATCCACAGTAAAATTAATTATATACACCTTTCACTTAAAATAAATAGTCAAATCATTTTCTGAGGTCTTCATCAACATACAAAAATATAAGACACTTAAATTTTGACATAAACTATATTTTGGGACAAAAATAACAATCTTTGCATTCAACTGAAAACACCGCTAGCTGAAAACGCAATTTCTGCTATAAAACTATTCGCCTTTTCCGCTAAAATACTTATCATAGAAGCCGTGCTGCCATATATCTTGGAAGAATGGATTTCAAAGAATATTCCTGCTAAGTATTGGTAGAATATTCCTTCTAAGTTGGTGTGATGTGGTAGTTAGGAGAGGGGGGTGCCAGCTCAGATGTCGTCCGTGTCACTTGACCATGGTTCAAAATTACGTCGTCCGATGCCAAAAGCTCTCGTGTAGCTGAACAGTGAGACGTTAATATTCACTCACTCACTCACTCCAAAAATAAAGTACAGTAGTTATAATTATTTTTATACTTAAAAATGCAATATCTGCCTATTCAATTAAAATTATAGTGTTATAATTAACTACTAACCACAAACAAATTCTGAAAATTTGTCCAAATGATGTAGTGTGAAAGAGAAAGTTTACTTACTTTAAGTACCGGAACCGATAAAAGCATTTATTTTGAAAAAAGATCAATTTCTTACTACCAAATGTGCATAATAAAATCATAAAAAAACATTCAAATAAAGAGAGATTTATAACAACCTCTCCCTTCAAAACTTAGTTTTATTCTGAAATAAAAAAAAATAGGGATTATGCTGATAGGGATTAGTTAGAAGCGAGCGTCTTGCGTAGCCAAAACAAAAAGGGTTTCTTCACAAACAAAAGATAGATATATGCTGTCGTGGACTTTTTGCAGCGCACGCCAGAATTGCTTGCAGATGGCAGAATTTTTTCCAATCCGAATTTTGACAAATATCGTTATATTTTGGAAACTTGATAAATATCTTTATAAATTATAGCCTATGTGTTATTCTGATGTATAAGCTATATTACTGTAAAGCTTCATTTAAATCCATTCAGTTGTTTTTGCGGGAAAGACGGCCAAACATTCTCACAAACTTTCGCATTTATAATATATATATAGATACATCAGAGTAACACATAGGCTATAATTTATAAAGATATTGTGTGAAGGGTTCAAAAAATATAACGATAATTGTCAAGTAAGTAGAAAAAAATTCTGCTATCCGCTATTCTGGCGTGCGCTGCAAAAAGAGACCCACGGCAGCATATACCTCTCTATTGTGTGTGTTTATTGATTTGATCAGTGTAATCAGTGAATACCAAAGTTTCATTCGACAAGTTACGGGCAGAGGACATGATGCAAAAAATATGCATCAACAGGAAAATAATACAATATTATTATAAGAGTTTAAAAAAAAACACTTCTTAGAAAAAACAGAGGAAGGGGGGTGACACGAATATATTGCGAAATACTGAAACAGAAAACTAGCTTATTATGAATCATATTGTTATTAAAAATAAAATGACCAAGAAGGAATAGCTTCCTGTGTAGGTTTTTAAGATGTATGGTAAGATTTTTCACACATGGAAGTTTATTTTCAATTAACAGTTAGAAAAATGAAAAAATTGAAAAATAACAAACTTTTCAATAAGTAAAGTTCGCAACACCATACAAAGGTAAGAATTTTAGGGAATTCTCAATAAGTTCAAAATTATTTTTAACTAAGTCGGCCTGATTACAGTTATGTTGTAACCTTTTATATTTATGTATTAAATGTGGGAGAAATTATCGCAAGTTCGACTTGCTTCGTGGTTAGGGTGTGAAGGCCCGCTTAAGGTTGAGGGCCCTGGTGCACGGCACCGCTTAGCCTATTGGTAGCTAAATAACTGTGTTCACTAGTACTTTCTGTTTCAGTTCTTAATGTAACTACTTGTAGAAATCAAATTTAATTCAGTTGAATGAACTTGTTGATGGCTTTTTAAGAAAAAATAAAAAGTCTTCCAAATTTTGATAGAATTACATTTTTGTTTACGATAGAATTATATTTGTAGTAAAAATAAGAATATACGTAAAAAATAAAATTATTGATTGCTCTTACAGATCTGATTACAGATCTGAACCGAAAACCGTTATCTTTGGCAGAACGAAACCGGAACAGAAACGATATATTTTTTTATAGTTCAACCGAAACAAATTATTGATTGCTCTTACAGATCTGATTACAGATCTGAACCGAAGACCGTTATCTTTGGCAGAACGAAACCGGAACAGAAACGATATATTTTTTTATAGTTCAACCGAAACAAATATATATATATATATATACGGTTCGAATTCCTGGCTCTATATGTTTTGAAATCACTTATTCAAGGTATTATTCCAAGATTTAGAAAAAAAAATAGTGTACCCTTCCAGATCTACAGTTGATGAGGAATTTGATTTCTTTTAACTAAACAGTATTTCGATATACTATGTAGAAGTCTAATATTTTTTCCAGGAGCTTTTTTCTTATTTTTAAAGTTAACATTTTTTCCCCAGAGTATAATGCGCACTCATGAATTTCGATCTTATTTACTGTGTTCAAATTGTGCGTTATACACCGGCTTTTACGGTAATTAATTGTTTCTATAACTGTTACTGTTATTTTATTTCTGACTTATATGTTTAGTTTGTTGGGTTAACTGACAGATAATAAATTTTTTAAAAAAAATTCTTACATTTTCGTATAATATTAGTGGTGTTTCGAAAAATTACAGAGTGCGTACTTTATACTTCAAACGCCAGTGTGCTCATAAATAACGAAAGAAAATGGAAAGAAAGTACAAATACATTTTATAAAGATACCAGAACACACGTGAATATAAAGATATATGTTTCTCAAAAAGTAAGCCCATTTCTGGATATTTTAAAATAAACTAGGGACTACTATAAATATATATATTTATTCTAAGAATGGAAATGTTGGAAAAAGAAATTTTTCTAAATGATTTCGTTAAATGTTTTTTTTTCTTCTACGTATTATATTTTCTTGATTATCTCTAATTGTAGATATAACAAAGTGAATAATTAGTGTGTGAAAATTCTTGTAAGATAGTATGCAAAATCTAAATAAGTTTTTGGAAATGATAATTTAATGTCTAATTTTTATTTTTGCTCGAAAACGTATAATTTTATGTCATATTTCAATATTAATTTTCGAACAGTAGCTTTACAGGAGGAAACATACTTTAGGAAAGGAGAAAATGTATGTGCTTCGAGTGACACAACACCGATCAGTAAATATTTCTTAAGATGAATCCAAATTCCATTAATGACTATATCTTCATTAAACCTGCATGTTATAAAAACAAACTATTCTCTATAACAAACCACTGATGAAGGGATTCAAGTGGTACTCTATTTAAACCCCCTGAATGAAGATTTATATGTGTGGGCATGTTAGAAGAGAAAACATCTAAAATAATTGCGAAAATTGAGAATAATGTGAATAAATGTGTCGATGATTACTTGAACAAATAATATGGATGTGATGTGGTAGTTAGAACAGTGAGGTGTTTCTTATACAAAAGCCACGAACCACTTTATTTGTAGTATTTTATTAAAGATAGAAAATAAAAATTTAAGCATGGGTTTATTTATATAGTTAAGTTTATAATAGCTAAATTTTTGTAGTAAATTTAATTCTAAAATTTAAAAGGAAACAGAGTATTAGGCGAATGTTTTTTATAAATGTGAATAAATGAGTCTTTCACACATACATAAATAACAAATCACTTACTACAAAAATGAAATTAAGCTAATAATTTAAAATATCACTTGCCTGTACAAATTCATCGATATAAGAACGAATTCATTTACCGTTAAAATGTACATTAATATTACCAATAAATATATATTATAAAAAAACATAAATTTTCTTTATTTATAAGTGACTTCTTTTTTCTTACATAAGGATAAAACTCGAAACATGTAATTCATTTTCAAAGTATTATTAATCACAGTAAATGGATTATTAAAAACTTATGTAACAATTTTCTTTATTTGTAATTGAGTTCCTCATTTACTAAGCTCAAATATATATTCCTTCTACAAAATTAAATCGATTAAAAATATTTTGATTTACGTGAATGAAAAAAAAAACAGATTGTTATTTTTGCAGTGAAAATTTCATACGCAAGGGAATTTAACTACTATACTCAAGACACGGAAGAAAAAAACTGCCTGAAAAACAATCTCCCAAATGGGGACAAAACTTTTATGTTTCAAAGAACCACTAGGGCGGTGTTGACATGTTTGATGGAGAATCTGATTCTCTGCGCTATAACGCTAAACCAGGCAACCCAGAATAATGACGTCATTGCAACTCTACCAATGACAAGCAACATCTTTTACTTTGACCGTGCAGAAGAGGATACCCGAGGTGTGAGGAACTCAAAAAGTGCTCTTTATTTAAAGTTATGCGCTGGCAGGTGTCAAAAGTTGAACCCAGCTCACACGCTTCTGGCGCCATCTATTGCGTGAAGTTAGAATATCATTAATGTAAAAAAAAAATTTTAATTTTACACCCCACCTCCCACTTGTAACCTTGGATATTTATAAATCAAAGATTTTTATTTTTAACGTAATAAGGTTTGGGAACAGCTTTAGTATCGTCCACCCATCCAACTTGGCGCAAATCTATTGGGGCTCCAAAGATGCTAACCCACGCCAAAGACCGTGTTTACAAACTGTTTGCCGAGGAAGAAACGTGTTTCAAAAATCTCGTTCTCACCGAAACAGAATTTTGCGGTATGCATGAGGAAAGAGGGGGAGTTCTAACGATGCTCTTTTCCAAATGCTAAAAAAAGCCGAATGTTATGAAACCATTAGCCTGTGCACAGTTTCCAGAGTGAGGGACGAGGACCCTGTTTCACATGTCACTCCACATAGTAATATTAGTGTTTACATAAGAACTATTTTAATGGTTAATTAAGTATACACTTTTATCACAGTACTGAAAATTTAAGGACATTTTTTCTGATAGCTTAGCTACATTTTTTTTTTTTTTTTATAATTTTGTATATATATATATTGCTTTTTTTTATATGTACTTTTCAAAAAAAATTTTTATCCTTCAAACACTTAATAACACAAATACAAAAGAAGGAAAATATCGGCAATCCCTAATCAAAGCAAACCCTCTAAAGTTTATATTTAAAATTTTCCCTTATGATTTCAACCAATGCATTGAATATATCAATGTTTTTAGCACGGCAACTCTTTTCAAACATATACATTGCCAAGTAAAAAGTGGCAACATTTTACCTATTATATTGGGGAAATCGGGATTTTACGTGCCTCCACGTGCTATCAATAGTATTTGTGTGAGTACCCGTATCTGGATCAACAAATGATTGAATATTAGATTTTTAAATCCTTCTGTGGTCAACACATCGTGATTATAACCTTTCCAACAGTCCGCAATAATTGTCGTGCCTGGCTCTATCCATTTCATAATGATTTCCATTAAATTTTGAGTGCGATTGTGAACAGCCACCAAAAACAGCTTTCCCGAATCGCGCTCTTTTAGAAAAGCAGATGGCACCACGAGAGGAAACCCCAAAACCCTCAAATCAATCACCCTGTGAAAAACACCAAGACAACGCGGAACCAAATTTTAAATTTGAGAATTTCGCAACAAACATTAACGAATTAAATAACTTGACTTCCAAGTTCCCGGAAATTTTCCGGGCACTGGAAGGCATGTCTAAAACCAACAATGATATTGAAAAACTTAACATTTTCTTAATTGCCGTTGCACGATCGTGCAACAAATAAAAACTAAGATATTTTTTCACAATTCCAAAAGAACTCGACCCAACCGCGCCTCCGACCTATCAGGCCCCGTTTACATGGAACCCGGCACAATACCGGCAATTCCGAAATGCGGATGAAAGCCGGGATTATACCGGTATTTTTTTTTTCGACCCGTTTACATGAGAATCAGGTGCGTTTTCATAAGAATCTGGTGATTGGTTGATAGATTCACGTGATTGTAAAATGTAACCATGGAAACTAGAATTTTTAGCGCGATTATCATGAAGAGGACATGTGATTATGTTTTCGTTTTTTACCGCCAAACATTTCTATGCTCTTGCACATTTAAACTATACCCACTAAAATTTCGTATTTGACTATACGTGGTTGCTCAATTATAGTAAAAAGAAGTCGACTGTCGGAAAAAAATCTCTTTAATATCCCGGTAAAAATTCGAGTGTTTAGTAAAAATGGATAAGAACGACATTTGTTTTCAATACCAACCATTTAGAAACCGTCGCCACCAATTTATTTTAAATTAAATTATATAGAGAACATACATAAAAAGATAAAATATATTAGGTTAGCTTAAATTTTTTATTTGTTTTACACATCTTTAGAGTAGTTAAAGAGATATTTCTGTATTTAATTATTTAAAGTAAGAACACACAAAAATCTGATGTTATCATACCTGTCATATTAAAACAAGTATATATATATATAATTTATACCACTTTCAAACATTAGAAATGAAAATTACCATTTGTAAAATTATATAAAAAAATCATGTAACATTTTGAAAGTCTGTATTCGCAGTACTATTTTAGTAAAAAGATATAATTTATCGAGAATTACATTCTGAGTGTGGTAAAAAATTAAGGCATTAAAATGTGTGTATTATCGAATATAAAATTGTGTGCATACATTGAATATTAAATTCCTGTTCTCTTGTACATGATCAAAATAAAAAGTCATTGTTAAATCCATAATTCTTTTAGTTAAAAAAAAATTATTATTAAATATTTGTGTGTGGTATCTATTTATTATGTGAGAATTTCTTAACATATTTGTTTTCCAGAATTTGACTGATACAAATTTTTCTCACACAGATGTACCTTTTTTACTATGGATAACAAATATGCATTTATTGGTACTTGCACAATTAAAATGTAAAATTCAATAATTTTGATAAATTTCATATAAAGACTTTACACTTGTTATTGAAATATCAACATTGTGTGTTAAAAAAATCTGCAACCCCAGCTGAAATGTATTAAGCATAAGAATACTCTGGATTTTTTTTACATAAGTATTAAAGTCTAAATGCTAATATATATTGATATTATCCTGCTAATAAATTTAAGACCTAAATAAATTTGTCGCATTGAGTTAGTTACAAATATTGACCCAAGAAGTGTACTTAAATCAGTTCTATGATATTTATGGGAAATTAGGATCATGAAACCAAATACGACTTTACATATAGACATTTTCTGTAGGATGTTTACTTTCTGAAAGCAATGGAAATATTCAGAATTTTAATACAACCTTTTTCAACTCTCTATTTACCTTAAATGAATAACTTGACATTGTTGTTTACAATAAACTATATTCATGAAGAATTCAGTAAAAAAGGTAATTTCAAAGAAATGTTTTCAAAAAATAAGTGTTTCATCATCCAAAATCACTGATATTTTTGTGTAACATATGCTTACAGGACAAATTTGGGGTGTTTGTATTGTATATATATAATATCGACAAATTTCTTAAAATAAAAAACCGCCAAATGCTGCGATATACAGCCAATAGTAGAAACTGTCCCTGATCACGTTTGCACACAGTAACAATAATAGTGATGTAATTGTTTTTTTAAAATTTATTATGTCTTTTGCTTGGCGAAATTAGTCGGCTGTTTAATGCATGTTCCAAAATTTGTGGAATGGTTCTAGTACTGATTTAGCATTTCTTAGAGAAACTTTGAAGTAATTTAATATTTTGCTCATGTGTAATTTGGGAAACTGAGAAGTTTCATCAAATTTAGGAATGCCCTGGTAAAAAAATCTTGCTTACAATTAGTACACATTGTGATTAATTTATTAATGATAAACTTTGGTAACTTATCGAATTAATAATGATTGTTATTAATTTTCAAACATTAAATTTCAGATTGAGAATTCAGAATTTTTTTTTTTTTCTGATGTCGTTTCATCTTCCATTTTTTAAAGTATTAATGTAATATATAAAATGATACTTCAGTTGCATATCAGTGATAACGAAATAACATGTCATGTATTTGTTTCTTTTATTCAACTTCTTTCTATAAGTTGCATGATTTCAGTATTCTAATTTGTTCTATGTAAATTCTGAAAGTTGACTGTATAGAAGTGGATTTTTATAATTCTGCCAGTTTGTAAGATCTGAAATTTCAAAATTCTTGTGATATTTCATTTAATCTAGACCCATACCATATACAATTTCTCAAAAATACTATGTGTAGCTTACCTATATACAAATGTTATAGGTTTTTGCTTTCTAGTTTCTGGTATATTTCACACAGTTGGCTGACTAAAAGACTAGTTTTTGCCATTAATTTCTTTGAAAACAAGGGAAGACCATTTCAAATCTTACTTTTGTAAATTTATTGTATCCAAAAATGAAAAAAAAAGCATTAATTTGATTAAAATAGTTTTGATAGTATTGAAATTAGAGTAAATAAAATTTGCAGAAACTTTGAAGAAAAAAATGTTTTTATAATTTTTTGTTTACTATTAATTGCCTAATCACTAGGTGTTTAAAAATTTAAGTTTTTATGTCATAAACCTAAAGTGAACATTTTAGAAATTCTACATAATTTGACCTTTTTTATCTATGAAATCTTTGATTTAGGAGATAATGTTCTTTAATTTTTTTTGTTTGGGTTAATGACATTTAATACTCTTTTCTAAATATTTTTAAAAATTAATACTTTTTGTTGTAAATAAATTGCAAAAAAGCCATTCATAAGATTTTCAGAGAATTTTATTAGATGTTATCATCAATAAGATAAAAATTGAGATATAATAATTGTAAAAGATATTATGCATGTTGAATATTGGCAGATAGATCCTCGATTTGTCCTTATAGTTTAATGTTACTCTTTCAGAGAGTCTGATTTATATAGCAGATCATGGAATGCTTTATTTACTTATAGTGCATTCATGTAATGTTAAAATTAAGTGTCGATAAATGATGTATATTAAAATGAGTATGATTATTAAATAAAACTGTATATGAGAAATTTTCACGAAAACAATTTAATTTGTTCTACTTTATAATTTTATTAAAAAGCCTATTTCTTTAAACATGTTTCTTAATTTATTCAAAAACATCCAATTAATTTATTTCAGAATGTTGGAGACAGACATTTTTAAAAAATTCAAACCTTCTGAAGGGTAATAATTACGAAGGAAGTCTGTATAAAGCATATCAAATGTTAGTTTTTATAAGATTATTTCAGATACCCAAAACATTTCAATGATGTTAAAAGCAATTTTATTTCCATCTCAGAATTCCTAGTTGTTAAACAAAAACTTTCATATTAACCAACTTTAATTAAAAAGCTAAATTACTATTTTTGTTTGTAAAAAAGTGTGTATTTTCTTCGATGTGCAATGTTTTCATAAGAACTTGTTCATAGTATGTTTTATAATTGTGGGATTATTTAATCCTTCGAGGAGAAAAAAGTAGTACTTAGCCTACTTTTATAAAATAATTTTGTATGTATATGTGTATAAAGAAATCTCTTTTGGTAGAGTAAATCATGGTTTGCTTTAATAACAAAAATTAAATGGTTAAGTGAAAGTGGATCATAACTGAAGATTTTAAAAAAAGAAATTTTCTTTTTAAGTTCTTATCCACATGAATTTAAGGGGATGTTAATATAAAACTGATCACACACATTCTATTGGTTATATCAACTTTCACAGTAAAAAAAAATTCAATACACCTTTAAGGAGTTATTTAGTTACAAGATATTACTAATTTTTTACTTCTTATATGGAAATACTCAATTAGATAAATCAAGAAAAATAACAAAAAATGCAATTTTTGTGTACATTCAAAAAGAATTATATTGTAATATTTTTAAATCAATCTCAAAAACTGTATTAAAATATATGTATCATCTTATTAAAATATTGGAAACATACATTCAGAACATACTAAATATAAATTTATGTACATCCTTCCCTGTACCTCAATGGAATATAATTTTTATTGAAAATGGGCACTTGTGTAAACTTCGAATCCCGGACAGTTGTATCCAATTCGTTTTGGTCTCCCCAGATGTTTATGAGGGTTATTATTTATTCTGTTGTCTAACGGGAGCAATCCAAAACAGCAGCCATCTTGAATAAACGAATCTCTGGCGCAATGCATCATGGGAGAATTAGAAAACACTCTCCTTTTACCCCCAAAGTTCCTAGTCGAAAGAGGGTATGAAAAAATGTCCCTGCATTTCGACCCGGGATTTTGCCGGGTCGCCGTGTAAACGGGTACAAAGCGGATTCGTAAACGGGGCCTCAGAGACATCCAGTGCCCTTACGGACACTGGAGACTACTGTGGTGGAAGGAGCGACGGTACCCCTCGGGATAGAATCATAGCGGATAGCTCTTAGGTCAGGCAGTTCTCTCCCTTGAGGGAGAATTTCATGAATTTCACTATCACTCTGAAACTTAACCTAGTGGAAAGCACGTTTATCTCTCATTTTCACGATAAATTCTTTAATTAAAAGTCATACTTTTAAAAACTTTAATACATTTATTAAAAAGGGCAAAGGCTCATTTTTTTAAAGTATTTATCTGTTATTCATTATTACACATACTTTACATTTCTTTACTATAAATATATTTTTTTTAATATATACTATATTTATTATATATATATATATATATATATATATATATATATATATATATCTTATTTCTTTGAATTGTTATTTTTATAATTTTACTGTAAAACTATTTTTCATTTCTAATATAAAAACGTTTTTGACTATTTACTTTAATTAGATATTAATTTTTAGTATAAATAAGTATTCAATTTATTCAGATATACAAATAAAATTAGAATAAATAAAAAAAAACATATTTTAACAGAAAATTTTATTTTAAAAAAAATATACATTTCTCTTGATGATCCTTTTTTACTTTTGGAGCTTTTGTGATGAAAAATTTTTTTTTTACCTTTTTAATTAATTCCTTCAATAATTTTACATGGATCAAATTAAGTATACATTCTCAATTTTTATAATCAGCTGTAGGCTTTTGGAAGAATTTTCTATAAGATATTACATAAGAAAAAACACAATGTTTTAATCATTTGCTCTGAATTTTTGCTAGATAATTTTTAAACTTTAAAATATGTCAAATTTTATAAGGTTGCATTTGATCACACAGTTAACTATTGCAATCGTTGTCAGTTACAATTAACATAAATCAATTAATATATTGGTGGATAATTTCATTGACATTTTGTACACTTGTTTCAAGTTTATAATATTTTAATCAATATTTAAGGATTAGAAATATCTACGTATATTGTTTTGTGAGGAGGTCAAAGATGGTAACCCATTCTCCGTACTTCCACACCACAACACATCTACAATAGGGAGTTAACAGTCAAATTTTCAATTGGCATGAAATGTTATAAACCCTTGCATTCATTTTTTTTTTCTAAATTTATTAAAAAAGGAATATCAATGCAGTCAATTCGATAATTTTTCCAATAGTATTTATTATTAAAATCAATGTCACTGTCCTTTTTTAATTATTCAAATTGTTTATTCCAATTTTTAGTTGATGAATTTAATTATTGATGATTAGCTAAATGTATGACTCGTGTATTGGATTCCATTGCTTCACTGCTTTTTAATAAAGGTAAAGACAAATGTTTTAATTAATTAAAATGGTCGTTTTAACTCTATGCTTTCACATTAACCCAGGCCAACCATTTTCTTTTCATTTTTCCTTGCCAAATTCATGGACACGAGAAAAACAACTCCAATCCACAAAAAAAGGTTTTTCTACGTTTGGGAGAAAGATATGTCCTAATTTTGGGCGCTGAGTTTACGATTCCTTCAGGAATTTCCCTTGAATCGTTCAGTTCGCAAGTTATAACAATGAATGACCTTCCTGACATTGACCTTCCTCTCTCTACGGAGAAGACCATCCCCTCATTTCATGCGTTTCCTGTCTCACATAGGAATTTCTTTTTTTTATTTGAAGACCGATAAAATAATTCTCGTGTACCACAAGTATCACACGAGGCATACAGAAGTAAGTAAAACAAACAAAATAAGATAAATAAAATAAAAAGTAAGTTACAAAACAAAAGTTATGAAATAATTAAATAAAAAAAAGTTATGAAATAATTAAATAACAAAAACAAATAAGTTACAAAGACAGAAAGTAACTTATACAAAATAAAAAAATTACATAACAAAACCAACACAAGGGAGTTACAAAAACAGAGAAATGAAAAATTTTAGAAAATCCAATCAATAAAGATACAAAATAATGTGAACGAAGATTAACCTGAAAAAAAAACTGAAAAAATTAAGAAGCCAGTTGATTTTAAGATTTCAGGTATTTTCTTTCTTTCTTAAACTTTGAACAAAAAAAGGATAAGATGTTCAACATTGCTCATCACCTACATTGCAGTCATAAAGTTTGGAAAAGCACAGGTTAAATCTGTTGAGGAACACTTTAAAATTACCATGAGCAGTAAGGAATTGGATGATTTTATACAATTTGCAAACAAAGTGATCACAAGACAGTCTTTGTGAAGTGGTGAAAAAAAATTTCTTTCAGAGTGAGTTGATTGCGCGTGCAGAATGTTCGAAACATAGACAACATTTTCTTTATTCTGTTTCCTGTAAAACCATTTTGGAATATTAACTGATATTTCAATCCCCCGTTTGGCTGCCGACTTAGCCAGGAAATCAGTCCTTTTATTTTCAAAAATTTCCTGTATGGGCACGAAAAAAGTTTAAAAAAGTAAAAAAAAATACACAAGAATGTTCTTTTAAATTTCCATAAGAATATTATTGCAAATTTTGTAGAGTTTTTAAGTGTCAATGTAATTTTTAACTGCGATCAAATGACGAAGATGCCAGCTGATTTTGTACCCTGCTCTTCAAACTTCCACACCACGCCAACGTGAGAACTTCTATCTTCCACAGATTAAGTGTGCCTGAGTCATTCTACATGATGGTTCTTCAGTGGTACTAGGATTCCAAGTTCTGACAGAATCAACGGTGGCCACAAGCTCTTGATCATTATAACTTGAAATCGTTTTGTTTGCATTTTATAGAAATTTTCTCAGATGTTTTCTTTCTCATCTTTTCCCCAGAAATTTGTTCTCCTCACTCACAGCCAAAACGTACTTAGATAATGTTTCCTTCTCCTATTTGAGCATAAAGGTAAAAAAGTTTGTACATGTTACATTTTTTACTTATTTTTTTCAGTAAAAAAATTGTGCTGAATAGGGAGATAAAGAATTTTTCTGAAAAACTTTTAGTAAAGAAGATAATTTAGATGAAGTGACACCATTCATTTCTTTATTTTTATTAATTTTTCTTATCGTTTAAATTGTTAAAAAGGAATTTCGATGCAATTGCATACTGATACATATCACAGCAAATTGTTCTGATCAGATACCGCAATTATTAAAGTTTATCTATCAATATGCAAGGATAATTAAATTAGATCTAAAATAAAATCCTCTATATTTACCATTTAACTTTTATTTTCCGTAGAATCATCTCGAGTCTTAAATTAAACTCCCGATTATTTCTTAGAAAAGATATTTTAAACATAACACTTTTAATCCCAGCTCATTAAATTTAATTTTCTCCATATGTACGCTGCCCCCCTCCACTTTCAAATCAAAAACACAACCTTTAAAGAATTATTTCAAAGTTCTAGACATAAAAAGTTCTTCAGCCCAATTAAAATCTTCATTTGGCTTCCGTTTTCTCTCTGCGAAAGATGTGTCGATTGCTCGCTGAATAAAACTGTTTTTTTTTCAAAAGCTTGATGTTAAAACATTACATATATAAAGGAGAGAGTGATTCACTCATCACGATATCGCCTGAATTTTTAGACCTAAAGACTTGACATTTTGCAGGAATATTTTTTTTGTTTAGTGATCCACTAAAAATGAGTTTTGCGGATTTCTACTTTGGAGCAGAGCAGCCTTCTCTTTAAAGGGGCCCGGGAGGAAGAAACCACTTGGGGCCCTCTAGGTTTTTTTTAATTCAAAAAATATCAGTACGAACACAGGAACGAACTCGTGGTCGGAAGGTAGCGAGTTCGAGTTCTGTTGCCACTGAAGACCCACCGTATAAATGGGTTCGAGGTTCAGTGTCCACATTTTGTTGTGGTGTGGTAGGAAAGGGGTCGCTATCTCAGGTGTCATCCTCGTCACTTGACCGAGGTTCAAAATTAGAGGTCCGTAACAATAGCCCTAGAAGTACGACGTTAATATAACTCTCTGTTTGCTGGTCCAGCTCCAGTCACATATGTTACTTCAGTAAACTCTATAAATATAATTCATTTATATTTCATATTTTCTCTTTAAAATTTACATATCTAATAATGATTGAAATTTGTCAGTAGGTAGAAAAAGCCGATTCTGCTGTAAAGGCGGCGCAGGCGTTTGCAGGCCGTTGCAGGCGGTTGTAGGCGGTCGACGGCAGTGCAGAGTTGAGTTGTTTCGTTCCTACTGACGAGTTGAGTTGTTTCGTTCATGTTGCCGAGTGGAGTTGTTTCGTTCCTGCTGCCGAGTTGAGTTGTTTTCTCCTGTTGAGTTGTTTCGTTCATGTTGCCGAGTTGAGTTGTTTTCTGTTGAGTTGAGTTGTTTCGTTCCTACTGACGAGTTGAGTTGTTTTTAAAAAATGTGCACAAAAAATGGAAGTATGGGAATGTTAAACGTGCTCATGGCACCACCTATTGATTAAAATATACACTAATTATAGATTTTTAAATGATTGAAGTAAATAACGCTCAAATAAAAAAAATAATAAATCCAGATTCAAACTCACGGCCTCAGATCAAAATGTCTCCACAGGACAGTAGTTTTTCAGTTACGCTAACCATTATCCTATGAAGGCATACATACCTGAAGAAAACTTATGTTTATAATCTCATGAATTTAATTTTGCAGGTGAAGCAGACAGCGACATGTTTTAAAATCATTTTCTTGATTTAAATGAAATAAAAAAAATATTTAATTTATATTATTTTAATAATGTGTAAATTTTAATTCAGTATAATGATTACATACACACACAGTAAAGATACAAAGTAAATTGATTATTCAGAAAAATGTGCCGTAGTATACTCGTCATCACCGTGAACGGGTTACGATTTAACTTGTTTTAGCTTGTCTGATCTTGATTCTACAAGACGGTGACTGAATTCTACGTCAGAAATTATCTCAATGCTTAGACCGGATGAATACATTGCTTTCAACCACTCAGCGAACGCCGCTCAAGTGTAATTCGGTTGATATGCGTTAGACACTTATCACATTTTAGTTCACAATTCCTTTCGTTTGTTAGTATTGCGGTGAGCTGTATTCAACAAGAAAAAATATGGTGATGTTTGAAACACATAGTGAAAAACGAAAGTTTGGAAAAGCCGGGGAATCTTCTGTAAATAAGAAAGCCAGAAGAGAAGTTTCAAAAGTAAGTAACAACATTAAATAAATTTAATATGTAATTTTTATAATGTTTTTTACACATTTCTGATCTTTATTAATTTTGTTATATTATTTTCAGAAGTTTGGAAAATTTACCGAGGATTGCATACCAGATGGAGTATTTCCAATTGGAGATGATGTTTTTGTCTTTGCAAGCACCTATTATGATTCCGTATCAGTACACATAAGACGTTTCAAGAAATATGGCAAAACATACTACCCAACTCCCGAGGAATAACATTAGACCCACGGTGGATCGAATATATCATGCGTAAAAAAGAAAGTGCCGGAATCACTGGAGGAATTACCAAGTGGACTTTTCCCTCCTGAACGACACATTCAAATAACTAGTGAGAACTTCATTGATTTTACTTTCAAGCGCATTAAATACAGTCCGGATAAAGAGCCCACTTTTAAAGAAATAACCATATCCCGAGAGCAGTGGGCTGAAATGATTAAAAATATGGTGCTATTGAAAATGCTGCTATAGACAATATGTTTCAGTGTATGGACTTTTTAACTGCATATAAAACCTTCTGCGAAGGCCCCATAGAAAATACATTACCTTCTTCTTTGGATGTTAGTCTGGGTCAACAATACTTGACGCAAATTTTGAAAAAATCTATTTGTAGCCTCCTGAACGAAAAAGGATTGAAACAGCCTCAGACTTTCGCTGAGGAGTTATGGGGGAATCGCGAAGGAACATTTAATTCATATGCTTCATCACTTGAAGCTAATGAGATAGCTGATTGTTTTTATCATAATCTTTTTGAAAATGAACACTTTTATTGTTAAAACCTGTACATTATGTAACTCAAGAATTTTTAAAAAATCTTTGCTTGGATATTATTTTAAGAGAAGTAAGAGACATGTTATGTCCACCTGATTGTTTTGAATACTATGAGGATTTTTGTTTAAAGATTTTTATAAGATTCACACAATATTTTGTTTTTTATAAATTTGAATAAAATTCTTTTTTATATGCTGAATTTGAGTTCTTATTATTTTTATTGTTTGTTAGTTTAACTTATGTTGAAATCGTTTCACATCTTAAAAATAAATAAGAGTATTTTTAAAAAAATTAGCAAAGTATGTACAAGTGATATTTTAAATGTATTTCATATGAAAGTGAGAAAATTTATGCTCATGTTTTTATACATAAACTTTTTTGCTTTTCCAAAAAAGTATATAATAATATAACTATATTCATTGTAATAGTCATTCAATCAAGTTCTTTTCATCGGTAACAATGCATCAAGATTTAGCAGCATTTTACGAAAATCCTGAAGTTCCAAATAGCTTCGGGGGTGTGGAAGCATTACATCGCTCTGTAAAAGGGAAATATAGTAAAAAAGATGTGAAACATTGGTTATCGCAGAAAGATGCTTACACTCTTCATAAACCTGTTCGACATAACTTTCAGCGGAATCGAGTGTTTGTTAGTGATATTGATCGTCAGTTTCGAGCGGATTTAGTCGATATGCAATCTTTAGCAGAATTTAATAAAGGGTATAAGTATTTGTTAATTGCATTGATTTATTTTCAAAATTTGCTTGGGCAGTTCCTCTGAAAGATAAATTTGGAAAAAGTGTAAAGTCTGGGATAGAAATTATTTTTAAAGAAAGGAAGCCTAAAGTGTTGCAAACAGATGCCGATAAGGAGTTTTTAAATAAAATAGTTCAAAATTATTTAAAAAATCTAAATGTAATTTTTTTTTTTTACAAATAACGAAACAAAAGCTAGCATTGTTGAAAGGTTTAATCGGACATTAAAAACAAAAATATAGAAATATTACACTGAATTTAACACTAAAAATGACATCGACGTCATTGATAAATTAATACACAGTTATAATCACTCGTATCACCGTTCAATTAAAATGGAACCTGTTTCTGTAAGTAGACATAACCGGAAGCAAGTATTAAAAAATTTATACGGTGGTCTAAGAAATGAGAAACCTAAAGCCCCTAGATTTAAAATGGGTGATATTGTACGCATTAATAAACAAAAACTTCACTTTGAAAAAGGATACGAACAAAACTGGAGAAGAGACCTTTTCACAGTTTTTGAAATCATGCAAAGAATTCCGATTGTTTATAGATTAAAAGATTTACAAGGTGAAGAGATTAAAGGTACTTATTACGAAGCAGAATTACAAAAAGTTGTCGACTCTGGTTTCTACTCTGTAGAGAATGTTATCAAACAAAGAAAAAGACGAGGAATCACTGAATATTTTGTTAAATTTTTAGGCTATCCTGAAAAATTTAATGATTGGGTGACTGTAACATTCAAAAAGTATAAATAGTTAAACTTTTTTTTTTATTGCCGACTCATTTTAAAAATAACTTTCTACGTAACATTACCTTCTGATAGTTCTATGCATTTCTTTCCAGAAAACAAAATATCTCATTTCAAAACTCAATTACCCTCTCCTGTTTGTTTAAATGGTGAATGGGAGGTGGAATTGTCTGAAATAATCTACCCTCATTCTTGGCTTAACATAAAAGAAACTAACAATTATTTTCTATACAAAGCTGGTGACGGCAATATCTCTTCAAATGTTAAGCGAACAATTGATGTGGGTTGTTATGAAACAATGTTAGATATTATATCAGCCGTACAACTAGTTTTACCCAAAAATCCTAATCGGTTCACAATCATTTACAATAAAGCAACAAAACGGGTGAAAATTAATGCAGTTCAAGGCAGCAGCCTTCACTTAGAGAATTTAGGCGAATTGTTAGGATTCAAACGCAATGCAATTATAATAGGTAACATGAAAAGCGAATTCGTTGCTGATGCATGGTCTAATTTTTCAGTTTTTTACGTTTACTCAGATCTAATTTTACCTCAAATTGTGGGGGATACACAGGCTCCTTTATTGCGAATCGTTCGCACTAAAGGTAAAGACGGGGAAACGATTAGTCAATACTATGATAGACCTCAAAACTTACCTTTGGTGAGACACTCGTTTCAAACTATTCAATCTGAATTTAGACTCAATTCTGGAGATTTTGTTCCATTTAAAAGAGGTAAAGTGATCATAGTGCTTCATTTTCGCATGAGGCAAATACTATAAATAAAGCGATGCATTTCTCGTACCCTCAATTGGAGATAAAAGACCAAGATGAGTGTACCAGTAGTTAAAATATACCGGTTCTGGAACAGTGGAGCCGGTGGAGCCGGTGGAGCCGCATGCAAACAAAAGTGGGTGGAAGTCCCCCCGATCTGAACCGGGAAGATGGTTTGTGATTGATAAGGGTTTCGGGGATCTGTACTGATAAGAAATGCACGCTTTTAGCGATAACGAGTTATATTCTGATATAGTTTTAATTAAATGATTATGATTTTTTTAATTACGTCATTGAAAGCAAATTTTAATTGGGATAAAGAGTCAAATTTTTCTGTACATATGATTATTTTTATATCATTCCGTATACATCTATTTCTGAAAATCATGATATACGTGTTGAATGATTATTTGTTATATTTCAAATTTGATGCTTGTGATTTCTGAAACAGAGGATTGAAAATTAGGCAAACGAAAGGAAGTGGAAATTCCCCCGGGTCTGAACCGGGAGGATGGTACCCCCTCCGCTCTGATAAGGGTTTTGGGGCTCTGTAAATGGGTGTTACAAATGCATGTTTTTAGAGATAACGAGTTATATTCTGATATAGTTTTAATTAAATGATTATGATTTTTTTAAGTACGTCATTGGAAGCAAATTTTAATTGGGATGAATGAATCAAACTTTTGGAGGGGGACATAATTTGTTACTTAGGTTAATGAATATATTTTATTATAATCTATTTCCCCCCTCCCCTTAAATATATTTCATTATTTTTTAAACTAAAGTATTATTCGCCTGTGGCGCCATCCATGAACGATTTGAATTTACAAGTGCAGATTTATGCCTATTCTTAAGTTTCGAACCTCAAAAGTCTTCGTACTTGAATGTTAGACATGTTTTTCTAACCATTCGACTACGAAGACCTAATGCTTCGTTGAGATTTTGTGAATACATCAAAAACCGAATTAAAATAGTAAAAATAAAGTTGAGATTCCTACAACTAAAAATTAATAGCACTCTGTTTGAAAAAATTCGATGTAAAACTATTCAAAACTAGGGATTTCTTTATTTTATTAGGTAATCTTACAATTTTGGAAATAAACGTACGGTGCATGTTTAGACCAAACGAAGTCACGTGCAGAATGAATCATAAGTCTGATAAAGTATTACTCAGTAGGGTAAAAATGGAATGTGTACTTTTATGGTCATAGAGAAATGTTCTAGATATATATCAGAATGTGTGTCCTGATAAGAACCTTATTTATTCACGCTGGAAAGGCTCCAGAAATCCTATGTGCATGTCAATACAAAATATAATTACTGCTATAGAGTAATGTAGTGGGGATACGTTACCATAAAGGTACTCATACATGTAGCTCGGAATTTTATCTGAAATTGGTAGTTGGCCTCTTAGATAAGAATTGGCGACTCTTTTGGCCCAAGATAACATTTAATCTACAGATTACTGTGGGAAGTATGCACACTAGCTCATTTAAATTCAGCGTGGCAATGAGTTCGGAAGGGAATCCCCCTTTTTTGTAAATAATCGATAACGTGATTAAGATAACGTTCCCTTCTGGTTTTGGCAATGGTTTATAAATAGGAACAGCTCGAAATTATACTCACTTGCTTTAGTACAGCACGTTGATCTCGTTCAGTATAAAGAAATTGCTTACTACTTCCAATTTAATAGCGATTATTTTGAATTTTATTTTCCGAGAATTTAGTATTTAATATCAGTTAAACGAAAATGGATCATTTAGAGAAAATATTTAACGAAGTTGACATTCCTATTGATGGGAATGTATTAGCTGAAATGGATTTTGGAGATATCAGCAACAGCCAATGGAACGAGTCATTCGAGTTAATCAGTGAAAATAATAACTTTAAATGTAAAGACTGTAAAAAAGTTTATTCTCAACAGAAGAATTTGAATCGTCATATTAAGACATATCACTGGGTATCTTCGTACATCTGTGCCATCTGCAAACGCACTTTTAATAGAAAGGATAGTCTAAGACGACACCAATCAACAACCCATGGATGCCCATTTGTTCAAACTACTCCTTCTACTTCAGAAAGTTCATCTCGAATTAGAGTGCACCGCTATTCTGAGAAGGAAAATGCCGCTTCTACATCCCATGCTACAAATGATGAGGAGAAGACTCGACCCATCAAACTTTCTAATTCTACTAGAAAGGAAGTCTTCAATTGCTTCAAATGTGGAAAAGTGTTCTATCAAAGAAACAGTCTTAATCAACATGTAAAGACAGTTCACGCATCATCAACTTCTTTCCTCTGTCCAGTGTGTAATAAAAACTGTGTAACAGTACATGGATTAATTAGACATTTGAAAATCCACACAACTAATGGAGAGGAAAATGTACCCAGCACATCAACTGTAAATAATCCACGCCAAATGGAGGTAGGCAATATTCCTTTATCAAACTCATTTCCTCTGATTCAGAGTGCATTTAAAAGTAGAATCAAAACGTTGCGCTTAGACAATAAGGATCATTTTCTTGATATCAAACAGTTCTAAGTTCGAAAAACAGGATTTTCTTAATGTAATTATAAATGAAATACAAAAGAATGAACTGAAAGTTAATTGTATGCTAATTTGTAATTATTCTAAAGCGTCAAATACCGGGATTATTACCGATGAGAAAAATTTTAAAACAAAGAATAACATTATTCTTACTCAAACAAATATCGGAGAACTTTACAATTCGATCGTAGACAAACTTTTAGCGGAGACCGCCGATTTCCAAGAAAAAGAATCGGGTTGGACTCTTGATTCTATAATGTATTTAGAAATCAGAATTAACAAATTTAATCCTTTACGTGCTTCATTGTTTATTGATTTACCAGAGATAATTAAAAAGAAACATGCCGTGATTAACGTCCAAAACCACGATAATTTTTGCTTTAAATGGGCCGTACTCTCAGCTCTCTTTCCGGTGAATGATAATGCACATCGCGTACAGCAATATGAAACTTACTTTAATACTTTAGACTTCACTGGAATAAACTTTCCGACTCCCTTAAAAGATATAGCTAAATTTGAAAATTGAATGAAATATCTATTAATGTGTATGGATTAAATGAAGAAAACAAAGTGTTTCCTCTTCTTATCACCAAGGCGGAAAAAATAAACATGTTGACCTGTTGTATCTAAAAATTCTATAAATAATTCTCATTATTGTTGGATAAAAATCTCTCTAGACTTGTCTCAAGTCAACTCAGCAAATTCCATCACATGACTAGTATCTGCCGTCGTTGTTTACAGCATTTCTCTTCTGAAAATGTTCTTTCAAAACACAGAAAAATTGTAATTCACACGACAGTGTAAGAATTGAAATGCCTAAAGAGAAATGGCTGTACTTTAAAAACTTTCAACACACTTTGAAAATTCCATTTGTTGCTTATGCAGATTTTGAATGTTTTACTAAGCCCATCTCATCTTGCGAACCTTCCTCCGAAAATTCTTTCACCGTTAAGTACCAAAACATGAACCATATAGTTTTTGTATATATATATGTTATATGAATGGAATGTATAAACATCCTATTGTGTATAGAGGAATAAATGCTGCTAAAGTTTTCATGGAAGTTGCGATTAAGGAGGCAGAGGAGATTGAATATTTGTATTCATATAAAAAGTCCATGATCCCCCTCACGAAGGAGCAGCAAGATGTTTATGATTCTTCTAGTCACTGTTACATCTGTAGTGGTAGTTTTACAAAAGAGGACTGGAAAGTACGGGATCATTGTCACTTAACAGGTTTTTACAGAGGCCCAGCACATAACTCTTGTAATTTAAAGTTTAAAGTACCGACATTTCTACCTTTTATATTCCATAATTTATCCGGTTATGATTCTCACTTATTCATCAAAGAGCTTGGAAATAACGATTATGATATAAATGTAATACCTGAAAATACAGAAAAATATATTTCTTTTTCCAAAAAATTAGTAAAAGTTTTCTATCCGGTTTCTAGACTCTTGTAGATTCATGCCGAGTAGTTTAGAAAAATTAGTTATAAATCTAAAATCAGACCAGTTTAGAAATATAAAGTCATTTATTTCCGAAGATAAAGTCACCTTACTTATGAGAAAGGGATGTTTCCCTTATGATTATGTGTCGGGTCCCGAAAAGTTGAATGAAACAAGTTTACCCCCCAAAGAGAAATTTTACAATCGTCTCAACGATGAATATATAACCGATAATGATTATCAGCATGCAAATCACGTGTGGAATACATTTAATATAAAAACTTTAGGGAATATTCTGATTTATATGTAAAAACCGATGTTCTTATTTTAAGTGATATTTTCGAGAATTTTCGTAGCGTGTGCATGAAAGCCTACAATTTGGATCCAGTGTGGTATTACACTGCGCCAGGTCTTTCTTGGGATTCAATGTTGAAATTCACCAAAGTTAAAATTGAGTTATTGATGGACTATGACATGTATTTGTTCATAGAGAAGGGTATACGGGGTGGGATCTCTCAATGCTCTAATCGTTATGCCAGAGCAAATAATAAGTTTCTCCCAAACTTTGAACCTAGTAAACCGCAAAACTTTTTGCTATATTTAGATGCCAATAATCTTTACGGTTGGGCTATGAGTCAATACCTTCCCTTAAATGATTTTAAGTGGGTAGATTTTTTAGACGTTGACAACATCGATGAGAATGGGGGAAAAGGATATATTCTCGAAGTGGATTTAGAATATCCGGAATCTTTACATGATGACCACTCGGACTTACCATTAGCCCCCTGAATCTTCAGTACCCCCGGATGTAAAGAAAAGAGATTATTAACCACATTATACCCTAAAACAAACTATGTAGTCCATATCAGAAATTTAAAACAATATTTAAAATTAGGTTTAGTTTTGAAAAAGGTGCATAAAATTTTAGAATTCCATCAAGAATCCTGGCTTCAGCCGTACATAAACATGAACACACAGTTCCGTACTGAAGCTGAAAATGAATTTGAAAAAATTTTTACAAATTAATGAATAACGCCATCTTTGGGAAAACAATGGAGAACATACGAAAGCGTGTGGATATTCGTCTGTGCAATAATGGGGAAAAGGCAGAAAAATTAATATCTAAACCAAATTTTAAAGATAGGACCATTTTCTGTGAGAATTTGGCAGCTTTTCATATGGGTAAAACATCACTAACATTGAACAAGCCTATAGCAGTAGGGATGTCGATACTCGATATTTCCAAGACTTTGATGTATGAGTTTCATTACCATAAGATGAAAGCGTGTTACGGAGAAAATGTAAAGCTTTTATATACCGATACCGATAGCTTCATTTATAATATAAAATGCGATGATATTTATAGTGATATTAAAAAAAATATAAATCTCTTTGACACTTCAGAATACCCAACAAATAATATATATGGGATTCCTCGCAAAAATAAAAAAGTTTTGGGTAAAATGAAAGACGAAAATTGTGGTAAAGTAATGACTGAATTTATAGGTTTGCGATCGAAAATGTATTCCTTTAAAGTGGATGGTTGTCATTTGATAAAAAAACTTAAAGGTGTAAAGAAATCAACTTTGCAGAAAAAAATTGATTTTGAAGATTACCGTAGGTGCCTACTAGAAGACATTAATTTGTATACCTCAATGAATCTAATTAGATGTGTAAATCATAATATTTACAGTGTCACTCTCAACAAGCTCGCCCTTTCTGCTCATGATGAAAAAGGTTCTTGCTAAATAATAAAATAAATACTTTGGCTTTAGGACATTATTCTATTAACTGTGAGCAAAGTTAATTAACTTTTCGCTTGAAATTTATCACTGTATATTTTTCTGTACGTATAATTCTGTTTATTTAATTGTGTATGCATATAAAATTCTGTATGTATGTATAATTCTGTATACATATATAATTCTACATACATAATTCTATTTATTTAATTGTGTATATATAATTCTGTATATATAATTCCGTATAAATAATTCTGTATAAATAATTCTGTATAAATAATTCTGTATAAATAATTCTGTATACATAATTCTGTATAAATATATGTATATATATATAATTCTGTAAGCATATTTAATTCTGCATAAGTCTATTTTCTAAACATTGTATTATTCGGGTTGGATTTATTACGAATTGCTTATCTCATTTCAAATTCGATATTTTGTGCATAAATAAAATATATTTTTTATTTCATTGATTTTTGTATTTTTTATAATTTACTTCTAAGATTACTTTTAAAGGTATATACATATAAAATAAAAGTTTTAAAGATATTTTCTTCATTTACAATGGAGTTTCCTTACATGAAACATCCCTTTTCTATGCTAATATGTGGTCCATCTAATTCCGGTAAAACTTACTTTGTAAAACGTTTATTAGATACGAAATCGATTAAACCAATCCCTTCAAAAATTATCTGGTTATGGTGCTTTTCAAGAACTTTTTTAATGAAATACTTGATGTTGAATTTCATGAAGGTATACCCCATGATATAGAAAATACGAGAGATGCTCTTATAATAATAGATGATTTAATGAGTGAATTGGGTGATGATAAAAAATTATCAAATTTATTTACAAAGGGAAGTCATCATAAAAATATATCTGTTATCTTTATTGTTCAAAACATTTTTTATAAGGGTCGAGAAATGAGAAATATTTCTTTAAATGCTTCTTATTTATGCTGTTTCAAAACGTTAGAGACAAAACAGCAGATTTCTTGTTTAGCTAGACAAATGTATCCTTCAAAATCAAAATTTTTTCTTGAAAGCTATAACGATGCAACAATTCGTCCATATGGATATTTATTTATCGATTTGAAACCGGAAACTGATGAACAATTACGCGTACGTACGAATATTTTTCCTATGGATAAAAAAACATTGTTTATGTCCCTCGATCATAATTGCTCGCAGAAATAATACATTTTACCGTAATATTTTTTTCTGTGTTTAAATATAGTATTTAAAGGATTGAAATATATGGTATACGACATTCGCTTTAAACATGTCGACTAAGCAACATATTGAGCATTTAAAACTTTAACTAAAAGTAAAAGTAAGTAAAAAAGATTTTGCGAAAATGTCCAAACTCTCTGATAAAGGCCATATGCGAATGTGCTATGAACACTTTAAAGGTAATGTTCCATTGACCAAACGCCAGAAGTCAAATCTGGCCCCTTTAAAAACGGTCGTACGGAAATTGGGAGATAGATCTATTCCCTTTATATAAGAAAAGGCATTTGTTAGTTCAAAAGGGGGAAGGATTCCTTAGTTTCTTAATCCCCGCTGCCCTTTCGGTTTATCTTCTCTATTTAATGGAGTATACTAAGAAACTTATGCTTGTCCCAGAACAAAGATTTCAAAACTTTGTTCAGGTCCAGTGTCTACACTAGATAAACAGATGCATACCATTCTTCAAAGGAAAATATCACTGATGAAGAAAAAGGCAACTCTTTATCTTCAAATTCTTCAGAAGTTTGTAAACTTTCCCTATCCTAGTAAAAATCCTGATATCATGGAAACAGTGGACACAAAACAAGAAAATTATCAAAATCAGTCTACAGACACGGTTGAAGATAAGATAAATACCCTTACAAGCTTATCACCAAAAGAGCATGTTATAACCCGTCCCAAAGAGGAAACAAGCGTTGATACAATTGAAGAGGAGATAGGAAGCATAGCCCCAGTGAAATGCAAAAATATCCCAAAGAAAATTTTAAACTTTATCCAGCAAAATCAAGGAGAAATATACTGGACACCTGATAAAGAGCTGATAGTGGATGGAAAAATTATACGCAATACAAATATTATAAATTTGATTACTCATCTAGTAAGGGACAGGAAAAAAAAGCCTTTTGGATTTGAATATTTTAACCAAGTTTTAAAAAGAAAAAATTTTCCATCAAGCTATATTAAGAATAAATATCTGAAAACAAAAATATTGTATGGAAAACCTTCATCATCATGGATAGAATATAAAGTGTAATTTTTTTTTGTTCCTAAATAAATTGCTTTTTCTTTTCAATTTATACTTTGTTTAGTTCTTATTTATTTCAGAAAGTAAAATAATATAGTATTTTATTCATACTAATTATTAAATATCAGGCAATATTTTACATTTGTAATAAAAAATTAAGTGATAGTTGTCTTACAAAAATAATACCACATACACAAAATATAAGAAATATACATATTTTATTCACCATCTAAAATTTAATCTTACATTATACCTTTTTTTGAAATATTGATACAATCGAAAATCATTGAGTCTAGTACGAGATAATTCATATAACACATAATCCATCGAATAACCTCGGCTTATTTTTAAAAGAAAATATACGCCAAAGTCCACAAACATTTGATGTGAGACTTTGGATAGACTTCTTATTCCATTTCAC